>OY744531.1:19406924-19431924 GCA_963556195.1 Sepiola atlantica | reverse complement strand
ATATATATAAGTAATATTGGTTGGTCGTCGATTTAAAGCATTGTTGGATATGTTAATAAAATTGATATGTAAGCCATTAACAATGCGAGATTAATTAATTTATTTTTTTTACATTAATCTTATATTTCGGAATAAATTCCATCTTCAGAGGTCACCAGTTATTGAGTCATTTTTTTTTATCAAAAACAAGAATAACCAAACTTATTTCTTTGTTACTTGATAAAACGTCTCTCCGCACTGGTGGTGTTGGCGGCCTCTGAAGATGGAATTTATTCCGAAATATAAGATTAATGTAAAAAAAATATATATATATAAATTAATCTCGCATTGTTAATGGCTTACATGTCAATGTTATTAATATATATATATATATATATATATATATATATATATATATAATTATAAATGACAATATATGTATTAGCATATACTATCAGTGCCCTTTTACTTTGCAGTCTCCTTAAAAGATTCAGCTCGATAATTGTCAATTAGTGACAACAGAGCAAATATAAGTCAGGTTCATATTATATTCCAATAACCATGTTTTTATTTTATTATTTTTATTTTTATTTTTCCACATTTCCAAAAACAACGAACTTTCTAGACGTCACATTAAACTTAAGTAAAAACACTTACGAACCATACCTAAAAGATAACGCCAACCCAATATACGTACACCCAAAGTCTAATCACCCCCATCAATCATAAGACATATCCCGAATTCGATCGAAAGTAGGCTTATCAACAATTCTAGCAACGAAAGCGTTTTTAAAAAATCAATCAACATTTACAATACAGCTCTAAAAAATAGTGGTTACCATAATACCGAAATTAAATATAAAAACAGGACACCAATAATTACAACAAAATTAAAAATAAAAACAAAAGAAAAAGAAATATAATCTACTATACCCCTCCCTATAACCAGATGCTAAAAACTAAACTAGGCAAAAAATTCCTAAATGTGATTGAAAAACACTTCCCCGTAACCAACCCTCTACATAAAATATTCAATAAAAATAATCTAAAACTATCCTACAGCTGCTGTGAAAACCTAGAAATGATAATTAAGGCACACAACAACAAAATACTAAAAGACAACAACAGAGAAGAAAAAAATAAACAAAGTGGAAAATATAACAAAAATAACACTACGAAGAACAAAAATATAAACAATACTAATAGAAATAAACAAAACACTAATAATAACCATCCGAATAGAAACGAAAAAGTTAGCAATGAAGAGAAAAGATGTAACTGCATAAATCGTAAACTTTGTCCACTACAAAATAAATGCCTAACTAAAAGTGTTGTATACCAAGCAACGATATTTGCCAACGAAAGACCAAATAACAAGAAATACTACGTGGGTATGACATCCCTCTACTATGACCACAAAAGCACATTTAAAAACAAAGAACGTCGAATTAAAACAGCACTAGCTAACCATTATTGGGAGCTCAAAGAAAATGGACACTCACCAATAATTGAAGACAGGCCAGTACATGTAGAAACTTAGACGACCCGTGTAGATTATGCCTGAATGAAAAATATGAAATCCTAAATTTTAAAGATCCCCGAAACCTATTAAACTCTAGAAGTGAAATAGCAAACAGCTGTTTACACAGAAATAAATTTACCTTAGGATGATATAAAATAAATTTTAAAAAATTTTTTAAAAATAAAAATAAATAAATAAATAAATAATTAAATAAATAAATTTAAAAAAAACTGAACAAGTTTAAATTTAAAACCTAAAATAGAAATACAAGAAACCACGTGGTAAAATAAATTCGCCCACTGTACCGACAAAACAAAGGAAACAAGATATAGGAAAATCCATTGTTAACAAAAAATAGGATAGGCATAGGAGCGTCACCAACAAAGCCTTTGTTCGCGGGAAGCCCAACAATTGGCTGAAGGAACAACAAAGAATCTGATTGGTTAACTAGCAAGCCATGTATATAAAAACACCTGACAAAAATAACTCCATGCATTTAGCCTGACGGGGATGAAACACGGGAGCCTCTGTGTAGCTTAATTGCCATATATATTTTAATTGCTTACTATATATATATATATATATATATAACCATTTTTAAAACAACTAGTGTCTTTCTGATCGCTATCGATTAAAGATCAGCTGATTATATTTTTGCTTGAACACTTAACGATTCAATAAACTTGTAAATTATCTAATTTTATTCTTTTCATCATTTCAATAATTCATATATATATATATATATATATATATATATATATATATATATATATATATATATAATAAGGAAAGGTAGTTTGCTTGAAGCATTGTTTGTTGTATGTATATAAGGTGCGTTAGAAGGCTATTACAATGCAAAAAGTGGAAAAAATGGCGTTGAAGAATACGACAAACCAAGTATTATCTTTTTTTTTGTTTTTTTTATTTTTATTTAATTTTTATTTTTTTAAAATTTAATAAATCAAGCTTACTTGATCAAGAAGAAACTTCTACACAGTGATTTAATATGTGATGCCAAGTTCCATAATATATTTCGAGGGAAACTCTCTTTCTGATCAAGTAAGCTTTATTTATAAAATTAAAAAAAATAAAATATGAAATTAAAAAATAAAAAAAATAAAAATAAATAGATAATACTTGGTTTGTCGTATTCTTCAACGCCATTTTTTCCATTTCTTGCATTGTAATAGCCTTCTAACACACCTTATATATATATATATATATATATATATATATATATATATATATATATATATATATATATATATATATATACTTTTATTTCCATAATCTCCACGGATATAAGGTCAGGTGCGTTCTAGCCTACAAAAAATGCCTGCGCAGCCCTGTCGGTATTCTTCGGTAGAGGCGCCTCAGGCGATTAGCAATAAACTAACCCCTTCTCAAAGAGAATGTAAAGCTTAGCAGGGTAGACCTTATAAAGCTGAACAGAACCATAACCTCAGCCCGATAGCAACAAATTCACTGTACGAATGATGTCGAGGACGTACCCCCGACTGGTAAGAACACACCTACCTAAGCTGTGCAAGGTATGCATAATATATACATAGTATGTAAATATATTTGTGGCAATTAAGCTACACGGAAACGTTTATGCTTCATTCCCGAGAGAAATCATCAAACTAATTGCGTGGATTTATTGTTTACGGTATGCAACTATATATCCACACCATTAGCCTGGTAAGTTCCCCCAAGAATTAAACATACACGTTTCTGTGTAGCTTAATTGTCATAAATATATTTACATACTACTAAAAAGCTCTACTCACATACTGAGCACTGTTGAAGTTAATACTGATCATATATATATATATATATATATATATATATATATATATATATATATATATATATATATATATATATTAGTATTTCATGTATCCACACAAAATTTAATAAGGACATATAATTATTTATGTATCAATTTTCAGTATTTACTTCAATAGTGCTTATGAAAATATATTTATGGCAATTAGTCTTCAGGCTAAAATGCATTTTAGCCTGAAGATTCCCCCCGGGGATGAAACGGGGAGCGTCTGTGTAGCTTAATTGCCATAAATATATTTTCATAGCTTACTATATATATATATATATATATATATATATATATATATATATATATATATATATATATATATATATATATATATATATATATTTTCATATACAACCTGACACACACTATATATATATACATATATATATATATATATATATATATATATATATATATATATATATATATATATATATATATTATATTATTTATAATATCATGTGTATATACATGAAATAGTAAATTATATATATTTATATATGGAAAATGAAACAGGAAAGCCAAAAACTATATTATTTATGTATTCATCAACGTTTCGTCTTTATTGTAGACTTCCTCAAGATGAAGAAAACTGCAGAAAAATCATACAGTAATTAATTTTGATTTGTCTAATTAATTATTTTTTATAGATAGACTTTTCATATTGCCTTTGCATCTACAGTGTTGTCGATATCCGCTGTTGCTGAGACTGAAAAATAAAATTACTTTTTGTGTTGGTCTTTTGCATTTTTTCATTAACAAAAACTTCAATTATCGTTGAATGTTGATCATTTAATGTTATTATTGTTTTATTCTTTAAAGAAAATTGTTGATTGATTTAATTGTTTTAATGCATTTCTAAGGGAAAACGCTTTAAGCTATGTATATGTTTCTTAATTGTCCGTGCACATTAACAAAAGAGGTCAATAAAAAAGAACAAAAAACCGTACTTATAAAAATATAGCCAGGTTTATTGATGTTCACAATTAACACAAAATATTATAGGCACGTCACAAATTCCTAATGAGTGGAGATATGAAATGAGGGACTTACAAAATAGGGGCATGAGCAAACGAATGTTGTCGTTTCGGTGATTAAACTGGAAAGACGAATAAAGTAAGGGATTGGACAAGCGTGTTGCTACTTCAACGGTCAGCCCGAAAATGGAGAAAGAGGCTCTTGACTTGTGAGTCACGTCTTTTATATCGGTGAATCACGTGGCTAAATCAGTCGATGATTGACCGCGCCGTCGTCATGTGATCAGAGACTCCACGCATTAAAAATCAGTGACCTCCCGACAACGCCATCTGCTTCTTCCAGTTGAGTTGACGTGCAGAAGAGAAACCGGGTGTAGGTGTGTACTTTGTGTTATATCCGAGTATGGCTTTCAGAATCGAAAGAAGCGGATAATTAGGAAGTATAGTTTAAGGATTAATACAGGAAATATAAAGTGTTGTAAGTCAGACGATAAATTAAATACTCCCTTGCAATTGTAGCAATAGAGACAAAAAGGAACATTTACCAGCTTCAAAGCGTATTAGATGTTTTGCATGTCGGACGAGCGTTTTTTTTTCAGAGAGAAAAGAACTCGTGTTCATAATGGCAGATTTTTAGTGTTGAACATAATTTGCATGCGTGAGCAACTAATTTACATATGTAAAGATCACCTGATGACTTTTAAAAAGACGAATTAAAAGCAGACGGTGAGTCGAATTTTGGAGTTGAGAGAAAGCGTTGGTGTTGGAAATTTGTCGTGTTATTACGGTGTTGTTTGAAGAGGAGTTCCTTCTGGAGTTTGGACCGTCATTGTAACCTGAGAAATAAGTAACGTGAGTGAGAGAGACGATAAGATAGGAGATATGAGAAAAAGGAAGAAGATTGGATACAGTAAGAAAACAGGGAGAAAAAAAAACGGAAAGATTGATTTTCGTCATTTTCTTCTCTTCTCTCGTTTCCCTCCTCTTTTCTTCATCGCTCCTCATCACGTGACCTTTTACAAGTACGTTAGCTGTCCCCTATATTAACATAAGGGTTGTGCGTCTACCTGCCTATGTGTGATTTATGTGCACTGGCTAACTACAGAGTAACCCCCACCCATCCCAAATAAATAAATGCCACTAATGGAATCGTTAGTAAAAGTCACAATTCTTTCTGCAATCCAACCATATTTGGTTCAAATAAAGTTCAGTCTAATGAAATCGTTAATAAAAGTCACAATTCTTTCTGCAATCCAACCATATTTGTTTCAAATAAAGTTCAGTCTAATGGAATCGTTAATAAAAGTTACAATTCTTTCTGCAATCACACCGTATTTGTTTCAGATGAAGTTTAGTTTAATGAAATCGTTAATAAAAGTTACAATTCTTTCTGCAATCCAACCATATTTGTTTCAAATAAAGTTCAGTCTAATGGAATCGTTAATAAAAGTTACAATTCTTTCTGTAATCCAACCATATTTGGTTCTAATAAAGTTCAGTCTAATGGAATCGTTAATAAAAGTCACAATTCTTTTTCAATCCAACCATACTTGGTTCAAATAAAGTTCAGTCTAATGGAATCGTTAATAAAAGTCTCAATTCTTTCTGTAATCCAACCATATTTGTTTTAAATAAAGTTCAGTCTAATGGAATCGTTAATAAAAGTCACAATTCTTTCTGCAATCCAACCATACTTGGTTCAAATAAAGTTCAGTCTAATGAAATCGTTAATAAAAGTCACAATTCTTTTTGCAATCCAACCATATTTGGTTCAAATAAAGTTCAGTCTAATGGAAGCGTTAATAAAAGTTACAATTCTTTCTGTAATCCTACCATGTTTGGTTAAAATAAAGTTCAGTCTAATGGAATCGTTAATAAAAGTCTCAATTCTTTCTGCAATCCAATCATATTTGGTTCAAATAAAGTTCAGTTTTATGGAATCGTTAATAAAACTCACAATTCTTTCAGCAATCCAACCATATTTGGTTCAAATAAAGTTCAGTCTAATGGAATCGTTAATAAAAGTCACAATTCTTTCTGTAATCCAACCATATTTGTTTTAAATAAAGTTCAGTCTAATGGAATCGTTAATAAAAGTCACAATTCTTTCTGCAATCCAACCATACTTGGTTCAAATAAAGTTCAGTCTAATGAAATCGTGAATAAAAGTCACAATTCTTTTTGCAATCCAACCATATTTGGTACAAATAAAGTTCAGTCTAATGGAAGCGTTAATAAAAGTTACAATTCTTTCTGTAATCCAACAATATTTGGTTTAAATAAAGTTCAGTCTAATGGAATCGTTAATAAAAGTCACAATTCTTTTTGCAATCCAACCATATTTGGTTCAAATAAAGTTCAGTCTAATGGAATCGTTAATAAAAGTTATAGTTTATTCAGCAATCCAACCATATTTGGTTCAAATAAAGTTCAGTCTAATGGAATCGTTAATAAAAGTTACAATTCTTTCTGTAATCCAACCATATTTGTTTCAAATAAAGTTCAGTCTAATGTAATCGTTAATAAAAGTCACAATTCTTTCTGCAATCCAACCATATTTCTTTCAAATAAAGTTTAGTTTAATGAAATCGTTAAAAAAAGTCACAATTCTTTTTGCAATCCAACCATATTTGTTTCAAATAAAGTTCAGTCTAATGGAATCGTTAATAAAAGTAACAATTCTTTCTGCAATCTAACCATACTTGGTTCAAATAAAGTTCAGTCTAATGGAATCGTTAATAAAAGTCTCAATTCTTTTCTGCAATCCAACCATATTTGTTTCAAATAAAGTTCAGTCTAATGGAATCGTTAATAAAAGTCACAATTCTTTCTGCAATCCAACCATATTTAGTTCAAATAAAGTTCAGTCTAATGGAATCGTTAATAAAAGTCACAATTCTTTTCTGCAATCCAACCATATTTGGTTCAAATAAAGTTCAGTCTAATGGAATCGTTAATAAAAGTCACAATTCTTTCTGCAATCCAACCATATTTGTTTCAAATAAAGTTCAGTCTAATGGAATCGTTAATAAAAGTCACAATTCTTTTTGCAATCCAACCATATTTGGTTCAAATAAAGTTCAGTCTAATGGAATCGTTAATAAAAGTCACAATTCTTTTCTGCAATCCAACCATATTTGTTTCAAATAAAGTTCAGTCTAATGGAATTGTTAATAAAAGTCACAATTCTTTTTGCAATCCAACCATATTTGGTTCAAATAAAGTTCAGTCTAATGGAATCGTTAATAAAAGTCACAATTCTTTTCTGCAATCCAACCATATTTGGTTCAAATAAAGTTCAGTCTAATGGAATCGTTAATAAAAGTCACAATTCTTTCTGCAATCCAACCATATTTGTTTCAAATAAAGTTCAGTCTAATGGAATCGTTAATAAAAGTCACAATTCTTTTTGCAATCCAACCATATTTGGTTCAAATAAAGTTCAGTCTAATGGAATCGTTAATAAAAGTCACAATTCTTTTCTGCAATCCAACCATATTTGTTTTAAATAAAGTTCAGTCTAATGGAATTGTTAATAAAAGTCACAATTCTTTTTGCAATCCAACCATATTTGGTTCAAATAAAGTTCAGTCTAATGGAATCGTTAATAAAAGTCACAATTCTTTTTGCAATCCAACCATATTTGGTTAAAATAAAGTTCAGTCTATGTGAATCGTTAATAAAAGTCACAATTCTTTCTGCAATCCAACGATATTTGGTTCAAATAAAGTTCAGTCTAATGGAATCGTTAATAAAAGTCACAATTCTTTCTGCAATCCAACCATATTTGGTTAAAATAAAGTTCAGTCTAATGGAATCGTTTATAAAATCACAATTCTTTTTGCAATCCAACCATATTTGGTTCAAATAAAGTTCAGTCTAATGGAATCGTTAATAAAAGTCACAATTCTTTTTGCAATCCAACCATATTTGGTTCAAATAAAGTTCAGTCTAATGGAATCGTTAATAAAAGTCACAATTCTTTTCTGCAATCCAACCATATTTGTTTCAAATAAAGTTCAGTCTAATGGAATTGTTAATAAAAGTCACAATTCTTTTTGCAATCCAACCATATTTGGTTCAAATAAAGTTCAGTCTAATGGAATCGTTAATAAAAGTCACAATTCTTTTTGCAATCCAACCATATTTGGTTCAAATAAAGTTCAGTCTAATGGAATCGTTAATAAAAGTCACAATTCTTTCTGTAATCCAACCATATTTGGTTCAAATAAAGTTCAGTCTGATGGAATCGTTTATAAAAGTCACAATTCTTTCTGCAATCCAACCATATTTGGTTCAAATAAAGTTCAGTCTAATGGAATCGTTTATAAAAGTCACAATTCTTTTTGCAATCCAACCATATTTGGTTCAAATAAAGTTCAGTCTAATTGAATTGTTAATAAAAGTCACAATTTTTTCTGTAATCCAACCATATTTTGTTCAAATAAAGTTCAGTCTGATGTAATCGTTTATAAAAGTCACAATTCTTTCTGCAATCCAACCATATTTGGTTAAAATAAAGTTCAGTCTAATGGAATCGTTTATAAAAGTCACAATTCTTTTTGCAATCCATCCATATTTGGTTCAAATAAAGTTCAGTCTAATGGAATCGTTAATAAAAGTCACAATTCTTTCTGTAATCCAACCATATTTGGTTCAAATAAAGTTCAGTCTAATGGAATTGTTAATAAAAGTCACAATTCTTTCTGTAATCCAACCATATTTGGTTCAAATAAAGTTCAGTCTGATGGAATCGTTAATAAAAGTCACAATTCTTTCTGCAATCCAACCATATTTGGTTCAAATAAAGTTCAGTCTAATGGAATCGTTTATAAAAGTCACAATTCTTATTGCAATCCAACCATATTTGGTTCAAATAAAGTTCAGTCTAATGGAATTGTTAATAAAAGTCACAATTCTTTCTGCAATCCAACCATATTTGTTTCAAATAAAGTTCAGTCTAATGGAATCGTTAATAAAAGTCACAATTCTTTTTGCAATCCAACCATATTTGGTTCAAATAAAGTTCAGTCTAATGGAATCGTTAATAAAAGTCACAATTCTTTTCTGCAATCCAACCATATTTGTTTCAAATAAAGTTCAGTCTAATGGAATTGTTAATAAAAGTCACAATTCTTTTTGCAATCCAACCATATTTGGTTCAAATAAAGTTCAGTCTAATGTAATCGTTAATAAAAGTCACAATTCTTTCTGTAATCCAACCATATTTGGTTCAAATAAAGTTCAGTCTGATGGAATCGTTAATAAAAGTCACAATTCTTACTGCAATCGAACCATATTTGGTTCAAATAAAGTTCAGTCTAATGGAATCGTTTATAAAAGTCACAATTCTTTTTGCAATCCAACCATATTTGGTTCAAATAAAGTTCAGTCTAATAGAATTGTTAATTAAAGTCACAATTCTTTCTGTAATCCAACCATATTTGGTTAAAATAAAGTTCAGTCTAATGGAATCGTTAATAAAAGTCACAATTCTTTCTGCAATCCAACCATATTTGGTTAAAATAAAGTTCAGTCTAATGGAATCGTTAATAAAAGTCACAATTCTTTCTGCAATCCAACCATATTTGGTTAAAATAAAGTTCAGTCTAATGGAATCGTTAATAAAAGTCACAATTCTTTCTGCAATCCAACCATATTTGGTTAAAATAAAGTTCAGTCTAATGGAATCGTTAATAAATGTCACAATTCTTTCTGCAATCCAACGATATTTGGTTAAAATAAAGTTCAGTCTAATGGAATCGTTAATAAAAGTCACAATTCTTTCTGTAATCCAACGATATTTGGTTAAAATAAAGTTCAGTCTAATGGAATCGTTAATAAAAGTCACAATTCTTTCTGCAATCCAACCATATTTGGTTAAAATAAAGTTCAGTCTAATGGAATCGTTAATAAAAGTCACAATTCTTATTGCAATCCAACCATATTTGGTTAAAATAAAGTTCAGTCTAATGGAATCGTTAATAAAAGTCACAATTCTTTCTGTAATCCAACCATATTTGGTTAAAATAAAGTTCAGTCTAATGGAATCGTTAATAAAAGTCACAATTCTTTTTGCAATCCAACCATATTTGGTTAAAATAAAGTTCAGTCTAATGGAATCGTTAATAAATGTCACAATTCTTTCTGCAATCCAACCATATTTGTTTCAAATAAAGTTCAGTCTAATGGAATCGTTAATAAAAGTCACAATTCTTTCTGCAATCCAACCATATTTGGTTCAAACAAAGTTCAGTCTAATGGAATCGTTAATAAAAGTCACAATTCTTTCTGTAATCCAACCATATTTGGTTCAAATAAAGTTCAGTCTAATGGAATCGTTAATAAAAGTCACAATTCTTTCTGTAATCCAACCATATTTGTTTCAAATAAAGTTCAGTCTAATGGAATCGTTAATAAATGTCACAATTCTTTCTGCAATCCAACCATATTTGTTTCAAATAAAGTTCAGTCTAATGGAATCGTTAATAAAAGTCACAATTCTTTCTGCAATCCAACCATATTTGTTTCAAACAAAGTTCAGTCTAATGGAATCGTTAATAAAAGTCACAATTCTTTCTGTAATCCAACCATATTTGGTTCAAGTAAAGTTCAGTCTAATGGAATCGTTAATAAAAGTCACAATTCTTTCTGTAATCCAACCATATTTGGTTCAAATAAAGTTCAGTCTATGCGTGACGTATCGGCCAAGTTTCAGTCGTTGGTCAAAGTAGAAACAACGCTATCAAAATCAGCTAAAGATCCGTCTGGAACGGTGCGGTCTGAATGCAAGCTGAAAGAATCTCTCACCTAATGCTTCCATCATGTTCGGTGATGGCTAAAATCTTAACCGGAAGCAGGGACATCTGAAGAGGCATGACACTAAGAAAACGGATCTACACCCTCTGTCTGTGCTCTCATCTATTATGATTGAATTGGACTATACAGCCATATAAGCATGGACGGCGGCACCGGGGTTGGCAGGGTGGGGGGGGCTCAAGCCCCCTCACTTTTTGACTTGGGCACCCCCACTTTACGGGCATCAATAATTAAGTTGATATGCATGTTTAATTTTATCTAATTAGCTTATCTATTAATCGATTGTTGGTCTTATATTGTCATCATTACAATATAAGAGCAACAATCAATTTTATCTAAAATTTGGCGAATAACAAGCGAAATGGGTGAGTTTTTGTTAAAGGTCCCTATTCTATAGGTATATTTACGGACTTTCATTTTCTTCTCCAAAAAATCGATACAGTATCTTTTGAGCAAAGTCCAATGAACGCAATTTGAAGTGAAGAACAGAGAAACAATGCAAGTCTGCCTTGTTAATACGCTTCCAACGAGCTATTCCAATTCCAATTCCAATACATACATTTATACTTTTATACTTAATACATTTAAACTTTTATACTTTTTACTTTTGTACTTTTATATGCACCTTGTCAGTTAATACTTTTAACTTTATGTATTCTCTATATTTTAAAAACTTATTGATTCTTGAATTTTGTCATTTTTACTAGAAGCGACTTGCTGATATGTTTCAAATGAGCCATCAAGCCGTGTCGGAAAATCATTTTATGTCTAGATTAAGTCCAAAAAGGTGTATTTGGCCCAAAATGACCAAATATGGTAATTTGGGCCAAGGCCCTCCAAAATTGAAATTTCTGTTTGTTCTTTTTTCACCAGAAGCGATTTGCTAATATGCTTCCAACAAGACCTCAACCATTATCAGAAGATCATTTCATGTCTAAATTATGTCAAATAAGTTATTTTTGGTAGTTTAGGCCCAGACACCAAAAGATTGAATATTTTTAAATGTTTCTTCATCTATCACTAAGAGAATTCCATTCCGCTTCTAACGAGCTCTCAACCACTATCGGACGATCATTTTTAGTCAAGATATTGAATTTATTCCGATATTTAGCATTCTGGGCGCAATGTTAGCCAGCCCCCCACACACACACACACTTTTTAGGGGGGCCCCCCCCCCACACACACACACTTTTATAACTGTCCCGCCGGCCCTGCATATAAAGACTTATTGGTTTTCAGAATCGGATTCGACGGACAGTAATAACAAGTGAGAGAGAAAGTTTGTTCGCAAGCATATTTAAAAAGAGTATTTTTACTGCATTAAATATGAAATTGTTTGAGACTATACTTAGGACTATGATGTCGGTGTTGACCGCTATGTTCGCAACATCCATGCCAGCATATAAAGTAAGCTTTTAAAGTCAGTTTTTAAGGTCAGTTTTTAAAGTCAGTTTTTAAAGCTAGTTT
Source organism: Sepiola atlantica (assembly GCA_963556195.1). Lineage (NCBI taxonomy): Eukaryota > Metazoa > Mollusca > Cephalopoda > Sepiida > Sepiolidae > Sepiola > Sepiola atlantica. Next base: position 19,419,323 of record OY744531.1, on the reverse strand, counting down.
TCAATGTTAATTTTTAAAGTCAGTTTTAAAGTCAGTTTTTAAGGTTAGTTTTTAAAGTCAGTTTTAAAGTCAGTTTTAAAGTCAGTTTTTAAGGTTACTTTTAAAGCCAGTTTTAAAGTCAGTTTTAAAGTCAGTTTTCACGGTTACTTTTTAAAGTCAGTTTTAAAGCTAGTTTTTAAGGTTAGTTTTTAAAGTCAGTTTTTAAGACCAGTTTTTACCACGTACATTTGTGAGCAATAGCTTTTTTACTACAATCTACACGATGCGTCAGTCAATTGAGACAGATATTGGTACTTGTGGTCAAAACAAAAACGTTATTTTAATTGATTTCATCGATTTTAATATTTAACCCTGATCAGTATTTCATTTTTGATTAGTCATACATGAAGGAAATCGGGAAGGGCTAACCCAAGTCCTAATACTGCTACCCAAGTCACCGGGAACGAATTTAATAACAGATAATTTCTTCGATATTCACCGGTGAAAAAAAGGTGCTTCCTTTCTTTCCTTTTTGACTTTGCCTTTGGCTGACAGATGTTTTATTCTAAAGACAGGGAGAAAAGGAGAGTGTCATGGGTGCATGAGAGATTACCTTTTGGTTACCATCGGGAAAGCTATGTGAAATGACAACCCCAACAGAAACAATAATGGATGGGCTGTAGTGGCTGTAGTGGCTGTAGTGTGTGAGCAAAGAAAATAAAAGTGTTATCGTATTAAAAACAGACTGACACTCAGTGGATAATTTCCATGGTATATTGTTTTTTAGAAGATTGTTGAGAAGTGCACGGATGAGATGAAGTACTGGCAACAAAAATGCACTGCGAAGAAAAGAATTAAAGTTTTGATATTTTCCGGTGCCGGCATTTTTGTTACGGCTGAAATATTTTCTGGATCTGGCCATTGACCATTTTTTGTCAACGAATTGGAATCCAAATATTTGATCTGTGTCCGAAAACTTCACATTTTCAGCTTTTACCTGAAATCCATACTGCTGAATTCGGTCAAATGTGGGAATCAAACGCCGAGTGTCACCTGTAATGATGATACCATCTATGGATGATGCAACTTTAACCCTAACCCTAACCCTAACCCTAACCCTAACCCTAACCCTTGTCAACCCGGTTAACATTACATACATTGCCTGTTGGAATATGACTGGATCTGGTTTGACTCCGAAAGGAAGGCGGTTAATCTAAACAGTCCCTTGTGTGTGTTGATTGTCACAAGCTCTTTGGATTCCACATCAACTGCTAACCGCAAAAAAGGCAGCAGAACACATTCCACGATTTAACTTAGTGAAAAGATCCTTTGGCAAATCGAACGGATATTGATGTGCATGCCAGGAATTGTGTAATCCAGTGGAATAATCAGCATAAAAAACTCTTCCATTTTAGTAACAACAACAAACAGGATCTGCCCGTGCGGAATAATTTGTTGGCTCCTGCTTGTTGAAAACATTCCGACTCCTTGTTCACTATGTCAAGTGCAGTATAGGGTACCGGACGTTTTGGCCTGGAAATCGGTTTTGCACCCGACTTTAACTTAAGAACCGTCTTTAATATCACGATAATTCTACAACCGTCAAAATCGTTCCGGTATCAATTTCAGTAGAATTCCTGTTTCTGTATCATTCTTTATGATTTTGTAGAATTTATAAAAAATTGTATTACGCCTACGATTAATTGTAAATTAAATAGTGATTGTAAACAACGAATATCCCTTCCCCCTCCTCCTCCTCCTCCTCGTCATCATCATCATCATCATCATCTTCCCCCTCCTCCTCCTCTTTCGCCTCTAAAATCGTTTTTACTGAAGTTTTCATTTGAAAATCTTCGGAATATACCAATTAATCAAACCAATTTTTACATTATCAAAAAAAAATTCCAAGAATCACTTGTTCAAATTTTAGCATAGGGTTCAGCTTCCTGTGTAAGTTGAACTTAACATGCTTCTCTACTTGATTATTTTCGCCGGTCTTTAGTAACGGTTGCGTAGCGGTCGGACATAGGACCTATTTCTTCTTGTCCCCTGTAGGCAAATTGGTCATACACTGACCAATCGGCTTACAGGGCGTATGATTTTCTAGCTGTCCCCAAACGGACCTACTTTGACACTTTAGTCTAGGGACGAGATCGGCAGAGAGAAACAAGACACGATCGAGGAAACATCATCTCTCTCCTGCATGACCATCGTTCCAGCAGTAGCCACAACGTTGACGCTTCTTTTAATTTCCCTTTCTGGACACTGTCCAATATTTAACCCGTTGAAATAAATTCTCTTTCGTACGTTGTTATACAGTGTTTTTTTGTTTTGTTTTTTTGCTTGATTTTATTTCGTGCATATAGATGTAAGAACCATCTACAGTTCTGCTTTATCACAAAATTGGTATTGGTAAGATAGCGAATGTGTTACGCGCTCGGCGTCTTGAGTGGTTCGGTCATGTACAGCGTGTCATCTCTTTCATGAAGTTCATGACGCGTCTGAAAATAGCGAGCAATTGGGAACGTGTTAAACCGAGGAAGACCTGGCTTGACTACGTAATAAGCGATATAGCTGCACGCAACCTGACTGATGTCAATACCTTGGACCAGGCTGCATTGAGAGCAAGCATGAGATGCTGCCCACCCCGGAGTCCAGGACATTCGCAGCACCCTAAATATATAAAACCGGATGAAGAATAAAGAGAAGAATGAGTCATTTCACGTTAAAAATTGCATATCAAACTGAACACCCTCTAAAAATTGAACAGTAGGTTTATCAAAGTGGTCTGTACTAATCTCAGGGGGTGATGTTCAATCGATAAAGTAATACAAAGATTAAATAACAATTTTAGTGGGTGATGATGAGCCCTCGGGAAATTGAAACTGCGTTGCGATCATTTGACGTAAAACTTACAAATCAAACTGGAAATCCAACTATAAATTACACAAATCGATTTCACAAAAATATCAGAATCTGAAATGTGCGTGCTTAATCGATAGTAATCGAAAGATGTTAGTTTGCAAAAGAATAAAAAAAATAACAAAATATTAGAAGGCGTGGCAGAACGTGTTGTCGTATACGCGCGCCAATGATTATTCTTAAAAGGGAGCGCTTATTTAATTTGGATACAGATTCCCCCGTTGCGATTGCTTTCCAATTGATCGGCAAAGGAAACTTATTGAAAGAGCCGAAAGTATTGAAACATATCAAATAAAACATGGCGTCGTCTTTGACGTCATCGGGAGAGTCAAATAGAAAAGGAGAAATGTCCAATCGACGGCGTCGGTGTCCTTTTACGTCACTTGAAGAGGGTCGAGTGGTTTCTTAGGAATAAGCATAGGAGAAGTGTTACACATACATACACACACACTCAAAAATCACACGCACACACTCAAAAATAACACGCACACACTCAAAAATCACACGCACACACTCAAAAATCACACGCACACGCTCAAAAAGCACATACATAGAAAGGCACACACAAACCGGACGTACAAAACACAAATATTGACACAAAACACACTTACAACATAAGCACACAAACAGACATGCATCATTTAATGACGATATATTCATAAATAGTAAAAAATACATATATATATTTATATACACGTCATTTTTTTCGTTTTTTTTTTAATTATATAGAAAGTGGTGTGATTTGCTTGGTTGTTTTGTTTTACGGCATATCAACCCTTTTCGGGTTATTTAATGCTGAATTTGGTCTTTTTGGTGAAAGTCTTTAATGTTCAAATATTTGTTCATGGTGTTTGGTTGAGTGAAAGGGTGGGAAGGGATGAGGAGGGGGGAAGAGAGAGAAATTGTTATTTTTTTGTTTTGGATTTTGCAGAACATGATTGAGTTTTGCAAAGAAAAATTAAAAACAATAAAACATCAATGTTTGGTGCATTTTGAGTCAGGAGGTCAATAACTTCAGACAGCCTTATCTGGTTGCGCCGATATGTTCTATTTGACCCATAGATGAGGCCCTTACAGGTACTACCACTCCGGGCCAGAGTGGACCTGGGAGCAATGGCAACTAAGGGAAACTCTACATTCCCCACAGCTCCCAATTGGAGGCCTCACCATTGGATGGCTTTTAAGGTCATACCCAGGACCATAAAGTCGTGTTGACGCTCAATAGTAATTTTATAACCATATAATAGCCAATAATGTTATAACCATATAATAGCCAATAATGTTATAACCATATAATAGCCAATAATGTTATAACCATATAATAGCCAATAATGTTATAACCATATAATAGCCAATAATTTTATAACCATATAATAGCCAATAATGGTGTAACCATATAATAGCCACTAATTTTATAACCATATAATAGCCAATAATGTTATAATCATATAATAGCCAATACTGTTATAACCATATAATAGCCAATAATGTTATAACCATATAATAGCCAATAATGTTATAACCATATAATAGCCAATAATGTTATAACCATATAATAGCCAATAATGTTATAACCATATAATAGCCAATAATTTTATAACCATATAATAGCCAATAATGTTATAACCATATAATAGCCAATAATGTTATAACCATATAATAGCCAATAATATTATAACCATATAATAGCCAATAATTTTATAACCATATAATAGCCAATAATGTTATAACCATATAATAGCCAATAATTTTATAACTATATAATAGCCAATAATGTTATAACCATATAATAGCCAATAATGGTGTAACCATATAATAGCCACTAATTTTATAACCATATAATAGCCAATAATGTTATAACCATATAATAGCCAATAATGTTATAACCATATAATAGCCAATAATGTTATAACCATATAATAGCCAATAAAACTAAAACTCAAATATGATAAGAGAATATAATTCGAGTTTTATGTTTAAAACATTTTATTGTATTTCTTAGACATTCTGTCTGTATTAAGTCACACAGTCAAGCAAAAAGTTGCTTGTCCCCAGAAAAAAAAGTAATGGGTGTAAACTAAATAGCGTGGCGGCCCAAGCCGGAACTTTTAGCTTTGAAAAGAAAATCTCTTAACATTTTACATGCTGGCATGTATTGGACGGCTTTTAGAAATTGACTTATAAACTAACTTATCTCTGGTCTGGTCGTTTTGATCCCTCTTTCTCTCAAAAAATATACCTATCACTTCCTTTCATGTTTTCACTGACCTTCCACTACCAACTGACCCTGCTACATCAACTGCTCTACATCTACTAACCTAAGAACTCTCATTCATTCTTCCAACATGACTATACCAACGAAGTCTTCTGGCCTACACACATCTCTCTATACTGTCTAGAGTAACTCTTCCTCTGAGGTCATCAGATCTAAGCCAGTTTTTAATACATTATACATTCATCGTATCATTCTCATAACATGCCTGTCTATGCAACACATGTCCTCAATCTTCACTGACCAGGTTTCACTTCCATATATCATCACACTGCGTACATATGTCTGCCCTTGGTCGACAGTTGTAACGCTCTGCTGGTTAGTAATGACAGATGTTCCCTGGACTTATTCTATCCATTCCTAACTCTTGCAATCACACTAATATGTGTAAACAGATCGACAAAATTGATAAAAGAGGAAATCTACACACTGTTAGAAGAATTAAATAAAGGGCACTTTGCAACAGATAATATGTTCGGTGACTGTAATTTGCCAAAGCGAGATTAGGTTCGATTAACAGCATTTTGAAATCGGTTAGGTTAATGGCATCGTGAAATCGGTTGGCTTAATGGCATTTTGAAATCGGTTAGGTTAATGGCATCGTGAAATAGGTTGGCTTAATGGCATTTTGAAATCGGTTAGGTTAATAGCATCGTTAAATCGGTTGGATTAATGGCATCGTGAAATCGGTTGGCTTAATGGCATTTTGAAATAGGTTGGCTAAATGGCATTTTGAAATCGGTTAGGTTAATAGCATCGTTAAATCGGCTAGGTTAATGGCATCGTGAAATCGGTTGGCTTAATGGCATTTTGAAATCGGTTGGGTTAATGGCATTTTGAAATCGGTTAGGTTAATGGCATCGTGAAATAGGTTGGCTTAATGGCATTTTGAAATCGGTTAGGTTAATGGCATCGTGAAATAGGTTGGCTTAATGGCATTTTGAAATCGGTTAGGTTAATGGCATCGTGAAATAGGTTGGATTAATGGCATCGTGAAATCGGTTGGCTTAATGGCATTTTGAAATCGGTTAGGTTAATGGCATCGTGAAATAGGTTGGATTAATGGCATCGTGAAATCGGTTGGCTTAATGGCATTTTGAAATCGGTTGGCTTAATGGCATTTTGAAATCGGTTAGGTTAATGGCATCGTGAAATAGGTTGGCTTAATGGCATTTTGAAATCGGTTAGGTTAATGGCATCGTGAAATAGGTTGGATTAATGGCATCGTGAAATCGGTTGGCTTAATGGCATTTTGAAATAGGTTGGCTAAATGGCATTTTGAAATCGGTTAGGTTAATAGCATCGTTAAATCGGCTAGGTTAATGGCATCGTGAAATCGGTTGGCTTAATGGCATTTTGAAATCGGTTGGGTTAATGGCATTTTGAAATCGGTTAGGTTAATGGCATCGTGAAATAGGTTGGCTTAATGGCATTTTGAAATCGGTTAGGTTAATGGCATCGTGAAATAGGTTGGCTTAATGGCATTTTGAAATCGGTTAGGTTAATGGCATCGTGAAATAGGTTGGATTAATGGCATCGTGAAATCGGTTGGCTTAATGGCATTTTGAAATCGGTTAGGTTAATGGCATCGTGAAATAGGTTGGATTAATGGCATCGTGAAATCGGTTGGCTTAATGGCATTTTGAAATCGGTTGGCTTAATGGCATTTTGAAATCGGTTAGGTTAATGGCATCGTGAAATAGGTTGGCTTAATGGCATTTTGAAATCGGTTAGGTTAATGGCATCGTGAAATCGGTTGGCTTAATGGCATTGTGAAATCGGTTAGGTTAATGGCATCGTGAAATAGGTTGGATTAATGGCATCGTGAAATCGGTTAGCTTAATGGCATTTTGAAATCGGTTAGGTTAATGGCATCGTGAAATAGGTTGGATTAATGGCATCGTGAAATCGGTTGGCTTAATGGCATTTTGAAATCGGTTAGGTTAATGGCATCGTGAAATAGGTTGGATTAATGGCATCGTGAAATCGGTTGGCTTAATGGCATTTTGAAATCGGTTAGGTTAATGGCATCGTGAAATAGGTTGGATTAATGGCATCGTGAAATCGGTTGGCTTAATGGCATTTTGAAATCGGTTAGGTTAATGGCATCGTGAAATAGGTTGCCTTAATGGCATTTTGAAATCGGTTAGGTTAATGGCATCGTGAAATAGGTTGGCTTAATGGCATTTTGAAATCGGTTAGGTTAATGGCATCGTGAAATAAGTTGGATTAATGGCATCGTGAAATCGGTTGGCTTAATGGCATTTTGAAATCGGTTAGGTTAATGGCATCGTGAAATAGGTTGGCTTAATGGCATTTTGAAATCGGTTAGGTTAATGGCATCGTGAAATAGGTTGGCTTAATGGCATTTTGAAATCGGTTAGGTTAATGGTATCGTGAAATAGGTTGGATTAATGGCATTTTGAAATCGGTTAGGTTAATGGCATCGTGAAATAGGTTGGATTAATGGCATCGTGAAATCGGTTGGCTTAATGGCATTTTGAAATCGGTTAGGTTAATGGCATCGTGAAATAGGTTGGATTAATGGCATCGTGAAATCGGTTGGCTTAATGGCATTTTGAAATCGGTTGGCTTAATGGCATTTTGAAATCGGTTAGGTTAATGGCATCGTGAAATAGGTTGGCTTAATGGCATTTTGAAATCGGTTAGGTTAATGGCATCGTGAAATAGGTTGGATTAATGGCATCGTGAAATCGGTTGGCTTAATGGCATTTTGAAATCGGTTAGGTTAATGGCATCGTGAAATAGGTTGGATTAATGGCATCGTGAAATCGGTTGGCTTAATGGCATTTTGAAATCGGTTAGGTTAATGGCATCGTGAAATAGGTTGGATTAATGGCATCGTGAAATTGGTTGGCTTAATGGCATTTTGAAATCGGTTGGCTTAATGGCATTTTGAAATCGGTTAGGTTAACGGCATCGTGAAATCGGTTGGCTTAATGGCATTTTGAAATCGGTTAGGTTAATGGCATCGTGAAATCGGTTGGCTTAATAGCATTTTGAAATCGGTTAGGTTAATAGCATCGTTAAATCGGTTGGATTAATGGCATCGTGAAATCGGTTGGATTAATGGCATCGTGAAATCGGTTGGCTTAATGGCATTTTGAAATCGGTTGGCTTAATGGCATTTTGAAATCGGTTGGCTTAATGGCATTTTGAAATCGGTTGGCTTAATGGCATTTTGAAATCGGTTGGCTTAATGGCATTTTGAAATCGGTTGGCTTAATGGCATTTTGAAATCGGTTGGCTTAATGGCATTTTGAAATCGGTTAGGTTAATGGCATCGTGAAATCGGTTGGCTTAATGGCATTTTGAAATCGGTTAGGTTAATGGCATCGTGAAATCGGTTGGCTTAATGGCATTGTGAAATCGGTTAGGTTAATGGCATCGTGAAATAGGTTGGATTAATGGCATCGTGAAATCGGTTAGCTTAATGGCATTTTGAAATCGGTTAGGTTAATGGCATCGTGAAATAGGTTGGATTAATGGCATCGTGAAATCGGTTGGCTTAATGGCATTTTGAAATCGGTTAGGTTAATGGCATCGTGAAATAGGTTGGATTAATGGCATCGTGAAATCGGTTGGCTTAATGGCATTTTGAAATCGGTTAGGTTAATGGCATCGTGAAATAGGTTGGATTAATGGCATCGTGAAATCGGTTGGCTTAATGGCATTTTGAAATCGGTTAGGTTAATGGCATCGTGAAATAGGTTGGATTAATGGCATTTTGAAATCGGTTAGGTTAATGGCATCGTGAAATAGGTTGGATTAATGGCATCGTGAAATCGGTTGGCTTAATGGCATTTTGAAATCGGTTAGGTTAATGGCATCGTGAAATAGGTTGGATTAATGGCATCGTGAAATCGGTTGGCTTAATGGCATTTTGAAATCGGTTGGCTTAATGGCATTTTGAAATCGGTTAGGTTAATGGCATCGTGAAATAGGTTGGCTTAATGGCATTTTGAAATCGGTTAGGTTAATGGCATCGTGAAATAGGTTGGATTAATGGCATCGTGAAATCGGTTGGCTTAATGGCATTTTGAAATCGGTTAGGTTAATGGCATCGTGAAATAGGTTGGATTAATGGCATCGTGAAATCGGTTGGCTTAATGGCATTTTGAAATCGGTTAGGTTAATGGCATCGTGAAATAGGTTGGATTAATGGCATCGTGAAATCGGTTGGCTTAATGGCATTTTGAAATCGGTTGGCTTAATGGCATTTTGAAATCGGTTAGGTTAACGGCATCGTGAAATCGGTTGGCTTAATGGCATTTTGAAAACGGTTAGGTTAATGGCATCGTGAAATCGGTTGGCTTAATGGCATTTTGAAATCGGTTAGGTTAATAGCATCGTTAAATCGGTTGGATTAATGGCATCGTGAAATCGGTTGGCTTAATGGCATTTTGAAATTGGTTGGGTTAATGGCATCGTGTAATCGGTTACGTTAATGGCATTTTGAAATAGGTTAGGTTAATGGTATCATGAAATCGGGTCTGCTAACAACATCGTGAAATCGGTTTGGTTAACGGCATCGTGAAATCAGTTCGGTTAACGGCATTGTGAAATCAGTTCGGTTGATGGCATCGTGAAATCTGTGGAATTAAAGGCATCGTGAAATTGGTTCGGTTAACGGCACTGTGAAATCGGTTCAGTTAATGGCATCGTGAAATTGGGTCTGTTAACGGCATCGTGAAATCGGTTCGGTTAACGGCATCGTGAAATCGGTTTGGTTAATGGCCTCGTTAAATCAGTTGCGTTAATGGCATTGTGAAATCGGTTGAGTTTATGGCATCGTCAAATCGGTTTGGTTTATGGCATCATGAAATCAGTTCGGTTAATGGCATCGTTAAATCTATTTGGTTAACGGCATTATGAAATCGGTTCGGTTAACGGCATCATGAAATCGGTTCGGTTAATGGCATCGTGAAATCGATTGAGTTAATGGCCTCATTAAATCAGTTGGGTTAATGGCATTGTGAAATCGGTTCGGTTAATGGCATCGTAAAAACGGTTGAGTTAATTGGAACTGTGAAATCGGTCTGGTTAATGGCATTGTGAAATCGGTTTGGTTAACGGCATCGTTAAATCCATTTCGTTAACGGCATCGTTAAATCAGTTGAGTTAATGGCATCGTGAAATCGGTTCAGTTTATAGCATCGTGAAATCGGTTGGGTTAATTGCATCGTTAAATCAGTTGAGTTAATGGCATCGTGAAATCGGTTCAGTTTATAGCATTGTGAAATCGGTTCGGTTAATTGCATCGTTAAATCGGTTGAGTAAATGGCATCGTGAAATCGGTTGGGTTAATGGTATCGTGCAATTGGTCTTTTTACAGAAGAGCCATAATGAAAAAATGAGTTTTACAAAAAATATAGCCCCCTCCCCACGCTATTGACCTACTTTTGTGTGTCCTATCTAGACAGTTGTCGGGTTAGGATTAGGGTTGGAGTTAGGCTGTATAAAATGCAGAATAAACGTCACTGTGGAACGCATCGAGGAATGTATTTATGGGGCAGCAGAAATATAAGGAAAATGAACTTTTCTTGCAAATACTCAATGACATTAATTGATTCGATGCTTTTTGAGTAAATAATAAAACTTCTTTGTTTAACTACAACCCGCATTTGTGTGGTTAGGTTGTAAGAATGGGTGAAAGTTTTTGGATTAATAGATGTAGAACATTTGAGGTAGCAGGGTCAGTTGGCACGGCTTTAATGGTCTTGTCATAATCACACCAACTTTGTTGCTGCGTGTGTGACACAAAGGTTGTAACGTGACAGTGCCCGTTTGGTTCGCGACCTGGAATTCCTATCTATGGAATATAATAAACGCGTCTTACCCTTGATTGAAAGGTAAAACGGTTCTAGTCAAAGAAAGAAAAGGGATTAGTTAAAGCAGGACCAAGGTAGGGATGCAATTTGAGGAGTTTTGTATTAATTACGGCGACTTCGTTGGCGCGTGTGCGACACGCAACACCAACGAGTCACAGGTGGTCTAGTATAATATTGAAATTGGAAGGTGTACAAAAGTGACTAAAGAATATAGAATGAAATAAAGGAACCCAATTACAATAATTGGAATCATTAAGTATAACTACTCTACTAAATAGGATAATGTGTGGAGAATTAATTGAGTTTATCAAAATAATTAATAGGATTTCTAAATATGGAATACAATTTTAAATATCTTTCCTCGCAGATGAAATTTATCGGCAAGAAAGATGTTTTAAAAACTATTTCTACCACAGAAATTATTATTTTTCTAATAGAGTAATATTATTTTTGGAACATTTTTTTTTTTTTTTTGTTGCTTTTATTTAACTCAAACAAGGCCTTTTTTCCACTGAGACGTAAGGGACTACTGTGATTAGGGGCCATATTAAAAAGAGCAATATATTTCTTCATATTACATCTAAATTTCTGCATGTTGGTACAGACGAGATAACAGGGAGTAGGGAGGGAATTCCAAGGTCAAACGGTCCGACCCCGAAGAAAAAGCTATTAGAATAGAAAGTTTTCTGGCATCCGGGGACCTCTACAGTGAAAGTGTGGGATTTTGCTGCTAGTCAGGTTTGTCGGGGGGGGGGGGGTATTTACGTTCAAGGGGTGTATTTACGTTGTCGGGTGTATTTACGTTCAGGGTGTACAAGTGCAATAATTAGGTTTCAACTCACTCTAAAGCAAATCATTTCCAAAATAAACTGGATGAATTAAGAAATAATAGGTAAAATTAAATTTGCAGAAGTATTTTTAGGGTCAATCTGATGAAATATTTCAGAGAAGGGGATCTGTTTAAACATGTTATTTTTTGTGTTATCTTCCTCCGACAGCCATAAGATGTGACACAAGGTCGGGAAGTGGGATTTGAAAAGCCAGCGCCCGAGAAGGTGAGCACTCTGGCCTACAAAAAATACCTGGGCAGTCCCGTTGGCATTCCCCGGTAGGGCGCCTCAGGCAGTAAGCAATAAACTTACTCTGTCACAAAGAGGGGGGGGCAAAGCCTGGGAGGGTGGACCTCCTAGAACATCACAGAACAATACCCCAAGCGGCGGAATCAAGGCCCTAAGGTCAAGACGGTACCGGTCTATGGGGTGCAGCATCCATGGGAACAGATACTACACTGTGATCCCAGCCAAAAGGCCATGTCATTTATTATTGTGCGATTTCTTTTGTGGAGTTGATATCAGATTATTGATTAAAATAAGA
>OY744531.1:19371924-19404424 GCA_963556195.1 Sepiola atlantica | reverse complement strand
CAAACATTTCTTGGCCAAACATGGAATTCTAGTTGTTCGCCAACCTCCCTACTCTCCAGACATGGCTCCTTTCGACTTCTGGTTGTTTCGAAAATTGAAGACGCCATTGAAAGGTTCCCGTTTAGGGGGATAATACACATGATTATAGGGGTCCAATACATGTGAATATATAGAGGTCTAATATATATATATATATATATATATATATATATATATATATATATATATATATATATATATATATATATATATATATATATATAATGAAGAAGAATGGAAAGGAATTAGAGAAGCAAAAGTCAAATCATAATTCAATTCAATTGCTCAGAGCAAGGTATATTCCGCAAAAAAGGCAATTTATTCAAGTTAAATTTTCCTTAAGCCAGGCTTTTCAAAGATCAAAATCTTATCATCAGAGGAAGTCGCTGGGATAGATAAGTTGACAAAGCCCAAGATTTAAAATTTTTAAAAATAAAATAAAAGTTGTAGGGGGAAGAAACACAGGGCAAAATTCTGCCCGAATGCAAGCAAATGTCCGATTGCTAAAAATTCCGGTGTCGAAAAGTCCAGCAATAGGTTTCACTTTTCCTAAAAGTTCGCTTTTAGTAAACCACTTAATATATATATATATATATATATATATATATATATATATATATATATATATATATATATATATATATATATATATATATTCACATGGAACTATGGCCTCATTATATTCATGTGGTAACATATATGTATCTTATCCTTTTATCTATTGGTATTTCTGATCATTCATCATCCGCTTTAATTATTAATATAAATATTCCTGAATTAATATATATATTTCCACTGACCGTTGTTTATTGTTTCACCCTATTATTTTCTTTTTTTCCTTCTGGTTTTTATTCCTTATTTTATTTTCTTTGTTACATTATATTTTTTATATCCGTAAATTTAGGTGACTTCCGTTTTGCCCGGATCACCGGAAGTACGCAAACTTGTCTATTTTCTAACCCATTAATAACTAAGTACATCTACAATATTTTTGCAAATTATCGGTAGTATTTAAAATATTTTTAGAAAATTATTTTATATTTAAATATAAACACTTTGTGTATAATTAATAAAATTAGGTATCATATTTAGAACTTACTACTTTCATTTCTTTGTTTTCGTAGTAGGTAATTGAATTGGATATTTCTCGATGCTTTTTTAATTGTTGTAAAGTATTATATTTATGCATTTTTTTTATTTAATACTGATTTCATATTTTATATATACTAAATTCACAATCTTGTTATCTAATAAATAGAATAGAAACTTTTGTGTATCATTTTCCATTTACTACGATTGTTTATGTATTTAAAAAGTTTTCGGGTTGAACTTCCTATGTGAATGTTAATGTCTTAATAGTATTTAATTATAATTAAAGATAATGTGATATGAATATTTTTGTTCTTTATCCCTGATCTAATTTAAAATTATATTTCAATATAATAATGTATATGTTTTTATCAATTTAATATACTGCTAGTTATTATTCCGTTAGACCTCATATTATAACCTTCACATTGGTACCAATCAATCCAATGAACTTGTAGCGGTCAGACATAGGACCTATTTCTTTTTGTCCCCTGTAGGCAGTTTGGTCATACACTGACCAATCGGCTTACAGGGCGTATGCTTTTCTAGCTGTCCCCAAACGGACTATTTTGACAGTTCCATCTAGGGACGAGATCGCCAGAGAGAAACAAGACGCGATCGAGGAAACATCATCTCTCTCCTGCATGACCATCGTTCCAGCAGCAGCCACCACGTTGACGCTTCTTTGATTTTCCTTTCTGGACACTGTCCAATATTTTGTTACTTTACCAAATAGTAAAATAACCCTTTTAAATAAATTATACTTCATATGTTGTTATACAGTGTTTGTTTGCTTGATTCAATTCCGTGCATAGAGATGTCAGAAACATTTCTACAAACTTATATAACATTTATTCTAATGTTGATTTATTTAATCTATCTATCAAATTCATCATATGTACTTTTAATGTAGTGGTTACGATAACTTATTTATATTATTATATATGATTCATAATCGCTATTCTAATTTTTGTATTTTTTTTTTTGTAATCAGTAACTAAACATCTCCACCTATGCCATCACAGCGACAACACATCCCATGGTTTCATATTATTTTGGCATAGTGAGACATACAGTTTTTTATAGGTTTTTGTTGCTATTTTATTCTGATTTTTTTGATTTTTTACGTTATAGTTTTTTTACTTCATAGTTTTTTTTACGTTATAGTTTTTTTACGTTTTTTTACGTTATAGTTTTTTTTTACGTTATAGTTTTTTACGTTATAGTTTTTTTACGTTATAGTTTTTTTTACGTTATAGTTTTTTACGTTATAGTTTTTTTACGTTATAGTTTTTTTACGTTATAGTTTTTTTTACGTTATAGTTTTTTTACGTTATAGTTTTTTTACGTTATAGTTTTTTTTTACGTTATAGTTTTTTACGTTATAGTTTTTTTTACGTTATAGTTTTTTTACGTTATAGTTTTTTTACGTTATAGTTTTTTTACGTTATAGTTTTTTTACGTTATAGTTTTTTTTACGTTATAGTTTTTTTTACGTTATAGTTTTTTTACGTTATAGTTTTTTACGTTATAGTTTTTTTCCATGTTGTAGGTGACTACCGAAAATAAACTGCTTTTTTTGTTACATTGTCTTTAATATCTGTATTTATTATTCGGCTATTAGTCCTTTATTGTTTATTTATAGATATTCCATTCACATATATCAGGACCGGCGAGACAGTTATAAAAGTGGGGGGGCTCTGCTAAAAAGTGTGGGGGGCGGTTAAACGCATGCATATATAACTTCATTATTGATGACCGTAAAGTGGGGGGGGGGGGCAAGTCAAAAAGTGGGGGGGGCTTGAGTCCCCCCCCTGCACCCCCCCGGTGCCGCCGTCCATGTATATTTATTTATTCGTTGTGATGGCATATGTAGAGATGTTCAGTAACTAATTACAAATATATATATATTAAAAAAAATTTTAATAAAAAAATAAATAAAAAATAAAAAAGTAAATTAAAAAAATAAAAAATAAAAATTAAAAAATAAACAATAACAAATATTTTATATATATATATATATATATATATATATATATATATATATATATGTATATTCTTATTTACACAGACATGTACATGTATTTTATTTTATATTTTATATTAATGTTTTGTTTGTTTTGTGACATTATTATTTTTTTATTATGATTATTAACGGTCCCAACAACGTGACTTTCCAAATTTAAATTTTAAATTTATTGTCTTTTTTCTCCATTTCATTCTTTCCAAATATGATCTACGGTTAAGATCGGATTTTAACTCTGCCTGATGAGATCTCAGTTTATAATAGCTGTTGATCGATAACATCGACATGTCAGTGTCGCAGATTTTGTAAATATCTGTGTAAATAAAAATAAACATATATAAAAGCTATATTTGATATTGAGCACTTTTTATAAACCCGGTTGAAATTATTTAGATTACTATCCTGTGGATGTTTTACCTGGATTATATATATATATATATATATATATATATATATATATATATATATATATATATATATATGTGTGTGTGTGTGTGTGTGTGTGTGTGTGTGTGTGTACGTAAAATGACATTAAAATACATCAAATGGAAAAAAAACTACATAAAATAGTAATAATAGCACATAAAAAATAAAACATTGTCTCAGATTTTACATTTAAACTGAATAATAGTAATAAACCATTTATCACTGGTCAACAACTAATTTGTTGTCTGCGTTTTTTTCCGATGATTTTCGACGAATCTGATGCGCTAAATCCAAAAATCACATTGGTTTTTCTCAATCAGGTCAAAATTTGAGCTAGTGAAACATGTCGTTGTTGTACGTTTTTTTTTCACAAGTACGCATGTGTAGAGCAGGTTAGGGTTAGGGTTAGGGTTATTTATTACTAATTTGTACCTATTTTTGTTTTGTAGGTGAATTAGATGGCTTCGACAAGACGATCGTGCAGAAATAAGCCCGACATGTTCTGTTACATATGTGGAGAATACACTATTGCTCCTAATAGGAAGACAGTCACAAGTTTCATAAGGCGTGTTTATCATGCTTATTTTGGTATTATACTTGGTGACCAGGATAAAGCTTGGGCACCATGTATGGTGTGCTAACATGCACCAAGACTCAGCGTGGGTGGACCAATGGCAAGAGGAGTCTGAACTTTAGAATTCACATGGTTTGGAGGGAGCCGACAAACCATGTCACAGACTGCTACTTCTGCGCTGCGCTGTTGATGAGGATGGGATCGACAGAAAGAACTGGAACAGCTTCAATTATCCTGATCGTCAATCAGCACGTCGTCCTGTAGCTCATTGTGATGTAATTCCAGTGTCTATCTTCGTAGAACTTCCTGAAATTCGTGACGAACATGCCTCCAGTGCTGAAGAAGAAGAAGAAGAAGAAGAAGAAGAAGAAGAAGAAGAAGAAGAAGAAGAAGAAGAAGAAGAAGAAGAAGAAGAAGAAGAAGAAGTGGTTCTTGAAGATGATGCTCCACACCCATTTTCCCAAAAGAAGCTGAATGATCTAGTTCACGACCTTAGCTTGCCAAAGGACTCTACCGAACTGTTGGCATCCAGATTGAAGAAAAAACTCTTTTCTGAGTACTCACATCAGCTTCTTCCGCAACAGACATCAAGAGTACCTCCGTTTTTTCTCTGAAGAGAAGGACTTGGTGTACTGTGCTGATATCGCGCAGCTTCTGCTTAAACTTGGAGTGCCAAAGATTGGAGACTATTCAATTGACAGCAGCAAGCGATCACTGAAATGTGTTCTGCTACACAAGGGCAACCAGTTTGCCTCTGTACCCATCGATCACTCGACTACACTGAAGGAGAAGTATGAAGCGGTCAAGTATGTGCTGGAGAAAATTGGTTATGATCAGTATTAATGGTTTATTTGTGTTGACCTGAAGATGGTTAGATTTTTGTTGGAACAACCGTTTGGTTTCACCAATTACCTATGTTTTCTGTGCATATGGGATAGTAGAGACCGTGCTCAGCATTACACGAAGAAGGACTGGCCTGTGCGGAAAGAATTGGTGCCTTAAAAAGAAAGGAACGTCATCAATGACCCGCTGCTGGACAGAGACAGAATATTCTTCCCACCGCTGTACATCAAGTTCGGCTTAATCAAGCAGTTCACCAAGGCTCTGAAGTGTGGTGACTGCTTCACTTACTTGTGCCGGGCTTTTCCAGGATTGACCATGGAGAAGTTGAAAGCTGGCATCTTTGACGGTCCTAAGGTCCGTCAGCTCATCAAAGATCCAGAGTTTGAAAACTCAATGAATGAAGTGGAATTGGAAGCGTGGAAGGCATTTGTTCTGGTAATGAAGAACTTTATGGCCACAATAAGGCCAGAAACTATGCAGAACTTGTCAACAACATGCTGACTACTTTCAGAAACCTGGGTTGCAACATGACAATCAAGATACACTACCTATTTTCACATATGGACCGATTTCCTGAGAACCTAGATTCAATGAGTGACGAGCAGGGGAGAAATTCCATCAAGACATGAAAGAGATGGAGACCAGGTCGCTTGGGTGCAGTCATGATGGCTGACTACGTTTGGAATTTGAAGAGAGACCTTCCTGCCGCTGAGTATTCCAGGAGTTCGAATAAACGGAAGTTCAAACTCTGAAGTTTGAACAATGGTGAAGTAACATGCAATTAACGTGTACTTACCTTCATCAATGGCCACCATTCAGATGACAGTAATCGATGTTTCTATCAGGTAATCAATATATATTGTTGGCAAAAAAAATGTTCTCTTAAAAACATATTTAGGATATGTGTTGACAAAAATCAGTTGATAATGCGACAAAAATGTAATCGATTTTGTCACATGATCTGATTTTGTTCAAATCAACTTAACACAAAAACTTGTCCTGATGGAGAGAAACTGGTGCCATTTCCTGATTCAGCAGTGCAAAAATACCGTAAATCCGTTGTAGAAATCTAGACAACATTCAAATAGTAGGCTCCACGGCTGGCTCATTCAAAGATATTTACACCTAATATTCATATTTTGTAAAATGTAGTATTATGTATTTATTGCATAACTATCATACTATATTACTTGAGTAATATATATATATATATATATATATATATATATATATATATATATATATATATATATATATATATATATATATATATATGAATTGCGTTTTCATTAAATAATAATATTTATCGATAATTAAAGATTTTGTTAAGTTACATATATGACCCGCCTCCTTTTTAAAATAAACCCGACAGCAGAGATTATGTTTGTGATTTTTTTTAGATGCGGATTGATAATTTGTAATATTTGATTTATTCAGACTACGGTTCTCATCTTAGAAGTTATTCTCACACCGTTTTGGTGGATGGCACCCCCGACTTCCTTTAGGTGTTTCTTATCGAACTCGGGAATCTGTACGGAATTTTGAAAGGAACCCTTTATTTAATCCTTTCATGGACCCGTGGCCAAACAGATATTAGCGCACCCCTCCCAGAATCACAGATAAATATTGGAAGGGAATCTATCGTCCTTTTTTATTTAATTTTTTAGAAGATTCGAAAACTTTAACTTAGTAGATGCTTAGTAAAAAGATTGTAACTGTCCCTTTATGTGCGTGTGATAGTGCATCCTGTCTCTCATGGAAATGAGGGATAAAAACTATCCCTGTGACAAGATTACAGATAAAATAAGCTTGGTTCTGGTGTTGCCATAAACACTAAACGATCAATAATATCTAACAACCAAAACCAAAGCTGTGAGACTCAGAAGAAAGATCTGAGTGTCATGAGCGGCAGATACTCCATCGTTGGACAACATGGGCGCGGTCGGCATTTTGTGAATGTTGGCTCTTCTAATTTTCAGGAACAAAAATATCACGGCCCCAAAACAGGTAAGTAACCCCTCTAATTTCAAGTACAACGATAACGTGGATCAAACACAAGAAATGAACAAAACAACAACTCAAAATCTCAGAGAAAGAAAGTGATCACAAAAGAGAATTGACTAATAATAGAGTGCTAGTACATAAAGTGATCACAACAACAGACAACTCTAAGAAAAGGGGCAAACTAGAAAGCACCAGGCCACGATGAAATACATGCATACTGGCTTTTTAAAATCACGACCCTACATGAAAAGCTAACACAAAAACTGAGAGGATGTATCCACAAAACGGACGTACCAGAATGGATGACCAAAGGAAGATACACAAAGACGCCGAAAGGGGAACGATCCCGAGCAACTACAGACCAATAACCTGTCTACCAACCATGTGGAAAATCCTAACGGCACAACTGAGAACAGATATACCACCCCCTCAACAACTGGGGGCTATTTTCCTACAAACAAAAAGGATACTGGAAAAAGAAAAAAGGGACGCATGTCCTGCTATACATAGATAAAAAATGCTGAATGAGATGAAAAGCAGAAAAAGGAACGTAGCCATGGTATGGACTAAATACAAGAAAGACTGGAACTGACAGCTGGAGGACAACACCTGACTAAGATAAGAATGCAGAGAGGCATCTTCCAATGCGACTCTCTATTACCATTACTGTTTATTAAAGGCATGATGTCACTCAACTACATACGTAGGAAAAGTGAAGTCGGATACAAGTTTACTGACACAGACAAAGAATAAACTACATCATATATATGGACGATCTAAAGCTATTTGCAGAAAAGAGCTGAAAAACTGAGAAACACGACCAGAATCTTCAGCAAGGACATTTAAATAAAATTCGGAATAGAAAAGTGTGCACTGCTAGAGATGAAAAGGGGAAAACTGGAAACAATGGACAGCATGGAACTGCCCAACTATGGCGAACAGGATAGCTACAAATACTTGGGCGTTCTGGAAGCAGACACAATCAAATCTACAGAAAGTAAAGAGAAGATTGAAAAATAATATTTGAGAAGAACAAGAAAACTCTTAGAAATTAAATTATATAGTAAAAATCTAGTAAAAGTAATAAAGACCTGGACAGTATCACTAATAAGATACTATGGACCATTCATAGGCTGGATAAAAGAAGAGCTTAGACTCCTTGACCAGAGGATTAGGAGGAAAATGACAATGCACAATGCACTACACACAAAAGACGATACAGACAAACTCTACGTGAAAATGAACGAAGGGGGAAGAGGACTGGTAAGTATAGAAGACTGTGTGAAAGACAAAAACGATGTGAAAAAATACATAACCCAGAACAGATGGATAAGTTGGCTTTCGAAGTGCATCTGGACTTATCTACTTTTGAGCACCTTCTCCAACCTGCTCCCATGCAAAGAGTTTTTCTTCACTTTCTACAATTTTCACCGAACTTTTTCAACGGAAACTTACCACCCGGACAATTGCATATCTTTTTCACGAAATTTTCTTTTCATTCAGTACGTTTTTTGACAAAAATTATTTTAATAATTTTTAATAATAATTCTCATATTTTTCAAATATTTGAACTTTGGTTTTTTCGAAAGCCAACTTATCCATCTGTATTTCTCCTCTGATGATAAGATTTCGATCTTTGAAAAGCCTTGGCTTAAGGAAAGAAAAATAAACACTAGTTTATTACTGACAACCTTGCATTGAACAATTGAAATTTGAAATAAATTTGGACAATCGTCGCATATTTATCACTCTTTTTTCTTCTATCTCTACTATTGCTCTATCTCGTATATTGAGCTAATCCTTTTCACAATAGGTTCCATCTACTAAAAGTTTTCACTTTGGTTTATTTTGATCCTATATATATATATATATATATATATATATATATATATATACATATATATATATATATATATATATATATATATATATATATATATATATATACATATATATATATATAATTATTATTTCATGTATCCACATAAAATTTTATAAGGAGATATATTTTTTTATGTATCAATTTTCAGTATTTACTTCAACAGTGCTCGATACGTAAGTAGAGCTAGGTAGTAAGTGATGAAAATATATTTATGGCAATTAAGCTACACAGAGGCTCCCGATTGGCTAAGAGAACAACAAAGAATCTGATTGGTTAACTAGCTAGCCGTGTATATAAAAACACCCGGCAAAACTAACTCCATGCATTTTAGCTTGAAGTTTCCCCCGAGGATGAAACGCGGGAGCCTCTGTGTAGTTTAATTGCCATAAATATATTTTCATAGCTTACTATATATATATATATATATGTGTGTGTGTGTGTGTGTGTGTGTGTGTGTGTGTGTGTGTGTGTGTGTGTGTGTGTGTGTGTGTGTGTGTGTGTGTGTGTGTGTGTGTGCTGATGAGTTCCGATTATAAAGGACGAAACGTATACGTACATATATAATAAACAAAACAAATATTTATTATTTGTAGCTCCTAGAAAACCCGTCTAGATGGGCACTGTAAGTGTAGTATTAACACAGCATGACGTCGCTAGCTATATGTGCATCGTTCCTTTCATTAAGTTGGACGCTCTTATGACGTCAAGCCGCCAGATAAAGTGTTAAAATTATCGCTGTTTATTCGCTGTTAAGGGTTGGCCGAGTGGTTCTAGACGTCGTGATTAGAGTTGTAAAAATACTCGGAATCCGGGTTTTCGAATCGCATGACCAGTAGTGAATAGTCATATCTCTATGCTGATGAGTCCCGATTATAAAGGACGAAACGTATACGTACATAGATAATAAACAATATATATATATATATATATATATATATATATATATATATATATATATCCATCCTTTTTTGTTCATATTATATAATGCTGAGAAAGGCAGGGAGATAACTTATCTTGAATTTTCAAACAAAGATGAAAACAAAAGATTAAGAAACAATGACATAACAATGTTAAAAATCAATAAAACGCAAACGAACAAAAATCTGAGAAACAATATTAATATTGTTCTGAAATACATCGAACGATACGAGGAAATGCTTGTCCCTTTTCTGTCGGATTCTTAACAGTTTCTGTATATTCCTCTTTCGGTGTAACCACAAACTTCCATTTCAAATAGAAAAAGCTGTTTCGTTTGATAAAAATGCTTTGTTTATATTTTAGATATATTTTGCGTTAGAGAGAAGGTTAGGAAGTAATAATTTTCAATATTAATTATTTTTAAACGTTTCAAAAGAGACCAGGAGTTTAAAATTGTAAATCTATTTGCCATACTTAATATTCAAGAATTAAAAACTGTCGGATTTTTTCAATCCAACGCAATGGGGGGAAGGGGGGGAAGGATGGTTTTGGCTACTCGAAGACTAAAAAAAGCATCCGAAGCCCCAATGTGAAAGAAAAAAATGATAGCATTTGTGGCAGCTCCTTCGCGCTTATAGTTCAGTTGCAATGTATCTCAATCCTATCATATTAACTGATCAACAGCGTGAGCGAAAACGCACAACCACGCCCAAAAATTCCATCCAAAAAACGAAATTAGATTTTTCTTTCAAAACCGGCAACCGGAGGCCTTTGTCGCGATAAAAAACAAAAAAACATAGCTGTCACGTGATGTGCTCATCTGCTACGTCCGCCGCACCTCGGCGATTAAAATCCCTTTTCCGCGCCCAAACTCAAGACGTGCTTTTTGGAGCCGATAAAACATAATTTTAGCTCAGATTTTCGTCGAGAAATTCAGTTGGAAAAAAAGGTCAGCACACAGTTAACAAGAAGACAACGTTTCCACCTTCCTCGCCTCATTGGGGCTTGGGGGGGGGGGGCTTCTACTATTCATTTTCAACTCACATTCACATGCTTACGCACCCTGATAAAAAGCGGCAAACATATAAATGCCTACACTGTCTTAGAGTGGGCAAGGGACGCCTAATCACTTATCAAATCACGCGCGCGCACACAGAGTTGTACAACTACGCACCCTGATAAAAGGCGACACACACACATTCATATACTTACGTACTCTAACGAAAAGTAACACACACTCACACAAACGCTTACACCGTGGCACGCATATACACACTCATAAATTACAGGCATAAAACACATACATTTTATTACTTTTCTAACTGAACTAAACATTACAAATGAACAATTACTTTGATAAAATGTTTCGTAATTTTGTACCTATATAAATATCTTGTGATTCTTTAAATAATGTTTTCTTCTTTCATTCATCTTTTATGTTTTTATCTGCTTGTACTAATTTTTCTCTTGTTTTCTAATACCTTTATAACAATTTAAATGTAAGCGTGGATCTTAGCATTATCCCTTCGATACAATTTCAGTCAACATCTTAACAAACTGGGATCCGCGCTGCTACAAGGTTATCTCCCTTTACTTTTTAAGCATTAGACAATATGACACGTTTCTCTATGAAAGGGAAATATAATTATGTCGCATTTTTTATTTTTCCAAAAAAATTTTTTATTCGTTTTCTGATTTTTGCGCACTTCTTTTTTTTTAATTTTTATTTTTCAAATGTCCCGAATTATGATTAAAGAAAAAAAACTTTAAAAACTCCCTTTATCCGACCACTAACTCCAAGTCCGGGTGGCAACGATACCCCCCCCCCCCAAAAAAAAAGCTTCCTTCACAACGTAAAAAAAACTTCCTTACCCCTACCACTTATCCGCAGTCAAGGTGGCACCCCCCCCCCCCCCGAAAAAAAAATCTCCGAAAGTAAGAGAGTAGCAAATAATTTTTCTCGTTCACTCGTCTCGCGTGCCGTACCTGAGACAGAAACGTAGACGGAAATGGTTTTATTTCGTATTAATATGTAGTAAGTAATATAATATGAAATAAATACTACGTGTGTGTTATTGAAATAGGCAGGGTTATTACAAAGAAACGCCATAATTAAAACAAGCTCCCGAAGACTGCTCCTCCCATATCGCACCAAATGTGTGTGGGGGGGGGGGTGAAGAAGTGATCGATCCAGGTCGACTGCGGTACAAATGTTGTTAAACGGCTTTCAACGGCTTATAGACCATCATGGGAAGTAACTCGGATACAGTTATCTCCCTTAGTGAAATGTCATAAGTACGACACAAGGGAGATAATAGACTATTTTGTATTTAGTTTACAAAAGTTATTTCCCTTTGATTTTACTTTTAGACAAAGAGAGATAACTATAAGTTATAATATTCTCTCACGTATTTTATAATAAACTGGCTGTACCTGCTCGACGTTACCTGGGAGTCTTTTTACTTCCATTTTTATTTCGCTTTTTTTACCACATTATTGTATATGATTTTGAAAGTTAAATTTAATTATTACGGTATCATTTGATTATTAATCACATTAACACTTGGCCACGGGTGGCCTCGGCCTTGATAAAGTGGTGGTTTCTGTTTTGATTTTAAAAAGAAAAAAAATTTACTCTTCCAAGTAAGTTCGTCAATCTGATTTGCTTCCCGATATGAACACCGATTCAACTCACAAACCTAAAATGGGTTCCTACCCCCCCCCCCCCAAAAAAAAAAGTTTATTTAGCGAAGTTACGTATAGGCGAGAAACACACACACTCGAATACATAGACACTATATATATATATATATATATATATATATATATATATATATATATATATATATATATATATATATATAATCTGCGACACTGGCATGTCGATGTTATCGATCAACAGCTATTATAAACTGAGATCTCATCAGGCAGAGTTAGAATCCGATCTTAACCTTAGATCATATTTGGAAAGAACGGTTAAGATCGGATTCTAACTATCCATGATGATCTCAGTTTATAATAGCTGTTGATCGATAACATCGACATGCCAGTGTCGCAGATTTTGTACATGTCTGTGTAAATAAAAATAATCATATATATATATATATATATATATATATATATATATATATATATATATATATATATATATATATATATATATATATATTTGGGCAAGATCATCTTTTGAAGCATCTTTAGAATTCAAAGCTTAAAGAAAGAGGTAAAATGCTTTCAAAAACCATGTTAGATGCAGATATGTTTATGAAAATCAATTTTTTTTCTTGACTTTTTTCTAATAATTTCGCTTAGTATTACGGCCTCGTCGGATATTTAAACAAATAAAAGGTATTCAAGTTATTATTTTTCGTAAGAGTCCTTCCTGGTCGTGTTGAAGTGGCGTCCGGTGTTGTGTGGACTAACAGTGTAACTTCTCTTTTAAATATGAACTTAGTCCACGCAACACTTCTGAATGTATAAGTAATTTTACTCGAGTTTTTAATTATCTATAAATATAAATTGTGATTTTCTGTAATTATTATATTTCTAAAGAATATTTCGTGAAAAAATCGTCTCTTGATTAGAATAATAATTGATGTGTGAGTTAAAATTTAATTATAGCGGAAAATGAATATAAAAAAAAGTCTAAAAAGATGAATAAACGCTGGAAGGAATGTACTGTTTTATACGATTAAATGTATTTCGTAAATAAAATATTTTTTAGCAGTATTCATAAGAAAAAAATCTATTGACTGATCTACTTTCTACCGCAATGCCACACTGACCGATGAGAACTGGGTTTTGTTGGTGCGGACCGATGCTTGAGAAACGTGCGCAAGTAAAATGACTGCTACTGTGATGAATATAAAATCTTTCTCTTTCATTAAATAAACAAAAAACCTAACAACTCACGCGTAACAATCAATAGTGAAAATATTGCGTAATGTGTCAGTAAGGCTACGCTTTGAAAAATTCGGTATACAAGGAACAAGATGTGAGCTCCGCGTCGCACACATATAGGAAGCTGTATATATATATATATATATATATATATATATATATATATATATATATATATATATATATATATATATATATATATATATTATAGCAAGCATGAAGGGAAGATGAATTCTATCGTTCATGATTAAAAGTTAATCAAGAGAAAAAAATGCCAGCCGACCGGTTTCGCCCTCTCTTAACAAAAGCTGTATCGAGGGATTTAAAAAAAAACGAGGGATTTTTTTAAAAAACGGGGTGAAAAGAGAGAGTACAGAAAATAAAATAGCGTTGTTATATGTACAATGGAGGATGAATCTAGTCCCAATAGACATTCCCTTTGCTTACAAAGGGAGGGACGTTTAAGACGAGCGTGGATCGTCTCCAAGATTTTTAGATGGTATAATGAGTGAGCATGACTGAGAATGGTGAAGGAGTCCATGCTAAAATTCCTAGCGCACGGCGGGTTTTTAAGTAAATGGTCGTTAATGGAAGACCCGTATGTGTTATTTTGAACGTCCGTTGACTGGAAGGTCCCATTCCTGATCCTACTCGGAATGTACTGTTGGACTCTACTATCGAATATTAACGTCGTCCTACCCACGTAGTCAGCACTGCAACTACATTTAAAATGATAAATTACATTTTTATGGGGGGGGGGTAGAACGTCTTTACGAGAGGACGCCAATAAAGATTTTGTAGAAAACACAACACGCACATTTGAAGAAAAATAACAATTTTCAGTTGCTGAGCTGATTTGCTTGGCGAATTTCTCACTTACTGTGCCTAACCAAGGTAAACGAATGTAAATTGGACATTTAGTCACCGTATTTGGTTTTGTTTCGGAAAAAGTATTTATTTTCCTTTGGGTGACTGCCCTAATCACATCAAGAGGATAGCCGTTATTAGACGAAGTATTAGTTATAGTTTTAATTTGTTCGTCTAATTTTGATTTTGAACAAATCATAAGGGCTGTGTGTGTTAATGTCCAAATCAAGTTTACCTTTCGTTTGTTAGGACAAAATGAATCCCAGCGAGTATATAATCCTGTAAACGTAGGTTTACGGTAAATTAATGTAAGATAACTCAATGGGGTTTTTATTACCAATACATCTAGGAAAGCTAAAGTGGAATTACGCTCTCCTTCATAGGTATATTTTAATGCAGGATGCATTTTATTGAGTAAGGAGAAGAATGTATTTGCCTCCGTTTCATTATTAAAAAGGCAAAATGTATCGTCTACATATCGAAAGTAGACTAAAGGTTTAGTGGGTCCAGATAATAAAGCTTTCTAAAAAAAACACAAAAATATTTGCCATAGTCGGTCCTAGGATTGAGCCCATAGATACGCTGTCTATTTGCCTATACATCACATCGTTAAAACTGAATTCAACGGATTTAGTGGCAAATTTCATCAACTGCACGAATATGCTTTCAGGAATGGAAGGAGACGATAAATGGCTACGATATATAAAAAAATCGGCACATATATCGAATGTTTCCAAAATAGGGACACGGGTAAATAGGTTGCTAATATCGTAGGAACACGTAAATTTATTAGCAACCATAAAATCTTGAATGTACTTTGCAAAATGAAATGAATCTTTCAGACAGTATTTACTATAGTAATTCAATACTGGCTGTAAAATATTGAAGATCCATTTTGCAACCTTCTGTTGTGATGACCCGACCATAGATAGAATGGGCCTAACTGGGATATCCGCTTTGTGAGTTTTTGGGTAATCCACATAAACGTGGGCGGATAGAGCCTGAGGGTCTGATCTCACTAGCTACATCGGAAGGGAGTACACCGCTTTTCACCCATTTTACCAGTTGTTTCTGAAATTTAGTTTCTAAGGAAGTTGTTGAATCATGAGTGCCGACAGGGCCCAATTTCACAAATTTCTCCGTGTCGTTTAATATCAACATCATTTTGTCGATGTAGTCTTGATGGTTTAGTACAACAACCCCTGAACCTTTATCTGGTCTGGTTATTACCAAGGACTTATTTTGTTGTAGAGTTTTAATGGCGGCAAAATGTTCTTTGTGCCATTTAAACTCTGAATGGGATACTGGTGTACTCGCAGTGTGCAAGGTCATTCAATTTAGCCTTTAGGTTCCTTACTTTGGTTTCAGAAAAAGGTGGAAGTCTCACTGCTTGAGAATTTAGAATTTCAAATTCTGAAAATACCTCCTCACGCCCAACACCAGATGGTGGAAGACAGAATTCTAAACCGTGATCTAATATTAAAAGTTCAGCAGGAGACAACTTCTGAGAAGATAGATTAAGGACGTTCTTACCTACATCTGAGTTGGTAGAGAAACCAAATCTTTTGTATATTAAATGCTGCAACTTATTATTAAACTGAAGCATTAGTTTTTTACGACTGCACTCCTGTAAAATTGCAACATACCGTGAGAAACGAATTCTATCACAGCACGAAAGAATGCTCACCGTTCCCCTCCATACTTGTACATATTTTGTCTTTAACGATTGGAGATTTAATGCTAATTTATCCAAGAAATTATGGATAAATACATTTTCTATTTTATGTCCCGGGTGTAACTTCGCTTTCTTTATTTTAAATTTAAAAAAACGAAGGACAGACATTATTACTTACACAAGAATGTAGAAATGATATGTTTTCTTGCGTATATCTTATTTTACTCTTAATCAAAAGGATTAAGTTTAATTTCTTAATTAAACTTGAGTTGTACCTAGTCTTAAGATATTTCATGATTTTTGGGAGAGTACAAAATTTAATTATCGCAAGCATGAAGGGAAGACGAATTCTATCGTTCATGATTAAATGTTAATCAAGAGAAAAAATGCCAGCCGACCGGTTTCGGCCTCTCTTAACAAAGGCTTTATCGAGGGATTTAAAAAAAAAACTAGGGATTTTTTTTTATTTTTAAACGGGGTGGAAAGAGAGAGTACAGAAAATAAATTAGCGTTATGTTATATGTACAATGGAGGATGAATCTAGTCCCAATAGACATTACCTTTTCTTACAAAGGGAGGGACGTGGATCGTCTCCAAGATTTTTAGATGATATAATGAGTGAGTATGACTGAGAATGGTGAAGGAGTCCATGCTAAAATTCCTAGCGCACGGCGGGTTTCTAAGT
Source organism: Sepiola atlantica (assembly GCA_963556195.1). Taxonomy (NCBI): domain Eukaryota; kingdom Metazoa; phylum Mollusca; class Cephalopoda; order Sepiida; family Sepiolidae; genus Sepiola; species Sepiola atlantica. The sequence continues at coordinate 19,387,496 of OY744531.1, read as the reverse complement.
AAATGGTCTGTAATGGAAGACCCGTATGTGTTATTTTGAACGTCCGGTGACCGTTTTTTTTTTAGTGATGCAAAATTTTATCAAGGTAAGGAATATAGACATTTGTGACATTTTGGGGGTGAATGAAATTGAAAAATGTTAAAAACGAGAGAAAAATAAATTTACTGAGTAAATACATGGAAATAAAATTCATGCACTACGATTAAAACTTAAAATATTGAGTGAAATGAAGACCAGTGACAGTTTCGGTCTAAAATATATATTGGGAGGGGTGGTCACAAGTGGATCACATTAAGTCCTAGAAGCAACTCCTTTTGTTTATATATGGAGGGTTTAATGACTTAATATAGATTGTTTCCAGGACTTTAAGATAGAATAGCGAATGTGATCTACTTATGACAGAGAAACTGTCACTAGTGTGAGCCGACGCACATCCGGCGCTATTTATAAGATGTTGAGCAATAGCTGACCCGGATGTGTTGACTAAATTATTTAATTTTTTAGTCGGCCATGGAGTATTGCAGGGGTAATGTGTTGTTTTATTCTGGATTCAAACCTTTGCACTGTCCTTCCCACGTATACGGCATCGCACAGACATTTAAATTGATAAATAATATTACTGGTATGGTTGGGGTAGGAGAACATTCTTGTGCGCGAATTTTAACAAAGGTTGAACAGAAAAAAAAACGATTCTAAGACTCGAAGCCTGATAACAACGACGCATAGAACCGTCTGATTCATACATAATGAATGAATGAAGGAATGAATGAATGATGTGCATTTAATTGTTTTTGTACTGATGTATTAAATGTATGTGCAATCCACCTTGTATGTTTACTTTATGTTGTGTTATAGGTTGTGAAAAGAAAACTATTAATAAATTCATATCCTTTTAACAATTTGCCCATTTTGTCGTTTTTTTTTTGTGCTGACGTGTGGAGTACTAGCACCCGTGTGTTTGGGAGATTCGCTTGTATTCCCTAACCACATTTTGTCTATCTTTATAGAATGAGAATATCCAATATTCACATTTTTCACGAGATATGATTCTTGTATTAATATACATCTCTGGGGATTCGAATTATTGAATTTTGAAAGTTAAAGAACATCCCAGATATAGCAGAAAGGCCATCTTGCCATCGTTCTGACAACAAGTTCTGCTTTTAAGCTGAATAAACGCCTTAATATTTTAATTATGGCAATTTATTCAGCTCAAATGTTTCTATAAACATGAAACGCGTTCTTTTCCCAGACAAGCTTAAAATCACCCTGACGATATATCTATACTCATGAAAAACGTTTAAGAATTGTTATTAAAGATTGTGGAGACGTAGATCTGAGCAGATTAGACTTTAACAAAATACGTCTACGAATATTGTGCTGATGCATTAAGTTATAAGGTGGTACTCTAAATTCTAAATAAAATTTTCATACGACAAAAGAATGTCTGGCAGCGGAAGGGGTGAGGGTGATTTGCCGTATTCACACCGAAAGAGAATCCGTTTTTGTTTAGCATGCGAAGCACCAAGATGTTTGAGAGAAGTCAGCTATTTGTTGCTATGCTGTTCGTTGTTTTGTTCGTTGTTTTGTTTCATTAATGGCGATTGCTCAAGAAAGCAAGTCAAAAGGGAAACCTTTAATGGACTACCGGATGCTGAACGAATACGTTAACGCATTCAGAGCTGATGACAATGTTTGTGCCAGAAAACTGCGGGAATGGCACGCCAGTTGGCATCCTTGCTGGATTTGAAGCAGACCTACTTGCAAGTTAGAGTCAACGAATTATTACCGTTTCAGATAGTGATGTCTGCCGATAGAAAGTTACAACCTTAACGTACTGGGCTTCGCTTTAGACGTGTGACCGTAGGAAATAAGAGCGATTTTCAGTGGTGTGTTGTCTCAGCATGAGACTGTAAAAGAATGGTCTTCAGCATACATAAATGACATTATGTTGTGTCGTAGTGGAAACGGTGTTGCTAGTCCTCGAAAGGTTAGGTCAATGTTCACAGAATCTGACATTTTAACAATCATTATTAAATCGATGTTGATGACATTTTACGTCAGATCCATAAAGTTGTCGGAAGGTTGGGTGTTCAATGTCAGCAAATATGTAGTAGAGAGAGAGACGGTCAAAAGTAATGACTACCCATACATAATATATCAACTTTATTTGAGTCGAGAAAAGTTCAAAGGGTCTAGAAGATGAAAGTGTGTGCACTTATTTTGAGTGAGTTTGTGAGACTGTGTCTAAGCTCTCGCTATATTTTAGTAATCCATTACTGTGACTTGTGTTGTTTGTCGAGATGCCAGTAGCCAAATGGCCACATCCAGCATTCGTTTGTCCGTGAGAAGTGCGTGGTAGTGTTATAACTGACAAGTGTTCCTGTGGCAAGTTGAGTCTCTCATTTCCTTTCACTGGCGACAGCGTTTGCATTCTCGTTTATATAGTTAATGAGAACATGTGCTCGGCTCCTAGAGGCGACTTTTTCCAATTGGTTGAGGTCCGATAGAGGCAACCAATTGATACTGAGTATTTTGATAGAATTGACCAGTAAGTATTTCAACCAAATAAACATCAGATATTTCAGAGATCGTTTCTTTTGTCGTGATCGTCGTCGTCGACCAACAAAGGCCATTTTGCTTCTTTTTTTTTACTAATGACTCACCACTTATCGAGGCCAAAAGCCACTTGATGATAAGGGTTAATGAAATTGGTGGATTGTCAGTTGAATGATGAAGAATATTATGAGAGGATTGAAAATGATGAATGGGATGAAAAAAAATTGATTGCTTATTAGGACGGTGTATGACAAGTATTAGTTGATATTGGATTTGAAATGACAATGTTGTAGTCTGCATGGAAGCAGTGCCGTGATAATGTGCTCCACATATGGGAAATTCTTGGAAAGAAACTCTGTTCATGGAAATTCCGCCTGGCACGGAGGAAGAAAAGAACTTTTTTTTTCAGCTGTGCTGTGAATGACTCACAACGAGGAACGGATGATTGAAGCTCAGTCGAGCACCTTCGATGAAAATGACGATAGAGTAGAAAGAGACTAGCAACGTCTCTTCTGTGAATAATGAACAGAAGAGATCCCTCCCACTAGATTGCGAAGTCGATTTTGCACTTTGCCAGGACAAGAAAGAGTTTAGACATTTCTTATTTTTCTTGTTTATATGAACGGCTTCGCAGATTTATTTTGAAATTTTTTTTTTTTTAAATGTATTAAAGGAACGCCATCAATTATTGAACATGTAAAATTATGTAAGAAACATTGAATTAATAAAAACTTAAATCAATTTCTTTTAAGTTAGTTCAGAAATCGAACAGTGTTTTCGTAACAACCTTATATATCAAACCATTTATTTTGTTTTGCTTTTGATTAATGACAAATCTATCTAAAACATTAGCTTTTATTTTTAAGCATACGCAACAAGGAAATAAAAATCAGGCATAAAAAATTCAGTAAATACCAACAACCAGGCAAAAAGAGGGCAAAGCAAAAAAGGACATGTGGTGTGGTGGTTACAGGCGCGGATTGTGGGCTTAGCATGCAGTGTTCGAGTTTGCTTTGGGATATAGAAAGCCGTTTTCTTTTTCTTATGCTAATCATACCAGTTGTCGACCGTCATCGACAATCCGTCCGACAGAGACTATGCCATTGTGATGACGGTGGCCTTTTTTTTCTGTCATGCTGTGGTATTTGGTCTGTTCAGCTCTAGGAGGTCCACCCTCCCAGGCATTGCCTTCTCGCTTTGGGTAGGAGTTAGTTTATGGCTAGCTGCCTGAGGCGCCCTCACCGGGGACTGCTGACGATGCTGCTTAGGTAATTTTTAAAGGTGCCAAAGTGCACTACCTATTTATGCGCTCGCCTAGTCTCCCCACCCTCCGACCTCATGTCACATTTTCCCGCGGTGAAAAGGGGGTAAATACTTTGCACCACTTTCATTAATACCCTTGAGAAAAGTATACATTCATCTACCCTCTCTCCAGCTATGGGTGAAATAATAAGTTAGACTAGACTCTCAAGCCTCTCTAGCTAAATCAGTCTTCGAGAAGCAAAAGTTTTTAATAACCTCAGGGGCAGATAACCCCGGTTTATTTTGACAGTACAGAATTCACAAGCTAAAGACTCTACCAAGTAATCTACCAAGTAATCTACCAAGTAATCTACCAAGTTATCTAACCACTGAACTGACTTTATGAGTGTGTGCCCGACTCTACAAAAGCTGAAACAGGACAAAGAAAGAAAAATAATAATTTTTCTTCTCCTAGACAAGTTGCCTTACGTCTATATATTTACTCTAATTAACAAAACATTCATATCTTTTCGCGGCAGTTTACTTTTAAATGTAAAAAATAAATTAAAAATACACTCCAATTTCAAATACCATATTTGACACAACGTAATCACATAACAATTTTTTTTTTTTAATAAAAAGAGTTAAATAGATAATAATAATAAACGTACAATAAAGAGAATTCATTGGTCAGGATTAATAAGTCCATGTGCCCGGAAAACAAAGTCAACGACAGCCGTTAGCTTCATTTCAATAATGTGATATTTTCATTAGTTAATTAAAAGCAAATTATTGTACTTACTGTTATGATATACAAGTAACTTTATGAAATAAGTAGGTGACCAAATTAGTGTCCGTAAAAATCCTAATTTGTATATGTCTATAGGTGTACTATAATAAACATATCCTAACAGTTTGCTTTAATGCGTAAAAAATAAGAAAATATATGCTTCAATTTCAAATACCATATTTGACACAAGGTATATCAGCTACAAAACACACACACATCTATGAAACTGAGTCTATGAAACTAGCTCTAAACTGTTGAACTTAAAAGAGTTTCGTATCCAAATTACCTAAATAGACATCTGAAGGCTAATTGATGTAACTTTAGAAAGTAAAAAAAATTACCCTCAAGTGAATTAGAATTTTTATAAATAAATTATAGAACTTATTAACTATTTTAAGAAATATTACCGAATTAAAATTTATAAAGGTCCGGACAACTGTTAGGATGTACTAGCTTTGAACGGAAAATTCAAAATGGCGTATTAGTGGGTTCCCCCACGTGTGAGTTTGCTCTTTTTCTTTGTTTTTTGTTTGGTTTCACCAAAAAATGAACCACTGTATAGTGTAGTTTTTTTCAAGACACTTTAATCCAAGAACTTTTTACTCTTTGTGAATTTTTCTGATGATTTTGTAATGTTGCAGAGACGATATTGACATAAAAACGTTGTTTGGCACAAGACAAATGAAACGGACCGTAAAAAATATATCTCACAGATATGTTATGCTTTTTGGAAATGTGAAAAAATAAAAATAATAAAATAAAACCATGGTTATTGGAATATAATATGAACTGACTTGTATATATATATATATATATATATATATATATATATATATATATATATATATATATATATATATATAGTATAAATCTTTGCATTTTGTCTACACATTTGCAGACATGTTTTAGTTCTAGGTGTGTGTCAGTCGAACTTTGTCAGGCCTGGTTCTTAGTATAAAGGCGAGGAGAAAAATGTGGACAGAATTCAGAATTCGGTCACATTCTCATAGGGCCGACATGACTCCATACTCACCGAATCGATGTTGTAGCTGACAATGAAGCAGAGGCCTGAAATATAGGAATGCGTAAAATGACCAGCCAAATACCTAATATCGACTCGTCACTGACCTATGTATGAAAGGCATTCTATTTGTTAAGATCAGTTGGATCATGGGATACGCGCCCAACAATATATGTGTCGGAGAACATATCTGAATTCTACCTATCGGAATCTCTTCTAAAGGCTCAAGGCCAATTACCTCCTAACTTTCTAACTCCAACATCACTGCAAAACGTGGTAACAAGCGACGATGGAAATGCCTTATGTAGATGCATACAGAGAACGAGCGTCCCATCTAAACCGACTAATATTCCATTTACTCCTACGGAGAATAAAAAGGAGTGATAAGGTATTTTGTATCCAACACATTTAACGTATATCTACGCTAACTATAACAGACTCTGAAGGGGAAACCCCTGGATATTATCTTAATTCCAGGTACAACAATTCCTATTCTAAACCCGATTCCACATTACCGAAATTAATTCACCAGATTAGAGTAAAGAAATACAGTAGACGTGCAGCAGTTACATTTTGATGGACTCTTTTCTTTCTATGTAATCTAAGGTTCCTACGCGGAGTGATTGACCTATTATCCAAGGAAAACACTTTGCGTGGGATATGCTGTCGCTGAACTACTTACACATTTTTCCGCTTCTAAAATCAGTAAGACTTAAGATATCAACCCAAACGGACATGAGGCGCGCTCGTCGAATTCACCAGCGGTAGGGAACCTTTTCCTAACATTTGGCGTTAAATCTTTTCATAAACTTTTTGCTGTTGTTGTTGTTGTTGTTGGTTGGGCAAAGACATGAAATAAAGTTGATAAAATGTAAAAAAAAAATTATCATTTAATCAACCTTTTGACAAAATATCTCTTTTCTACAGAAAAACTGCACAGAGTAAAAACAAACAATGTTTTTTTTTAAGTCAACAACAAAATTGATTCACATATCGAAACTTTCAAATCTCTTTTCTTTTCTTAATTTATTTTCAATTTGGTCGAAATTCGTTTTTGTTTTTTGTTTTTTTGTTTTTTGTTTTTTTTTCATTGAAGTTTTTTTTTAATTTATGAATAGCAAAAAAAGCATTTCCGACAAGACGAATTCTTGCAGGATTTGCTAACGAAATAGTTTTAAATAGAAAAAACTTGGATTTATGTTTTTTCAAAAGTTCATTTAAATATTGGAAGATCGAAGCTTCTTTCTGGGCCGGTCATCTCTTCATCATGATTCGGACAAATTCTGAAATAAGACATTAAGAAAATCGTTAAGATAAGCATAATATAATAATATAATAATACGCATTTTGTCTCTGGTCAGCTATATATTACAATGCATACCTGGCGTTGTCCGGGAATATACGAAGACACATTGCGTATTTCTGCTTAAAGACCTGAGCCCCATATTATTATTTTTTATTATTTTTTCTAAAATAAATTTAAACTTCGTCTATTCTGCTTATAGATATTCGGCGCGAACGCAGACCCCACGCTATTATTATAATAATAATAATAATAATAATAATAATAATAATAATAATAATAATAATAATAATAATAATAATAATAATAATAATAATAATACTACTACTACTACTACTACTACAAAATTAAAACCACCATTGGATTCCTTGTAAAATTTTACTCGAGGAAAGTTTTGTTTGATTTCGGAATATTGTTTTCAATTGGAAGATGATACTGTAAGAAATAAATAACGGAAACGAGTTAATTGCAGATCGCTGTAACTCACCGTTTAGTTTATTAAATCCGCCCGATATCTGGGGCCTGTTTTTAGAAGTATGGTTAATATATTGTTCAATATATAGTTTGGAAATGAGAAAAGAAAAGAAACTATACACTTATGAATATATTAACCATGCTTCTAAAAAAAGGTCCCAAAATACTGGATGGATGTAATAACTAAAACGGTGAGTTACAGTGATTTGTAATTGCGTGTTTCCGTTATTTATTTCATACAGTAACACCTTACAACAGAAGAGTACGTGGATATGCATTATAAAATGTATTTTCAACTTAAACTGGGTAAAAGAAATCCACGCAAACAGAAAAAAGAAATAAAGAACAAAACAAAAATCGGTTGAGACCAATTTGTAGACGATGCAACGCAACTCTTGCACGCGTCTTTAAATAACTGGCATATCTATGATTTTCGTCGTTTTTTATGTGGTTGTAAAGGCGACAAGAGTTGCCGAAAAATCACAAACCCCAATGAAAATATATATATATATATATATATATATATATATATATATATATATATATATATATATATATATATATATATATATATATATATATATATATATACAGGGTGTTTCAAAAGTCTTGGGAACATAACGATTTTTGATAACTCAAAAACTATTAGGAGTTGAAAAATGAAATTGGTACCGTTGGAAAGGTTAAAGTTTCAAGTTTTGTGGGGAATCTTCAAAGTTGCTCAATATGAGCACCATTCGTCACACGGCAGACATCTAGTCGATAGTCTATTTCCTGCCAAACGCGTTCCACCACTTTGATGTCAATGGTTCCCACAACTGCCGTTACTCGAGCCTTTAGTTCGTCAATATCTCTTGGAAGGGGCAGCACATAGACTTGTTGCTTGACAAAGCCCCAAAGGAAAAAGTCACACGGGGTAAGATCTGGAGACCTAGGAGGCCAGGGCATGAGAACGTCATCACCTCGCCCAGATCTCCCAATCCATCTACCAGGCAGCCTTGTGTTAAGAAACTGCCTTACTCTAAGACTCCAGTGTGGTGGTGCACCATCTTGTTGAAAAATGAAGTTATCAGATTCTGCTTGTTCCAACTGAGCCATTAACCAGTCTTCCAGCATGTTGAGATAGGATTCACCAGTGATAGTTGCCTCTTCAAAGAAGAACGGTCCATAGACACCTTTCTTGGAAATTGCACAAAACACGTTCACTTTTGGTGAATCTCGCTCGTGCTCAAGAAGTTCATGAGGATTCTCAGTACCCCATATGCGAGTGTTATGCTTGTTAATTTTGCCATTCAGATGGAAGGTCGCCTCATCGCTAAAAACAAGCCGGTCATCAAAGCCGTTATCTTCCAACTTCTCTTGCATTGTAATGCAAAAGTCACGGCGAAGTGGCTTATCAGTGTCCTTCAACTTTTGGACCAACTTGAGCTTGTAAGGTACCATTTGCAGTCGTTTCCTTAAGACACGCCAGACAGTTGCTGGAGCAAGCTGAAGTTCCCTGCTGGCTCTTCTCACTGATTTACGGGGGCTCCGCTGAAAGGCTGTCCGAACTTGCTCAACTGCATCTTCTGAAGTTGAAGGGCGACCTGTTCGCTTACTTGGGCACAAACACCCATCTTTCACAAATTTAGCATGCCATCTGACAATGGATTTCCTTTCAGGGGCTTCTTTTTTAAATTTCCTGCGAAATGCACGCTGAACACATGTCCACGATGCAGTCTTTGCAAATTGGAGGACGCAAAATACCTTGTCTTGTTTAGAGAACGCCATTTCTGCACCTGGAAAGATAACACGAAAATCATTAGTATGACCAAAAACTTGATTAAGCAAGCTTTAAAATGGCACCAGTTTCATTTTTCTACCTGGAATAGTTCATGAGATATACGCATTTGTAATGTTCCCAAGACTTTTGAAACACCCTGTATAACTAGGGGTGGGACGTAATGAGTGAAAATTTCAGATTCATGTGAGTAGTATTTTTTTGTGTTCATTTATACATAAATAACACTAAACAATCAAACATTTTGAAAATTTTGCAAAATTCAGAAGTTGCAGGCCAAAAATAGCCGTTCGGGCTCCACGGGACTCAAAATCCATCATTTTTCGGTGAAAAAGTGGTTTCATGCGACATTGCAGGTCCTAAAACATCCTCAAAAGCTATGAATGGATATAGATGGTTAAATCTGATATAGTACTTTAATTTAGGACCATTTTCAGGCTGTGAAAGGGTTTTCATGAATGTAAAATAGCCAAAAGCTAGTGGCCTGCACCTTCTGAATTTTGCAAAATGTTCAAAATGTTTGATTGCTTAGTGTTATTTATGTATAAATGAACACAAAAAAATACTACTCGCATGAATCTGAAATGTTCACCCATTACGTCCCACCCCTAATATAACAATATATTAGCCATACTTCAACAACAACAAAAGTCAAAAAATACCGAACGGATTTAATCAACAAAACGGTGAGTTGCAGCGATCTGTAATTAAGATGTTTTCGTTATTTATTTTTCACAATCAAATATTAAAAAAATATGTAAAATTTTAGGTTTTGTCATTGCAGAATAAACCTGTATCGTTTACTGATTAACAGAAAGCACAATGTGCAGCATATGTGCAGTTGAGTGCACATTGTTCAGCATGGTGCAGCACGATGAGAAGTACATTCTTCTGTGATCAAAAAATCACAGGTGTGTATTACCTTGAAATGATGCATAATATGCATGCATGGCGGTGCATCACGACACTTGCTTTAAGATCTTCGCTAAACGACAAATTCCCATAACTGGATGAGACGCAGTGCTTCCTATATGCCTTGACCTCCTTACTCCCCAGATGTTACACCATGTGACTATTTCCTATATAGATCCATTAAAAAGCAAAGTGTGCGCTATTGAATCGGCCAATATTCTAGACGCCCTGCAACAAAATATCAAAAACACTTTTAAGCTTGTTAGATTCTAAAAACTAACACCAAAAAAAACAGTTTATCGAATTTACGAATGTAGAAAACGTAAACCTACACAATACGCAACTAATCAACAACAGTGATATTTGAATAAGGGGAAAATATCACCGCTGATGAATAATACATCTGGATAAGGCCGAAGGGTACATCGGCTGAAACGTAGGCGAAAATGAATAGAAACGATGAGAGCAGTAGTCCGAAGGAAAAAAATGTAAATAAAGATGACTCATCATCCCCAAAATTGAAACAAAAATCGTAAGCAGTTTTGCCCTTTTATAAACAACTGTCATTGTAACACGCAGATTGTTTTACTGTTTTGTAATTTGATCCTATAGGCCAGGGGGCGGGCAACCTTTTCAGAGTGAGGGCCAGATGAGACTTTTGGAAGGAGATCGCGGGCCGGAGTGAAAAACGAAAACTCAGAATTACTATATTTTGTTTACATGAATAAATTGTACAAAAATGGCATTGAACACTCTACAAATCTGATATTTTTTCTCATGAGACTTCTGTATGTGATGTTATAAAAGGCGCCGACGAAGAGCCATTTTGAATTCATAAAAAATAATGACGGGGGGGAAGTAGCAAGTTGATCCAGCATTCGTTTTGACACACCTCACATAGGTTCTATGTTTCATGCCCTTTTCCTCGTCTCACGTTTCCTCTTTGCCTCTCTCTTTCTCTTTTTCTATTTTTATCTCAGGCCAAGAATTTGAAATTAATAGTTAAAGAAAAATGAAATATACATGCATCATCGCTCGCTGATATTCATACATTTTTATGCCACTGTAAATCTTAATTGAAACCTACTTTTACGTCTATGTCACAAAATTATATGAGTTTTACTGGGAGGTTCGCGGGTCGAGTTGCAATAATAAAGCATAGCAGGGTGGCGGGAGGACGCTAAGCCTTCGCGGGCCGGAGGTGGCCTGCGGGCCGGAGGTTGTCCGCCCCTGACTTAGAGTTTCTTTCATCTTCGATAACAGCTTTTATGTAAAGCATGAATCGCTTACGTGCTAGGATCCCGTGGTCCTTCTTCACATTGGACAGTACTCTAACTATAGAGACTTTTAGGGACTATTTAGTGTTTCGAGGAGAGGAGGTATTAACCCTTTTATCAGCATCGCTTCGTACATGGTGTTGCATAGTCTCTAATTTCTCGTACCTTTTCTTCTTCCTGTGGAAGGGTGTGTCGTCTCGATGTCGTCTGCTGTGTCTGCAACAAAAACCTTCATACCACTTTTTAGGAGGTAACCAATATTCTAAATTTTGATTTGTTTATTTCAGGCGTCAGTCTACCGTCGATCTTGGAGATGCTTCACCAACGTTAAGGGAGAGGCCAAATTACTACTCTATTGTAGTTCATTCCTAGCTTAAGTCCTTAGCCATTCGAGGAGGGTGGATGGAGGGGGGAAGAAGGAATCTCATGCCTATATTTTCTTAGGGAATTTAATTCCCCTAATCATTTGCAGACTACATAGAGAAATCGTCTGTTCGGCTCGCTTCCAAAACCCAGACTGGCAAAACTCCATTTTCCACACAGAAGCCCCTGACGTCACAGAACCCCTATGCGCAGGTGCACCTTGACCCTTGACCTGAGGTCTCGTCAACGTGGTGGCCCTGCCAACGTCTGTGAGCTCCGACTGTGAGAACCAGTTCATTTTGCACTCGACTGTACGGGTCCACCAGCACTAAATCGTGCAAGCCAAACCAAACGATCTCCCCACATACGTTCACTTCAAAATGCGTCCGGCCTCACAGGGCCATTATCTAACAATGGTAGTCCAAAAGATCTGGAGATCAAGTGTTAAGTGTCATGTGGTCAAAAAAAAAATGTCCCGGATCATTTACTGAGGACAATCCATTTCTGCGTTTCATGCGTGGCGGTTCCTTTACCTTTTCTGACGTCAAATGACATTTACTCATCACATAAGATTTTATATCTGATGTTTTTTTTTTTGCAATCGACATCATGGATCTTCTAGGATTACCGCCAATGGTGTGCTGTGCAAGCCAAATAAATTCAGGTTTTCTACTGCTATCAGTGTGACTATAATGTCTCTAAAACCCCGATCACACGAAGCGACTTCGCACGCCCCTACTGCAGTAGCGGTGAGTAGTAGGAGTCTAGTCGCATCGTGTGACCGGTTAGTCGCAAGTAGCGCATTCAACTGGCGACTAATTTACTCGTTGCGACTAGTTGCAAGTAGCGCGTGATTCCATGATCACGTGACCTAGTATTGCGAGATTTTATGATCTCGTGACCTTGTATCGCGAGATTTTATGATTTTCAAAGACTTAATAGCGGCTGCTACGAATCAATATTCGCCTCTATAACCTCACAGTCATTCAGTTTGTTGCCATGACAGAAACACAAAGTTTGAAGTCAGTCAACTAATGGAATAAGTTGATTTCTGGATATTTACAGAAACTACGAACGTTTGTGGGATACAGACAATATACAGTATATGAAGAAAAACGCGAAGAAGTACAATTTTAAATATTTAGTGAATGAACTAACCGAGGCTGGTTTTTGAGATTCTCTGCAAAGATTATTTGAAAAAGAAAATGAAGAATTTGAAGGATGTAAAAAAAATGAATAAAGCGGAGAAATCTATTTAAAATGGAGCAGGTGCTTACGATGTGATAAACAAAAGCTTGTTTGGTTTGAAAAAAACAAAATCTGGCGGCTGACCCGCGACATCTCTGCGCTGTAAAAGGCACGGAACTACAAGACGGGTAGTCGACTCAATGCTACAAGTAGCGGCGAGTGAAATCGTCTCGTGCAACAAGCTCAGTCGCTGCTACAAGTAGCGGCGAGCAAAGTCGCGTCGTGTGACTGAGGCTTAACGTTTTGATAATGGTGACACCTTAAGCCTTTAATTGTTTGCGAACTTCGTAAACGAAAGATCGTTCTTACCGGTGTTATTTAACTTGCAATCTTACCGGTGTTATTTAACTTGCCATCTTACCGGTGTTATTTAACTTGCCATCTTACCGGTGTTATTTAACTTGCCATCTTACCGGTGTTATTTAACTTGCCATCTTACCGGTGTTATTTAACTTGCCATCTTACCGGTGTTATTTAACTTGCCATCTTACCGGTGTTATTTAACTTGCCATCTTACCGGTGTTATTTAACTTGCCATCTTACCGGTGTTATTTAACTTCCCATCTTACCGGTGTTATTTAACTTGCCATCTTACCGGTGTTATTTAACTTGCCATCTTACCGGTGTTATTTAACTGGCCATCTTACCGGTGTTATTTAACTTCCCATCTTACCGGTGTTATTTAACTTGCCATCTTACCGGTGTTATTTAACTTGCCATCTTACCGGTGTTATTTAACTTGCCATCTTACCGGTGTTATTTAACTGGCCATCTTACCGGTGTTATTTAACTTCCCATCTTACCGGTGTTATTTAACTTGCCATCTTACCGGTGTTATTTAACTTGCCATCTTACCGGTGTTATTTAACTTGCCATTTTACCGGTGTTATTTAATTTCCCATCTTACCGGTGTTATTTAACTTGCCATCTTACCGGTGTTATTTAACTTGCCATCTTACCGGTGTTATTTAACTTCCCATCTTACCGGTGTTATTTAACTTGCCATCTTACCGGTGTTATTTAACTTGCCATCTTACCGGTGTTATTTAACTTGCCATCTTACCGGTGTTATTTAACTTGCCATCTTACCGGTGTTATTTAACTTGCCATCTTACCGGTGTTATTTAACTGGCCATCTTACCGGTGTTATTTAACTTCCCATCTTACCGGTGTTATTTAACTTGCCATCTTACCGGTGTTATTTAACTTGCCATCTTACCGGTGTTATTTAACTTCCCATCTTACCGGTGTTATTTAACTTGCCATCTTACCGGTGTTATTTAACTTGCCATCTTACCGGTGTTATTTAACTTGCCATCTTACCGGTGTTATTTAACTGGCCATCTTACCGGTGTTATTTAACTTCCCATCTTACCGGTGTTATTTAACTTGCCATCTTACCGGTGTTATTTAACTTGCCATCTTACCGGTGTTATTTAACTTCCCATCTTACCGGTGTTATTTAACTTGCCATCTTACCGGTGTTATTTAACTTGCCATCTTACCGGTGTTATTTAACTTGCCATCTTACCGGTGTTATTTAACTTGCCATCTTACCGGTGTTATTTAACTTGCCATCTTACCGGTGTTATTTAACTTCCCATCTTACCGGTGTTATTTAACTTGCCATCTTACCGGTGTTATTTAACTTCCCATCTTACCGGTGTTATTTAACTTCCCATCTTACCGGTGTTATTTAACTTGCCATCTTACCGGTGTTATTTAACTTCCCATCTTACCGGTGTTATTTAACTTGCCATCTTACCGGTGTTATTTAACTTGCCATCTTACCGGTGTTATTTAACTTCCCATCTTACCGGTGTTATTTAACTTGCCATCTTACCGGTGTTATTTAACTTCCCATCTTACCGGTGTTATTTAACTTCCCATCTTACCGGTGTTATTTAACTTGCCATCTTACCGGTGTTATTTAACTTGCCATCTTACCGGTGTTATTTAACTTGCCATCTTACCGGTGTTATTTAACTTGCCATCTTACCGGTGTTATTTAACTTGCCATCTTACCGGTGTTATTTAACTTCCCATCTTACCGGTGTTATTTAACTTGCCATCTTACCGGTGTTATTTAACTTCCCATCTTACCGGTGTTATTTAACTTCCCATCTTACCGGTGTTATTTAACTTGCCATCTTACCGGTGTTATTTAACTTCCCATCTTACCGGTGTTATTTAACTTGCCATCTTACCGGTGTTATTTAACTTGCCATCTTACCGGTGTTATTTAACTTCCCATCTTACCGGTGTTATTTAACTTGCCATCTTACCGGTGTTATTTAACTTCCCATCTTACCGGTGTTATTTAACTTCCCATCTTACCGGTGTTATTTAACTTGCCATCTTACCGGTGTTATTTAACTGGCCATCTTACCGGTGTTATTTAACTTCCCATCTTACCGGTGTTATTTAACTTCCCATCTTACCGGTGTTATTTAACTTGTCATCTTACCGGTGTTATTTAACTTGCCATCTTACCGGTGTTATTTAACTTGCCATCTTACCGGTGTTATTTAACTTGCCATCTTACCGGTGTTATTTAATTTCCCATCTTACCGGTGTTATTTAACTTGCCATCTTACCGGTGT
>OY744531.1:19236924-19359424 GCA_963556195.1 Sepiola atlantica | reverse complement strand
CTTCTCACTTTCCATCGTAAACTTAAGAGCCTCATGAATAGAATTTAACTTATGAAAGAATTCCAGTGCTTCACTCTGCGAAGAAAACATCGCAAAAGTGTCATCCACATATCTAACATAAGTAGTGGGAATCTTTACAGACCTAAATAAAACGGATTCGTAATATCCGACGAAGATATCAGCTAAAGTGGGTGCCAATGGACTACCCATTGAGACCCCGTCGACCTGACTATACATTATATTATCGAAGCTGAACTCGACTGATTTAGTACATAAAAGTATCAATTCTATGAAGATCACCCTAGGGAAACAAGGGGCAGTCACGCAGCCTTCATAGAGAGCGTCGGCACAAATAGTTATAGTCTCATCTAAAGGTACATTAGTAAAGAGACTAGAGACATCAAACGAGCACATGAATGATGTCTCATAATCCGGATCTAACCCACGTAGAACTTCAGTAAACCGATAGGAATCAGGGATGCAGTGCGTAGTGTATAGATCACGCACAGGTTGCAAGATTCTGAGGAGCCATTGAGCCAAAGAATGTTGGGCGGACCCTATCATAGATAATATAGGTCTGAGTGGCACCCCCTCCTTGTGTATTTTAGGAAGACCATATAATCTAGGTCGCAATGACCCAGAGGGTCTGATCCTATCATAGACCTCCTTCGAAAAACCTTCTTTTTAAATAAAAAAAGACGCTTCTGCATCTTGATGATTTTTTTAGTAAATCGTTAAATTTTAAGTAAATCATTAAATTGACTTTTAATCGCTCTCTTGTTAATCTAGGCACTTTCAAATCCCCATTTGCTCTTTCTTTCGACAATATTATTAATTAAAACTATCGATTTTATCCTGAAGAGATGATAGTCGAAAGGGCCTTAGAGAGATTTCCGCGTATCATTTTTAAATGTATATATATATATATATATATATATATATATATATATATATATATATATATATATTAGAAATTAGTTTGTTTATATTCTTTTAAAGCATTTTTTAAGAAATTTAGCATAAAATATAAGCATACGTCTAAAAGCACAGAGGATGCCTATATTTTATGCTAATTTCTTAAAAGATGCTCTAAAGAAAAAGAAAAAAACAATTTTTAACATTTCCACGCTGCACGGCGTTTCCCTTATTCAAAGACAAGAGACCAGTATATATAAAAAAGAAAATAACACAAGTACTACTACTGCTTATATTATCTCTCTGCTTAACGTTTTAATGTTTTTGTTTTTTTCTATGATTGTGTATTGGCGGATATAATCTTAGTTCATCAGTATATCCCTGAAGAGTAGCCGAAGAGGTTCTGAAACAATTGTCGGATACTCAAACTATGCTTACTTTAATATATATATATATATATATATATATATATATATATATATATATATATATATACTGTATTTCTTAATTGGGAGAGTTTCCCAGCAGAGTGCTCAATTATTAATGCAAAAGTAAAATTAACTAGATAATTAATAAGAGCATGATATTTATTAATATTAAACAAAGTGTTACAACAACATCCGGACCAAGGTTTCAGATCCGAGAAAATCGGACCTTCATCAGCGGAGTCGTATAGCTTAAGATTATAGATTAAGCTATACGACTCCACTGATGAAGGTCCGATTTTCTCGGATCTGAAACCTTGGTCCGGATGCTGTTGTAACACTTTGTTTAATATTAATAAATAAATATATATATATATATATATATATATATATATATATATATATATATATGTATTAGCATATATTATCAGTACATTTTAATTAGCACTTTCTTCGAAAAAATTCGGCTCGATGATTAGCCACCAGAAACAACAGCGCATATATCAATAAGTCAGGTTCATTTTATATTTATTATATATATACATCTCACAGGAATGTTATGCTTTTTGAAAATGTAAAAAGATAAAAAATAAAATGAAAATATATATATTTTTTTATATTGCTTAATTAATATGCAATTACTATCGGTCGGCCCTTGTGACGATAAGAGCGTTATCTTTGAAAAGCCATGGTTTAAAGGTATTTTTGTATGTGTATACCTTGTTTGAAAACTTGATAAATTAATAAATCTGTAACTTATACAAATTTTATCCACTTTATCATTTCATTATCCATATATAAATGCTCTATCCAATATATTGAGCTTCGCTGTATCTCGATAGGATCTAATATAATTCTTGATTTTTGTACCGCAAGCTCCCTTCGAAGTTGAGCTTTTTACCTATCCCGATATGCTCAACAAGGAATACCGCCCGCTTTCAGCTAAAAATATACTCACACACTTAAGGGAAGCTTATATACATAAATTTGTCCAAGCTCTAAATATCATCCTAACAGATGGAAAGCTTATCACCATGATAGACGTTGGAAGTCGAAACTCTTAATCGATGTGTCAATTAATGCTAGATTTTAAATTCAGAATGTAAGTAGCATTGGGAGGAATGAATCTCAAAAGGCCGCTTATGTAAATATAAATTATAAGCTCGAATAGATGGTGGTAGCGGGAGTAATAGTAGCAGTAGGAGGAATTAATCTCAAAAGGCCGATTATGTAAATATACATTATAAGCTCAAATAGATGGTGGCAGCAGGAATAATAGTAGCAGTAGGAGGAATTAATATCAAAAGGCCGATTATGTAAATATAAATTATAAGCTCGAATAGATGGTGGCAGCGGGAGTAATAGTAGCAGTAGGAGGAATTACTCTCAAAAGGTCGCTTATGTAAATATAAATTATAAGCTCCAATAGATGGTGTCAGCGGGAGTAATAGTAGCAGCAGGAGGAATAAATCTCAAAAGGCTGTTTATGTAAATATACATTATGAGCTCGAAAAGATGGTGGCAGCGGGAGTAATAGTAGCAGCAGGAGGAATAAATCTCAAAAGACTGTTTATGTAAATATAAATTATGAGCTCGAATAGATGGTGGCAGCGGGAATAATAGTAGCAGTAGGAGGAATTAATCTCAAAAGGCCGTTTATGTAAATATACATTATAAGCTACAATAGATGGTGGCAGCAGGATTAATAGTAGCAGTAGGAGGAATTACTCTCAAAAGGCCGTTTATGTACATATAAATTACAAGCTCAAATAGATGGTGGCAGCAGGAATAATCGTAGCAGTAGGAGGAATTAATCTCAAAAGGACGTTTATGTAAATATAAATTATAAGCTCAAATAGATGGTGGCAGCGGGAATAATAGTAGCAGTAGGAGGAATTAATCTCAAAAGGCCGATTATGTAAATATAAATTATAAGCTCGAATAGATGGTGGCAGCGGGAATAATAGTAGCAGTAGGAGGAATTAATATCAAAAGGCCGTTTATGTAAATATACATTATAAGCTCAAATAGATGGTGGCAGCGGGATTAATAGTAGCATTAGGAGGAATACATCTCTAAAGGCCGTTTATGTAAATATAAATTATAAGCTCGAATAGATGGTGGCAGCAGGAATAATCGTAGCAGTAGGAGGAATTAATCTCAAAAGGCCGCTTATGTAAATATAAATTATAAGCTCGAATAGATGGTGGCAACGGGAGTAATAGTAGCAGTAAGAGGAATTTATCTCAAAAGGCCGCTTATGTAAATATAAATTATAAGCTCAAATAGATGGTGGCAGCGGGATTAATACTGGCAGTAGGAGGAATTAATCTAAAAAGGCCGTTTATGTAAATATATTATAAGCTCGAATAGATGGTGGCAGCAGGAATAATCGTAGCAGTAGGAGGAATTAATCTCAAAAGGCCGCTTATGTAAATATAAATTATAAGCTCGAATAGATGGTGGCAGCAGGAATAATAGTAGCAGTAGGAGGAAATAATCTCAAAAGGACGTTTATGTAAATATACATCATAAGCTCAAATAGATGGTGGCAGCGGGAGTAATAGTAGCAGTAGGGGGAATTAATTTCAAAAGGCCGTTTATGTAAATATACATCATAAGCTCAAATAGATGGAGTGCAGAAGGAATAATAGTAGCAGTGGGAGGAATTAATCTCAAAAGGCCGCTTATTTAAATATAAATTATAAGCTCAAATAGATGGTGGCAGCGGGAGTAATAGTAGCAGTAGGAGGAATTACTCTCAAAAGGTCGCTTATGTAAATATAAATTATAAGCTCCAATAGATGGTGTCAGCGGGAGTAATAGTAGCAGCAGGAGGAATAAATCTCAAAAGGCTGTTTATGTAAATATACATTATGAGCTCGAAAAGATGGTGGCAGCGGGAGTAATAGTAGCAGCAGGAGGAATAAATCTCAAAAGACTGTTTATGTAAATATAAATTATGAGCTCGAATAGATGGTGGCAGCGGGAATAATAGTAGCAGTAGGAGGAATTAATCTCAAAAGGCCGTTTATGTAAATATACATTATAAGCTACAATAGATGGTGGCAGCAGGATTAATAGTAGCAGTAGGAGGAATTACTCTTAAAAGGCCGTTTATGTACATATAAATTACAAGCTCAAATAGATGGTGGCAGCAGGAATAATCGTAGCAGTAGGAGGAATTAATCTCAAAAGGACGTTTATGTAAATATAAATTATAAGCTCAAATAGATGGTGGCAGCGGGAATAATCGTAGCAGTAGGAGGAATTAATCTCAAAAGGCCGCTTATGTAAATATAAATTATAAGCTCAAATAGATGGTGGCAGCGGGAGGAATAGTAGCAGTAGGAGGAATTAATCTCAAAAGGTTGTTTATGTAAATACAAATTATACGCTCAAATAGATGGTGGCAGCAGGAATAATCGTAGCAGTAGGAGGAATTAATATCAAAAGGCCGTTTATGTAAATATAAATTATGAGCTCAAATAGATGGTGGCAGCGGGAGTAATAGTAGCAGCAGGAGGAATTAATCTCAAAAGGCTGTTTATGTAAATATAAATTATAAGCTCGAATAGATGGTGGCAGCAGGAATAATCGTAGCAGTAGGAGGAATTAATATCAAAAGGCCGCTTATGTAAATATAAATTATAAGCTTAAATAGATGGTGGCAGCGGGAGTAATAGTAGCAGTAGGAGGAATTAATCTCAAAAGGCCGTTTATGTAAATATAAATTATAAGCTCGAATAGATGGTGGCAGCAGGAATAATAGTAGCAGTATGAGGAATTAATCTCAAAAGGCCGCTTATGTAAATATACATTATAAGCTCAAATAGATGATGGCAGCGGGAGTAATAGTAGCAGTAGGAGGAATTAATATCAAAAGGCCGTTTATGTAAATATAAATTATAAGCTCAAATAGATTGTGGCTGTGGGAGTAATAGTAGCAGTAGGAGGAATTAATCTAAAAAGGCCGTTTATGTAAATATAAATTATAAGCTCGAATAGATGGTGGCAGCGGGAATAATAGTAGCAGTAGGAGGAATTAATCTCTCAGCTAAGGGAAGTTTGTATACATAAATTTTTCCAAGCTCTAAATGTCATCCTAACAAATGTTAGATGGAAAGCTTACAACCATGATATGAACATGAAAAGATCAAACAACGACACACTCTCTACAGAAAACCAGAATCACTCATGTCCACCAAACTCCGGCGTACAAGTAAATTCATACAGAGAGCAACTGTAAAAAGAAGGACTAGCGGCTTCAATTTATAGATTGAAAACACCTTTCTACTCTAGACTCTGGATGACTTTGAGAACACCTTGATTGACCTCACCACAAGAATCAAATTCAAAAAGAAAAAAATGTATCTAACCCAATTAGAAGAAAGATCAATGAATTTGCTAAAAATCATATAAAATTGCACCCCCTCAAATTCTAGATAGTATAAACAGAGAGGTAAAAAAATCTACCCACGGACATGAACATTCACAATTGCACTGAAATCATAACTCCGGCCACACCTGGATTGTCCTTAAAGAACCACAAAGTAAATTTTCAGGTTAACTCCTCAATTAGCTTTATTTGCCCATCTTAATCGGACCTAGGGAATATTAGTAAAAAATCTTTGATAGAATCAAGTAATTTCCTTATTGTGGGAGTCATCTGACTCTGTAATTAACTGGTTCTTGAACCTAAAAAATAACCCCCTATTGAACTTCATCACATTTGATATCGATAACTGGTATCAATCTATCTCCCCAATCCTATTGAATAAGGCATTAATCTTAGCTTAAAATAACTCTGACTTCACTAATGTAGAAATTAAGGTGATCCTACTAGCCAGAAGATCTATACTGCATTTTGACAATAAATATTGGACTCTAAAGGACACTCCTGACAGTTATGATGTTGTCATGAGTGCTTCAGACTCTGCGATGGTCGCTGACCTACTAGGCTTATATTTGCTTAGAGAACATGAATTTAAATTTAAAAATATTTAAGGAGGGCTTTATAGCGATGATACCCTTTTTGATGCTCTGTTTATTTCTAAAGAAATACCGAGAAAGTACAATAATACAATTAAGAACCGACACGAATCTTTCAAAGATTTTGGCCTTTCTATTACTATAGATACAAGTTAAAAAATCTCAAATTTCTTAGATATAACACTCGACTTAAACTCCGAAACATATAGCCCATACCATAAACCAAACCTTACATTATGTCAATAAGCAAATCAATAGTCCCCGCAGTTGCAAATAGAATCTCCATACTGTGTGTTATTATACTCTTTTGTCTTTTACCATTAGGAGTGAATTTTGCTTATAGGTTATTTTTTCCTTTGAATGTATTCTCAGCTATGCCTTTTTTAAAACACAACAACAAAATATTAAACAGCAATAAAAAATACTGAATCAAATGATAAAAGAACAACAAAATACAACGAAACAACAAAAACTAAGACTTGCAACTGCATACACAAAACAAAATGTCCCCAGCAGCAAAATTGCCTCACAACCCAAATAGTCTACCAGGCCACAATTTCAACTAAAGAAAACACACCCCAGAAAAAATACTATATAGACATGGCTGGTAATACTTTCAAAGAAAGATATAACGGCCATAAATGCTCATTCGACAATTCTGACTATTCAAAAAAGAACATCAGTCTCTATATACCACTGGGAACTAACCAATAATAATCAATCACCAATAGTTAAATGGAACACTATTAGAAAAAACAGTACTTGTAGTTCCCTAAATTTCCCCTGTTACCTATGCCTAAGTGAAAACCTTGAGATAGTTAGATTTAGTGATAGAGGTAAACTTTTAAACAAAAAACAAGAAACCTCAATTAACTGTAGGCACAATAGATCACACCTTCTTAGTAATTTACATATAACCTCTTGAACAAATGTCACCATCATTAAATAAAACTAAAAATAAATAAATAAAATAAAAAATAAAAAATATTAACCCTAACCATCATTTGATAGTCTCTACTAATTCACCTAGATTTAATACCCCCGTGCAATATTGACCCCTAAAACACGACAATACCAGGTCCCTATTATTGAAAAAAAACATAGCACTTATTTATCCACTAAATATAAATAAACAACATGTTTATCTATTTATTTTGCATATATATATATATATATATATATATATATATATATATATATATATATATATATATATATATATATATATATTATCATATCATATATTATATTATTGTCAGTATGATTATTACATTTAATTATTCTATTATCATTACAATTATAAATACAATACATTATTAATGTGGTTATTAATACCATTAATATTATTACTAATTGTGGATGATTATTAATATTATTGTTACTTTTACTATTATCATTATTATTATTTTCATCATCATCATCATCATCATCATCAACATCATCATTATTATTATTATTATTATTATTATTATTATTATTATTATTATTATTATTATTATTATTACCATCGTCGCTACTAGGAGTTGTATTATTAATTACATTTGTACTTTTATTTCACCGTCATTTATTTATCATAATTATAATCTTATCCTTATTCCCTATTACGATTATAAATACTACTATAAGTATTACCATTACGATTATTATTATTATTATTATTATTATTATTATTATTATTATTATTAGCAGCAGCAGTAGTAGTAGTAGTATTGTCATTATTATTATAGTGATTATTATTATAGTGATTATTATTATTAGCATTATTATTAGCATTATTATTAGCATTATTATTAGCATTATTATTATTTGTAGTAGTAGTAGTAGTAGTAGTAGTAGTAATTATAATATTATTATTGTTGCCATCCTTAAATTATGTCAATTAACTTTAGTAAATTTTTAGTTAATTTTGGTTAATTTTACTTTATTTTCTTAAGCCTGATCATTTTATTGACATCAAAATAAGCAATAAAATATAAAGTTAAAAATAGGAAAAAGAATGATAAAAAAACTAAAACAAATAATTAATTAAAAAAAAGATAATGAAAATTAAAAATCAACTCGATTAGATGTAAATGACTTAACACCCCCCACACCCCACCTAGAATCAAGGTCAGACTAAAGACTGCTTCTTCCCTCCCATTTCCATATCGCCCAGAATATTGACGCGTAGAAGTAAATCTGAACACACATCCAGACATTAATTTGCCGTTAATTTGACCCCCTTTTCTTTTGTTCTATTTATTCACAACATGAGTTTACATTATATTTAATTTTCGACGGTTTCAAATCTGACCACGTGACCTTCCAATCTTAAATTTTGAATTTCGTTTTCTTTTCCTTTCTTTCTTTTCTTCCAAGGTCATTCTTTCCAAAGAAAAGGATCTGATTTTTATTCTTCCTGATGAGATCTCAGCTTTTAACAGCTGTTTATCGATAACATCGACATGCCAGTGTCGCAGATTATGTACAAGTATGTATAAATAAAAATAATCACATATATATATATATATATATATATATATATATATATATATATATATATATATATAAATTAGAAAAATGTGTCTCGCTGAGTCATCCATTGAGCTCGGTTACATTGTTTAAATAAGGAAAAAGTCATTTTGTAAAGTCAGTTAAATTTTAAAAATAGAAAGACAAAATACAAAATGAATCTCTCTTTGTTAGCTATATCACCTTCCTTCCCTATCTCTCTCCCTCTCTCTCTCTCCCTCTCTCTCCCTCTCTCTCTCTCTCTCTTTCTTTCTTTCTTTCTCCCTCTCTCTTGTTATGGGTTAAATAGAATTAATACTTATGATGATATTCCCTATTTTATATAATGGACTATTCCAATCTTCTGTTTTATAGTTAGGTTTATTACCTTTGACTGTTAATAAACAGAGAGAGTGTCGGAAGCGAGAGTGATATAAACCGTGAAAAATAAGAGCGAATATCAAACTACATGTAGTGAGAGAGGGTGAGAGTAATAGGCAGAAATATAGTAAGAGATGGGTGACTAGGTAAGTAAATTGAAAATTACGAGTTATTAGATGAATTAAAATGGATATTTTTTGTAACATAACTCAATCCCCATACCAAGGAATATTTAAACATGTATTTTGTGCGATTAAAATTTATGGGAATAAAGCCTTAGGGAAACAAACGTGATATGATAATCGAATACAATTCATTAAATCAATCAATTATTATTATTATTATTATTATTATTATTATTATTATTATTATTATTATTATTATTGGTATCGTTTCAAACTTTGGGATTGCACTCACCTTCAATTTCATGTTTAGTTAGTGTGTTGGCCTGAAACATAAAGAAAATGAGGCATATATGTTTTTGTTTTTAACATTATTATGTCTGTCTGTCTGTCCCTCTTTCGATCCGGACAAACTATCAAAGAAATACTTGCAAATTTTACATTTAGTATCACCTCGAACAAGTTATGATAAAATTAAATAACTGTTATATTCATTCATTTGGGGTTAGCACGGACCAAATTAGTGATTGTGGACTCAGAAAAAAATGTTCATTCATCCAAAAAATCAAGGGAAATAAATAATTTTTTGTAGTTTGCTTGAAGCATTGCTGGGAATTGTAGTAAATATGTTAAGAAGGCTGTGGGGGAAGTCCGTCTGTGTGTAGAATTATTTGGCGAATTCTCCACACAGACGGACTTTTCCTTTGGTGTCTATTTTTGACAAAGGGAAGATTTTCCCGAAATATGAAATGATTCTTAATGATCGTCCGGACAACACACACAATCAAATAATTTTAGAGCGAGGAGCGCGGAGAGATAAAAACACAGCTCTTTAGTCCTAAATGGAGTTGCTCCCGCTTCACTCCCGTTGAATATAAAATGAGCCCTCTTCTCCTTTACTTCAGCAATAAGGAGCGCGCTCCTTTTTGGAGGGCTCCGTAAAGCCCTATATATATATATATATATATATATATATATATATATATATATATATATATATATATATATATATTAATTGTTTATTACTTACAGACATCGATGTTTCATGCTTACGTAATCTTCAGTGCAGGAAGCTAATTCTCGGCGGGCGCGAACTCCAATCACAAATCGTCACTGATTCGCAGTTAAGAAACCTACCAGTCGGCCACCAGAAATTAGGTTGGAATTTAGGAGGAATTTAACTTTGTAAATACCAAGTCGGCGGGTATTCACAGCAAGCGGCGAAGAGTGATCAACAACAACAACAAATCGTGTTGGATCTCGCAGCATATATATATATATATATATATATATATATATATATATATATATATATATATATATATATTGTGTGTGTATTTAGGCAGCATATTTTCATTAAGGCAAACATTATTAAATAACACGGAGTGGTTTTGTTTGATGCGACTTTTTTTATTTTTTCAATTTTCCGAATAGTCGATCTAATGTTTCGGTCAAATTGATGTAAATATGATCCATGGCTTATTTAAGAGAACGACTCGACAATTAGTTGCTAACATTGGACTTGAAAACGACAATGCTGTAGTCAGCTGAGAAGCAGTCCCGCGGTATAGTGTTCCACAGATCGAAATTTTCTTGAAAATAAGCCCTGTTCATGGACGTTCCGTTTGTTTTTAGGTAAACAGAGGGAGAAAGTAAAGTTGTTGGCAGTGGTTGTAGCTAGACGAGTTCTTGCCGTGAATGGTTTACAGTAATTGAGAATTTATTCGAACACCTGTCATGAAAATAACGATAGAGTAGAGAAAGACTAGCAACGCTTCTTCTGTGAGGTATTCAGCCGTAACGAGTGTTTTATCCATTCTCCTAATTTTCCGCTCATTATATTTTTTATTCTTGCGTGGGTCTTGGTACATCTAAAAGACGCGATCGTCGTCTATATCTCATCCGAACAAGGATCCACGCTACAAGCCCAAGTGCTATTGAAGGAACTTCAAAAGGCAACAGAGCTGACCGGGTTAGATATCAATCACAAAAAGATCGATGTTCAACGATGCAGATGAAGAGTTAAAGACAATGATAATAAAACAAATGGATGATTTCAAACGTCTTGCTTCCTGGATAACAAACAGCAAAAAGAGATATGGAAGTTCCAATTGTTTTCCCTTGGAAGATACTGAATTAGTTGGATAAGATTTGGAAATTAAATCCAAGTCAGAAACTTACAATCCAGTTCTTCAGATCAAGAGTAAAGAGTGTTTTGTTGTATGGTGCTAAAAGCTGGACACTTACAAACGTCATGTGAAGCAGTTTGGATGGGACTTATACTCGAATGTTGAGAGTAATTTTTTGTTAAGGTTGCGGTTAGGGTTAAGATTAAGGTTACGGTTAGGGTTAGAGTTAGGGTTATGTCATTTGAAGCAGGTTGGGTGGGACTTATACTTGAATTTTAAGAGTAATTTTTGGTTATACTTGGAAGGAAAGATTCTTAACAATCGTGCAATGAGAAAAAGGCAGCTAGTTACTTTTAATAATGATAATAATACGTCGAAGACCAAGCTTCTCTCCTTTCACCACTAACGCTCTGATCCTCACTTTGTCCCAATTAAAATGAATGAATCTCATCTTGAGGAAGCCCTCTGCTTCGATAAGCTTTTGTGACTTACCTTCACCCCAGACATGAAATGGAAGACTCCATTGCCGAGGTTGCTGGGAAAATGGTTGGATCATTTTACCCCTCCACAAAGTATCTCTTCCGTCTAGCACAATCGTCCACACGTATAAGAGTCACATTTGTCCTAAGATAGTTTCCACATCAGACCATCCTTTCCTGTCTTGACAGACTACAAAACCGACTCAGAAATCTAGTGGGCGATGTCCTCTTCTCCACCTTACAGCCTCTTTCTCACAGAAGAGACGTTGCTAGTCTTTCTCTACTCTATCGTTACTTTCATGGCAGGTGCTCGACTGTACTTATCCCCCTTGTAAAACATTCACAATAAAAAAAAAATCGTCTAGCTTCAATTACTGTCAATAAATTACCTTTCTCCGTCTGTGTACCTAGAACTAAGTGGAACTTCCATGAGCAACGTTTATTTCCTTGAACTGCCCGTATGTCTGTGGAACACAGTACCATGGTGCTGCTTCCCAGCTGACTATAACATTTCCATTTTCAATTCCAATGTAAAAAACTTCTTGCTGAGCCGTCCTCTTAAATAATCAATTTCTCTACCGGTTATAACCATTGTTACAAACCCCTCGCTGTCTCGCCGTCTACCTGTCCAACCCAATAACCCTTATCCTCGAGCGGTCTTTAGGCCTTGATAAATGGTTACCCGTCTGTAAAAAAATAAAAGAATCTATATAGTAAACTAAGAAACATAATGTCTAGTATTGAAAGTAAAAAGGTTGAAGTTAATTTGGAGGGTGGGAAGAGTTGGTGCACCAGCTGCTCTTTTCGGAATCAACCCTGATAACTTGAATAAGAAGTAGACCAGCGGTGAGTTACGCGGACCAGTTGAGAAATGACACAAGATTGACCATTATGTAATTGAATATTATGGATAAACGTTAATGATGTAGGACACTACTCAGTGATGTCCGAGCAAGCTCGAAATAAAGGAATTATCGGACAAACATATAAACAATTCTCGTTTTTTATATATAGATAAGATAACTTTAACTTTAAGCGCCCCGATCCTTTACCAAACAATTGATGTTTTGAAAGAAAGTTTTGATCTATTTTTAACTCTATGAAGTGACATCGAGGACTTTTAAGTTTATTTTTGTCCTTGGGAAGAACGGGCACGAGTCAAACAGGTTGTTGATGTTCTTGTTTGTGGCTAAAACATTTTTAAAGTCGAAAACGAAAACAGGAAATGCATTTGCCGGGGCAAAAGGGCGAATTAGTTATTGTTATTGGCGTTTATGTGACTTTCAGGTTTCACGTGCAATTTAATAGGGGCAAAAATAAAAAAAACCTGACAGACTGAAACATGCGATTTCAAACCTAAACATGACTACCCAAACGGAAATGCTTTTTAGCTCCGACAGCCCAACGAAAATACCATTTCAAACTTAAGCTTGACAGACCAAGAAAAATTATATTTTAAACTTCGAAACATAAAACAAGCAGATTTTTTCTTAAATGCATTTTGTTGCATGACCCGTGGAAATTCCACAGTTAATAAAAAAAATGTTTTAATTTACTAGCTGTCCCGACCCGGCGTTACCCGGGAATATTTGTACTTATGTCAATATTTCGCATCAAAATAATTTTATTTGATAAATCACTCGTACGGATTCGTAAAATTGTCACAGTAAAAGTGTGAGACTTGGTTTTATTCCGAAGTTATTGATGCATATAATTTTAAGGTAATTGTTATCGAAAAATTATTTTATTTTTTTAATTTTTTTTTTTGCAAATCAATGGAAATCACTGTGTAACACAAACCAGAGTTCACTCCCTTGTTTGTTAAGCTGGTTGGTCAACAACTAAGAGAATCAAAAATAATTTCAAGCATGACAATGTTCTGTTCTTAAGATCGTAACATGCTGCAATGATCAGCAAAACCGATCAGAATCCGCTATTAATGATAATCCAGCGTTGGTAAAATATGCTGGGGGGGGGGGGTCAGTTTTTTTAACATTGTTTTAAAAGCAAATTTATTTTTAAAAGCAAATGTAACGAATTAATGCAAACTAACAATGTTTAAAAAAGAAAAATTGCCTACGAACGTATTTATTTCTACATTTTATTTTATTTTTACTTTGTTGCTGAAAAAAAAAGCAGAAAATATTTGAAATATATTTATTTACTCCTCTGCAGAGGTTAGGCACAAGGCCAGTTTTTATCTTACTCCCACAAGTAAGATGTGACCGCAGCTTGGGTCGAGTAAGTGGGGTTTGAAAAGCCAGCGCCCGAGAAAGTGAGCACTCTGGCCATTAAAAATTGCCTGGGCAGCCCCGTCGGCATTCCCCGGTAGGGGCGCCTCAGACAGTAAGCAATAAACTTACTCCTCCGCAAAGAGGGGAGGCGAAGCCTGGGAGGGTGGACCTCCTAGAACTGCACAGGACAAACCCACAGACAGGTGGAATCAAGCCCCGAAGGACAAGACGACACCCGTCTATAGGGTGCAGTATCCATCGGAACAGATACTACACTTACTTCCTAAAAAAATATATCCAATATCTTCCTCTCGGATGTACCCTGAAGGGGGCCAAGGCAGTAGTCGGAAGGGGAAAGGTTTGCTAAAAGAATTGCTCCTTCAGCGACCCACCCAACAGGGGCTGGTAAAAAGAAAATGGAGTCTCTGGTTGGAACAAAGTCGTACCGTTGACGCCGACTCGTAATAGAGTCTGTCTATGTCGTGCAAATGGTTACCCGCTTGTAAGAGTGTCTGTCAATCTCATTGAGAAGTTGACGTGTGAATCTGAATTAACTCCTCGGTTTTGAAGTTCGTTCAGCATCATCAAAAGTCTGTCCATATCCACTACTGTAAGTGGAAAAAAAACTGTAGTCGAAATATCTCACTCGTAAGAGAGTCTGTCGATATACCACTATAAGTGGAAAAACTGAATTTAAAATGTCCGACTCGTAAGAGTTTGGAGAATGGCGGCGTTCGCTCTGAATGAGAAAAGGCAGAACCAAGATATAAGTATTTTTACTACCTCTCCTCCCTTAACCAAGAATGGCGTCGTCCAACTTTGCTCCGTTAGGTATCATACCCCCCCCTCCTGAAAGCCTCACCCACTCAATGGGTTCGACCGTCTGTATTTTTTTTTTTACAACTTTTATAGATCTTTACAGTCGAAACCATTGTATTTATGTCAGGTTTTCTGTTTTTGTTTCCGGACTGTCGTAAACCATAGCGAACACATTATATTTTTGCAGTTCTAAAGAATTTTCTTGTGACTTAATAGACAAAATAGGTGTTCAACTTATTTGTACTTTTATCGAAACCATTGCATTTCTGTATATGTTTTTCGTTTTTGTTTCTGGGCAGTCGTAAACCGTAGCTACCACATATTATCGCAGTTTTAACGTGTTCTCTTGTTACTTTATAAATAAAAGAGTGTTCAAATTACTTTATTGTAGGACGCATTCCCAAGGTATCAACCAAGCGTCATTGAAAGGCAAATTAAATAGAGACATATACACGCGTGTGCACCTTAGAGTATTGATTTACTCCTCTCCAGGAGTTAGGCACAAGGCCAGTTTTTATCTTACTCCCACAAGTAAGATGTGACCCAAGGTCGAGTCGGGAAAGTGGGGTTTGAAAAACCAGCGCCCGAGAGGTGAGCACTCTAACCATTAAAAATTGCCTGGGCAGCCCCGTCGGCATTCCCCGGTAGAGGCGCCTCAGGCAGTAAGCAATAAACTTACTCCTCCCCAAAGAGGGGAGGCGAAGCCTGGGAGGGTGGATCTCCTAGAACTGCACAGAACAGACCCATAGACCGGCGTAAATCAAGCCCCGAAGGCCAAGACAATACCAGTCTATGGGGTGCAGTATCCATCGGAACAGATACTACACTTTGATCTTAGCCAAAATGCCAAGTTTTTGACTAATTTCCTTGGAGTAATTACAATCAAAATAGTATCGAATTAAATAGATTGAGCGAATGTCATTTGAATTTCTATTTATAAAGGTTTTGAATATAAGTAGTTTTCAAAACGTTCAAATGGTTACGAAGTAATAAACAAAAATAACAACGCAAAAAGTTCCGAAAATAAAAATTTCATTACTGACGTCTGAGGAGGTCGTCTATGAAATTCAGAAATAATATAGATCCAGGTCTCGACCTCTCAGACACACCCGAGTAAATATCATGTTGTTTAGACCTGGATTTTTATTTTATCTGATTATATTATATACTCGTCCACCCCCCCCCCTCTCTCTCTCTCTCTCTCTCTCTCTCTTCTACAAAGGAATTAGCGCGCGGAAACGATACGTAAGTATCCTTCACTCTATAATTAAGAGCAATGTGTATTTATATATATATATATATATATATATATATATATAATGTGTGTGTGTGTTTGAAAAAAGACAAACGGTAAACAGGTTAGAATGCAGGAGAAAAACAAAAAACAAGAGACTTGTCCGGTTTCGTTCGTATTATCGAACGTCTTCAGAAAAAGCGAAATCTCTTGTTTGTTTTTTGTTTTTCTTCTGCATTCTAACCTGTTTTCCGTTTGTCTTTTTTCAAACATTTTGTCTACCACGGCATTTCATTTTCATGACTTATCGTGTACCTTACCCCATATATATATAACTGTCCTGTTTTTAAATCTCCGAAACAGTTACATGGTAAACAGCTGATGATCCTCGTGTTAATATTAGACGCTTAAGGTCTCCTGTTTTTGTTTCACTCTTAGATAATTAACCCCCCCCCGTTTTGTTTTTTGTTTTTTGTTTTTACTTATATTTTTCATTTATTAATCTTCCAACGAATGTTAAGTCTGCAATATCTTGGATTTAGTTAGTTTGTCTGGGGATTTAAACTGCATTTTACATTTTTTTAATGACTCAGAGCTTCTTTAGACTATATATATATATATATATATATATATATATATATATATATATATATATATATATATATATTAGTACTTCATGTATCAACATAAGATATTATAAGGAGATATAATTTTTTATGTGTCAGTTTTCAGTATTTACTTCAACAGTGCTCGATACGTAAGTAGAGCTAGGTAGTAAGCAATGAAATGGCTTGATTGCCATATATATTTTCATTGCTTACTATATATATATATATATATACATCCGTCCAGTCACACAAAAGTTAGCGAGTATACAACTGCCCGGCGAATAGGGAAGGGGAGTCAGACAACCCCCGCGTTCACTCTATTTCCATGAGAGGTTTTCTTTTTTTTCTCGTTTTACCTTTCTGCTTTCTATACTGATTTATGCGGGGGGGGGGGGGGTCTTTTATATTTCCTTTATTTTCTTTGATATTTTTTAACACCCGGCGTCATTTTTCCCCTTCCTACTACCTCCCAATAATAAAAGGAAGAACATTCAAATACCTCGTTCACATGTAACAAACTTGATTTTTTATTTTGGTTTAGTTTGCCTTGGCTTTTAGCGAGCTTAGTCAGTGGGCCTTTTTGATGTGCATCCGAGTTTTTTCTGGATATTCGACTTTTGACTTTGCTAACAGAATTTGAAAACGGGATATTCGTATGCTCCTATTTTTTTTTTTCATATATATATATATATATATATATATATATATATATATATTGTCGCTCTTCGAAAATTAGAGCACTGTAAGTGTAGTATAAACACAGCATGACGTCACTAGCTTTAAATGCATCGTTCCTTCCTCAAAAAAGTAGAACGCTCTAGACGTTATAGCCGCCGATAACGTGTTAAAATTATAACAGATTATTCGCTATTTAAAATTGGCCGTGTGGTTAAGGCGTCAGATTTGAGTTGTAAAATACTCGTATTTTTCAATAAAAAAATATTTTATTCAATAAAAACAAAATTTGTTGAATATATACAGCTGTGTTTTATTGTTCTTTTTACACATCTTTCTTCTATAATCTTTGGTTAATAACTTTCTTAGCTAAAACTGTTGTAATGAAATTAACTTGGAACAAAATCAGTTGCCGTCTGTTTTTTTTTGGGGGGGGGAGTTTCCATGTGCAAAGAAAGCTGTATTAAAACTACCACTGCTAAGTCGAGTTTACATGAATTACGCCCCTTTGGTTACGCGTATGTGTATTAGCAGTATTATGGTCATACCAAGTGAAGACAAGTAGAATCATTATATAATATTTTCGGTGTGTAGCGTTGCAGTATTCATTGAAGGAACCATCCATTGGCGAAGAAGTATGAAAAATAACCCTTCTTCTCTCTATATCTATAAAAAGTAGAGCGGTCGGATTTTAAAAGTTGAATCTAAAGAACCTTAAGGCTGATAAATCAAACTATTTTCTGACTAGCAAATTCTCGCGTGTTATTATTGCACCGTGTTCTTGGCACTATAATATCGTACTTTGCTACAGTCTGCTTAAATAATTACTCAGTCCGGACCAGACTATCTATATTATGAAAGATTTTTTAGTTAATCACAGAAAAAAAAAATTTTTTTAATGAGCAAGAGCCATAACTCTTACTTTTAAATGAAGAGTGGTCTTACAACT
The DNA here is from genome assembly GCA_963556195.1 of Sepiola atlantica. NCBI lineage: Eukaryota > Metazoa > Mollusca > Cephalopoda > Sepiida > Sepiolidae > Sepiola > Sepiola atlantica. The sequence goes on along the minus strand of OY744531.1, from coordinate 19,340,972 downwards.
AACTCACATTTTTAAGTGCATAGTTGTTGTTTTTTCTGCCGCACAAAACATTAAAAACTAAAATCCCAGGTAACGCCGGGTAAGTGCAGTTAGTAATAAATAATATATTTGGAGTAAGTATCTATCAACGAATAAGTATGAAAAAGTGTTTTTTTATTAAATTATGCAAGTGTTGTTATTAATTTGCATTACCCTTGCTGCTCGCCCCCTCGGAGCCCTGATTGATGCTGTTCTCCTGTCTCTAATCTCGGACGGTAACATGACCCTGTTTATACATGAAGTAAAAGCTGAAAACAGAGAGTAAGTCGTTAATATGGGATGCGACTAGTTCCGATACTTTTTGCGTCAATAACAGAATCGGATACAAATTGAGAAGATGCGGTAGCGTTAGTGGACGACCGCAATCGATCAAAATACGCCGGTCTTCTCGACAGATTTGTGTTTCAACCGATCGTCATGGAGACAAGTGGTCCCACTACGTAAGATTTCCTCGACCGTCTGGGTCTATTAATGATGCGTCACACCGGGGATCATTGTGAATTACTTGACTATGGAGACGAGTGGGGTGCCTAAATCAATTAATTACACGCCACATCGAGAACCATCGTGAATTGACGTGGCTCTACGAGCGCCTCTCTATCGCCATTATTGGAAGGAACACCTTGAGCCTGCTCTCGGCCTGCCAAGCCAGCAAAACATCCAATTAAACTTCCTGATATTCCAAATATCGGCTTTTAAAATTTGTCAGTTGAAAAGGATTATTTAGAATAGTAGGGCAACAAAGTAAATGTTTGCATTAACTTTAAAATTTAAATCTAATAATCAGATTTGGTCAAATGTGGAATTATGGATTTATTGAATAAATATGGATTCCATCGCATATTACGATGAACAACTAAAAATTTCAACAATAAAATTTTTTTTTTTTTTAATTTCAAAAAAAAGAATTTAAAAAAAAAAAAATTTCAAAAAAAATATTTCAAAAAGAAAATTTAAAAAAAAAAATCCTCAACCGCCTGGGTTTATCAATGACACTACACCGGTGACCATTGCCATTAAGTGGGGGAACGTTTCGAGCCTACTCGCTGTCTGTCAAGCCAGCAGGACATCCAATGAAACTTCCTGATATTCCGAATATCGGCTTTCTAAATTTGACAATTGAAAAACATTATTTAGAATAGTAGGACAACAAAGTAAATGTTTTAAATCTAAATCTAATAATCAGATTTGGTCAAACGTGGAATTATGGATTTATATCTTTCTATACAAAAAAAATAACAAAACAATAAAAAGTTAATAAAAATCATCAAAAACTTTTGGGATATCTGATATAATTCTTGGTTCCATTCCAAATAACTAAAAGTAATAAGTCTCTTTACCTCTTTGTTATGGTTGTTATTATTATGATTCTTATTATAGAGAAGTATTTTTTATTATTATTGTTATATAGAAGAATAGCGACCTATTATTTTGCCATCTCGTGTGCATACGTGTTTGTGGTGTGTGCAGCCATATGTATGTAACTTAAATGAAAGTCACTCTTTCTCTAACTGCTCACAGAGACATTAAGAAATATTAGAGACTGGTTGAATAAATACACAGTGACATGAGACGAGAGAAATACATAGATTGGTATTTGAAAGATAGGTCACTTATTCACTTAAATGAAATGTATGGTTAATTAAAAGATTAAAACTGGAATTTTTGCAAACATAACTCAATCCCAGAACTAAATAATATGTTAGCGTACATTTTGTTCACTGACGAAGGGCACAACTCATAGAAACTATGAAATAGAAAGACAAAGCCTTTTGTTACAAAATTATTAAAACCTTTCCAAACCACCGATTGTCATGGATGATAGTATCCTCCCCGAGAGTCTAACGTTTAAACTCCCCGACCTGACATTCTCAGGCAATATGAAGTGGAATAAGTATGGAGAAGGTGCTGCCAAGTCTGCCGGAAAGAAAGTAAGATCCTTTTACCGGGCTAGAAACCTTCTCACACCTGCCATTATTATACAGGGTGATTCATAAGTCACTTCACTTAGCTATTTAAAATGATTACCATATGAAGCACAAACATACTATGAACTTTTGATAATTGTTATCTTACTCTCTAATTACTGCTATTTGTTAGGCAATGGAAACGTGATGTGAACAGAAAGCCTCCTTCGCACAAAATCCACCATTCGCCCGTGTATTGAGTATTGTTATCACATCTGGGCTGGTGCATCAACTACTAGACTCTCCGTCTTGGGTAGTACGCAAAAAGAATTTCTAACTTAATAGGTCCCACACTTCTTGCCAAGTTCCAACCCCGTGGTGTTGCATCCCTATGTTTATTCCATGATAAATGCCAGTATACAAAAATCATATGCCCTTAATAGGGTTAAGATGAAAATTCATATACACTAAATGTACAAAAGCAAGAAAATTCCCATATTTTTACACTTTTATTGTCATTAATTAAGGGTATGACTACATATCAACCAAACCATTTCATTATCACATCACTACAGTATAAATCTCTATGCATGAGTGGATGAAGTGTGTGAGGTGCGCTGAAGAAAAATTCCTACCAGTAAAATACATAGCCCTGCTATGCTCGCATACCCTTAATGATAATAAAAGTGTAAAAATTTGGGAATTTCCTTGCTTTTGTACATTTAGTGTATATGAATTTTCATCTTAACCCTATTAAGGTCATATGATTTCAGTATACTGGCATTTATCATGGAATGTCACTACTTTTGTAAAGGCTATGCCTCAATACAATGGTCATTTTTAAGGTTTTTTGGAATTTTCTGGAAAACTAAGGTATATGGTAAACTGAAATTAAAATGCAATCAACTAGACCCTAGAACTTCTATCTCTGCCAAAAATCAGCTGAATCCATCATATAGTTGATGAGATACAGGATGGCACATATGTACGTACACACGGATAACATGATTTCATGATTGACCTTTCTGGATCCCTGGGTTGCCTTGACTAATGATGCTGAAATTCTACACATTTATAGAACCTATGAAATAAAAATTTTGTGCAAAGTTTTAACTAATTTGGTTCATTGGTTTTTGAGTTATGATTGATCAAAGAAATGAGATTTCCAGCATAGGCCGTTTTTGAAGTCTATTAAGGGATAGAGCGCTCTCGCGTCTCCCTTGATTTTACAAGTACTTTCAAGGAATGTGCTACGAAGTACCCCCGACCCCTCCAACGACAGTAAAATCCGACCCATTCACGGTGCATGTCTCTAAATGCTGCAGATTTTCTGCTGTAATAGCTTCTTTCCTCGGACTGCTTGCCTTTGGAATTCCCTTCCTGCTCCCTATTTCTACGACAGTAAATTTAATGTGAACAAACTTCTTGCTGCCCAACTCTCGACCCAGGTTTTCCCCTATAAATCTGGTCCCTATCACAGTTTCCTCTTACACTCCAATGGCAAAACTATGTTATGAATTTTTATGACGTCAGTCTCGAATGATGGACAGAATAGTTTATTAGGATTTAGTTACTAAATCCTAATAAACTATTCTGTCCCACATTCGATACTGACGTCATAGAAATTCATAACATGATTTTTATTTTAAGGAATTCCAGAGTATATCTGTAAAGTTCCGACAAGAAAATATCATTGGCTGGAAGCAATGAAAATGCGAACAATATTTATTTACGTTAGTCGTTATGTAAGCAAGAGGAATCGATATAGATAAATTTATAGACAGACAGATAAACAGAAGAGAAGAGACGAGAGAAGACAGAGCACAGACAGGCTACGCAGCCAGTCACACAGCAGCCCATCGTAATTCGTGTGTAGCAGTACACACACGCATGTCAACATACACACAAAGATTAGAGTACAGTCTATCTACTAGAGCAACACTGAACCCACAATGAGAATCTTGTTATCATGTTACTTGCATTAATAAACAAAGGAAAATGTTTAACCTAAAAAGATAATAATTGTACGTGTTTTCTTTTTATGTCGTGTGTAAACATACCACAAAACGACAAGAAAACCAAAAACTGCATAGAGACTTTCGGATTTTGAATTCCCTTAAGAAAGTAAAGGGGTACACCCTTCTTCTTTAAGTTGCTTTTTTACTGTTGTTCGCCGCAAATAAAGCTTATTGCCACTGAAGCGTAATGGTCTACTGTGATAAGGGGAAATATTTATATGGGCAACCTGGGTGGGGAGTTGGGCAGCAAGATCTTTGTTTATATTACATTACATTTCAATTTCTGAATGTTGGTACGGTTGTGGAAACAGGGAGCATGGAGGTAATTCAAAGGCAAGCGGTCCAAGGTCCAAGGAAATAAGGTATTAGAGTAGAATGTTTTCTGGTATCTAGGGACCTCTACCGTGAATGGGTGGGATTTTGCTTCTAATCGAGTGGGTCGTGGGTATTTACGTTGAAGGGGTACAAGTGCAGAAATTTTATTGGAGCACATTCTGTAGAAGTACTTGTAAAGCAAGCACAGGAGTACAACACTGCAGCGATGCGACATGCGCTGGAGATTGGCAGACAGTGCGGGACCTAGTAGGTTAGAAATTATTTTTAAAAACTCAGTCCAAGAGGGAAAGGCTAGTGGTTAGTGCACCAGCTTACATGTGGCAACAATACTTCATGCACGGACGAATAGTGGTGGGTTCATAGAGACACTATAACAGGTGTGAAAAGTTTTCTAGCCCGGTAAAGGGAGCCTACCTTCTTTGCGGTAGACCTTTTTCTCCTTGGTTGATTCGCATTTAATATTTATTAACAAAAATAGAAGAAACAAGTTATGTTGCTGTTCGCTGATCTATGAAACTATTCTTTGCTGATGTTTTTTATTATTGTATTTTTATCATTTTTATCACGCAGTTGAGTGTAACGGTTGAAAGAGGTGAAAGAGATGGAAAGTGTTCCGATGTTCTAAATAAAAGAATCGAGATATCCCTAACCCTAATCCTAACCCTAAATAAAAGAATCGCGATATCCCTAACCCTAACCCTAACCCTAAATAAAAGAATCGAGATATCCCTAACCCTAACCCTAAATAAAAGAATCGTGATATCCCTAACCCTAACCCTAACCCTAAATAAAAGAATCGAGATATCGCTAACCCTAACCCTAACCCTAAATAAAAGAATCGAGATATCCCTAACCCTAACCCTAACCCTAAATAAAAGAATCGAGATATCCCTAACCCTAACCCTAACCCTAAATAAAAGAATCGTGATATCCCTAACCCTAACCCTAAATAAAAGAATCGTGATATCCCTAACCCTAACCCTAAATAAAAGAATCGAGATATCGCTAACCCTAACCCTAACCCTAAATAAAAGAATCGTGATATCCCTAACCCTAACCCTAACCCTAAATAAAAGAATCGTGATATCCCTAACCCTAACCCTAAATAAAAGAATCGTGATATCCCTAACCCTAACCCTAACCCTAAATAAAAGAATCGAGATATCCCTAACCCTAACCCTAACCCTAAATAAAAGAATCGTGATATCCCTAACCCTAACCCTAACCCTAAATAAAAGAATCGAGATAGATACACAAACAGAAAGTCGAGAAAGGACGGAAATTTGAATAATGAATCCCATTTGCTTATTAATTACTTCAATGAAGTTGTTTCAAGGATAAAGTTATTTCAAGCAACGTCAACTAGAAACAAAGCTAAATGCGTGCATGCGAAATTTGCTATGAAAATGGCAGCTAATACGATCGCATGGAACTGTTTGCAGGTGCGTCCAAACATCTGGCTAAGAGGCGCCGTCGGTCTCTCGCACTTCAGTCTGAAATAGCATTTCCATCGCTAAACGTGTATATTGAATGGGCGCATCTTAGTTTAGATACGTCCATGCATCTCTATAATCCCGTCTCTCGATCTGTCACGCATCAATTTGAAAAAGGTTTTTCATTGGTCTGTCGCGCTTAAATTTAAAATAGCACGTCCCTAGGTCTGCCATGGTTAGGGTTAGTTATAGTACTAGACAACCTGTGACCCATTGACCAGTGTAGCATAATCACGCTGACACATCTGTTTTCGTTAGATCACCGAAGTTAAGCTACGTTGAATCTGGTCAGTGGCATATGGGTGACCATTTAGGAATATCGGGTGTTGTGTGGGTGGTGTGACATCTTCCTGCAAAACAAAACTGCAAAAAATAACGGCGTCATTTCCCCTGACCGCCATATACATGCGACTGAGGACCGTTTGTGAATTTAATATTTCCTACACAGTTCCTCATTTTTAGAAATCCGGCTCAACCCGCCTCGGGTGAATGCCGCACCAGGTACCAGGTACCAGGTACCAGGTTCAGTCACAACCACTGCTCGTTTTTTTTGTTGTTGTTGTTCTACTGTGATCTATCTGTTAAGAAATTCTTCTTGCATAATTAATAATAAAAAGTCTCGTTTTTGCTATTAGTTTAATCTATAATCTAATTTCACACTTTCAAAATATATACAATAGAATATAATTGGTTCGCCGCGAAAAACAAAACAGTAAGATTTAAGCCAACAGTATGATTTTGTATTTTACTACGCGTGTAGATTAAGGAAATGAATAGCCACGGCAACAACCAAAGCCTATAGATTCAAGTCTCAATATAATAAATTTTACCGTTTGGAGTTTACAGAGGAGAGGGATTTTATTTATTCCTCCCCAGGAGTTAGGCACAAGGCCAGTTTTATCTTACTCCCACAAGTAAGATGTCGAGTCGGGAAAGTGGGGTTTAAAAAGCCAGCGCCCGAGGAAGGTGAGCACTCTGGCCATTAAAAATTGCCTGGGCAGCCCCGTCGGCATTCCCCGGTAGGGGCGCCTCAGGCAGTAAGCAATAAACTTACTCCTCCCCAAAGAGAGGAGGCAAAGCCTGGGAGGGTGGACCTCCTAGAACTGCACAGGACAGACACATTGACCGACGTAAATCAAGCCCCGAATGCCAAGACAATACCAGTATGGGGTGTAGTATCCATCGGAACAGATACTACACTTTGATCTTAGCCAAAAGGCCAAGGTGAGAGGATAGGGGTCAATAACATAAAACCCTTTAAAACTATGTTGAAAAAAGCGTGGAACAATATTCCCCTTAAATTTATCCAAAGGGAGACTGTAAGTTGGTTATATCATCTATACCGCACTTTGTTTGTGCCAACTCGAGACAAACCCTTGTTCGACGACTTTCTGTCTTCCGTAAGAAAAAAAAGAAACGTGGAAAAGTTTGTTTCTTTATACAAATTGCTCCGTACCTAAACTGGTCTACTTTTACTTTACAACTGTGTTGAAACATTTTTCTTTTTGATATCTTGTTTGTGTCCGGCGGCCGACTTGGGCCAAAAAATCGTTTGACGACTTGCAAACTTCCGTGATCAAAGAACACAACATCGGATGGGGGGATCCGAACCGTGTCTATCATCAACAAGATGACAGAACGGACCCTGATGGAGTCCTACAGTCGTGAAACACAGATCGATAACATCTGAGACATCACTGATAAGAACAACTTTGGCTCAATTTCTTTCTCTGTTTTATTTTGCTTCGTGTTATAATATTAATAGGGGAATTCAGACTTGGGCACCTGGAATCTAGAAAACCGGTGCTAGGGGTGTGTGTAACGCAGAATGAAAAGATAAATAAAAGACAGCAAACACATACTCGTGTTCTGCCAATCTACATACATCTTGTCTCTTTTATTATGCATCTCTTGGAACAACAATATTGGATTAAAGCATTATATCCCAGAACCGGTAAGCAGTAATTTATATCCATGTCACATATATTACACTTTATGAATTTCTAGAGAGAAAGCCCCACGTACGTTCGCACGGGATTACAACACTTCGCTCTGTTTTATTTTTTATTTTTAAAAAGACTTATCGTTCGTTGTTATTATTTCATTGTGAAATTTAGATAGAGATATGGACAGAGATCCAAATCTTGCTTGAGCCGGGATGAAATCCGAGATGAGAAACAAATAGACTGACAAAGCTTCGGTTAAAATAAATCAGGCTATGTCCTCGATATAGTCTTATAGTATGAATTGAATAAGTGAGCAGGGTCAGTCGATCTAAATAGAAAAGTTAGTAACGATAAGTACATTTTCCCCGTTCGTCGTGTGTCTTGGCGCAGGGTGGATACTTTTGTGAGATCGGGGTTAGGGCTGAATTTTGAAGTGTTGAGGTAATAGCACTCCATGAACGACAGGTTTTGGGCAATTATTTTCCAATGTACTTAGTCATAGAGATTGACTTGTGTTTAAAGAATTGAGTAATTGTAAGGGTGACATACCAGCCCGGGGGGGGGTTACGGATTGAATAAATATCCAATGGGTTACTGAATTCTGGAGTGTCGATGTGATTGCACTTCATGCGTGATAGGTCTTGGATAATGATTTTTAATGACTTAAGATAGTCAGAGGGTGACATGACGTGTCCGGAAGAAAGTAGATGACAGAAATCTATGAAATAGAAATTTTGATATCAATGAGATCGACTTGTCTGTAAAGAATGTAGAAAAATTAGGGGTGAAATATCATGGTCAATTGACCATGATATTTCACCCCTATTCGAATGTGTTTGAACCATGGCCATCCCTACTACAGGCCAGGCAATCGTGCAACTGGGGTCTTTTACTGGGGGCCATGTGAATTTTCTTAAATATTCGATATAGAAGTTACAAACTATATCATCAACTGGTGCGGATCCTTTTTTTCTTTTTAACCACAATATACAAGTAATGATCTTTTGACATAAGTACAAAATCTCTAAAAAAAATCCAACATTGAAATAAAAATTCTTCATTGAAATATGCATTTGCCTTTGTTTATTCAAAACTACCTGTCTCTTCATTTATAGGAATTTGTCAATTGTAAAATTTATTAATTAGCTCATTGTGGTTCTTATTATTTGGTATGTAAAACACATAAAACATCAAACTAATCTCACAGAGGAATTTTACCTTTGTTTGCAACTTCTATATCGAATATTTAAGAAAATTCACATGGCCCCCAGTAAAAGACCCCAGTTGCACGATTGCCTGGCCTGTAGTAGGGATGGCCATGGTTTGAACACAATGAATAATTAAGTAAAATTAATTAACGAGGATAATTAAATTACAACTTTTTCGAATTAGCGCATTTCCGTATCGTTCATTGTTATCCGACCGAATTAACTTTGGAGATTATGTTTCATATCGTGTGTCAGTCAAACTAAAAAAACCCTCAAAATGATTTTGAAATGCCTTGTGCTAGAGGTCAAAACAGGTGAGCCAGCAAGTTCGACGAGTTTACGAACGGCTTGCTATGTAGACTTTGAAAGGTTAAACACCCGGCTTCTGCCTAATAATCGAGATGGTGACTTTGAGTAATGGTGGTATTCTAGAGTCACAGGTTCCTTCTGAGTTCATAGATTCAGTTTTGTAGATGACGTCACGCGAGGCAAGAAAACTTTATTCACAAGCTGACTTAAATAAACGGATGTAGTTTTGCGGCTGGCCCAGATCGAAAAGGTTCACACTCTTACTACAATGAACGATATAATAAGAATAAAGTATGTTTCTAAAGGAAAAAAATCTCTTGTCCATTTGTATGCAGCCATTTTCTTTCAGCACGCAGACTGACCCCCTTTTTCGGGCCCAAGACAAAACTTTCTCTGACAAAAACGGAGAAGAAATGCCGATCAGACATTTACTTAAAAGTCCGGACCAGCGACGTCAATATCACAGCTGTGCGGATCTAAATACACAGCGTGGGTGTCGAGCTATTGAAATAGCAACTGGTCAAAACTCATGTGACACTCGCGGCCCCCAAGATTCGGCTCCGGGATATATCAACGGCACAATCCTGTTACGTTGGTGCCTCAAATTAGGATAAGACTTTTGGCTATCACAGCGCAGCACGATTTGCTTACAATGGTGCCGTGAATCGAAACCGGACTAAATATTAGTGCCGGGTCACACAAAATACGACACTGAGTGGCTCTTCGGATCACGAGCTTATTCACGCCATCAATAAATTGTGCTCGTGTTATATGGCCACGAGCATCCCCACATGGTGCACAATTTGCTTTGTTCTCTTAAAAGTGGGAGATATATTATGTGGAAAGTGTATTTTCTGATATGTGGAGTTAAAATGTTGGATTAAGTCATGTAGTTAGAAGTGATTTCGAAGTTAGGATGCATTAGTTGTTTAAATGCATCATTTGTATGTGAATGGGATTTTAGAGAGAAAGGTGGTGGTGGCGATGGTGGTGGTGGTGGTGGTGGTGGTTGTGTTGTTGTTGTTGTAGTAGTAGTAGTAGTAGTAGTAGTAGTAGTAGTAGTAGTAGTAGTAGTAGTAAATGGGAAGTCATATTACGAAACTAAAGATGTAATGTAATGGAAGAAGTATTTAGTTAGTACGATTATGGGAAATGTTTTCCTGGGAATTCTCACATTAAAGCGGTTGAGATGTGACGCCGATGATCACAGGAAATAAGTAGGAATGACCTTGAATAATTATGTTTGGACCCTGGGAGAGCCACCAAGTGCGGGGCCATGAGAAAGAGTGGGTGAAGAAAGGAGAGGTTGTTTATTTGTATAATGTCTATGAGACAGTGGCAAAAAGAGAAATGGAATATTCGATCGATTGGTGGTTAGGTTATGCGTCAATAATTCTAATAAAGACTCGCCGACATTAAACAACAGGAATTGTGTTAAAAATTAAAGTAAATTAAAATAAGTGCTAAGATCTGGGTAATGGTACTTCTGATTTATCTTGAAAATGCGGTTTTAGGGACGTCGCTCCAGACAAGGCATGAAGCCATCTGATGTAAGGAGCTAAAAAGAACGAAGGGTGATTATCGCAAAGACGGGAGATGCTTATTGACCTAAGTCTTGAAAAGGTCAAGGCTATAGGTAGGAGGAAAACAGTCAGCATGGAAGAGAGTTTCACAAGCCTGGAAAGAAGTTACTGGAATTGAAAGCTGTATTATAACGAGATATAAAAACAGCTAATTGGTGAAGACCACTAGACCAACGCGTCAAACGAGCTGGAACAAAGGAAGCAGGCAATAGATCAGACAATTCTGAAGAACACATGCCGTAATAGTATGTATAGAAAAGACTGAGACTAGCAACATCACATCTGTGAGAGAGGGGGTAGGGACAACCAAATTACAGATACGCTTCTGAACCTTGTCAAGAACAAATATAGCAAAAAGATACCATTGACCCAACGATATCATTGACCCAACGATACCATTGACCCAACGATACCATTGACCCAATCAAGACGATTCTCGCTAAACCATAAACGAACCTATTTTTGATCTCCTTTCATTCGCCTCACAGGTATAAAAAAAAAAAAGCTAATACCAGCTGACGACCATTAGTTCTCGGCAAATCTTACACACGTGGCTGTGTTAGCCTGTGTATTGTCAAACCTTCGAACTTAGGGCTGTGATCAAAGCATAGTATCTGTTCTGTCCTAGTGTTACATAGGACTACTCCTGCTTGGACCGCAGCAGTATGCGTTTTGTATACTCGTCGTGTAGGGGGTTGGTCGTGTCGTCTAGTGGATGAATTCTTTCTTTATTTTTCGTGAACCACGCCGTCTGTTGTCTCCAATAAAAGCCATGATGAACTCCGAAGACAAACTCTTCTTTTGAATTTAATTCATTTATTACACGCGTTGTTATTTCAACTGGGAGTCATTCGCTACGTCGAGAGAGAGAGAGCAATCACTACTTTATCGTAGTTAGTTAACACTGTTTTCTTAACTATTCATAGAGAGGGGGGAAAGGATTTCTCGCGCCTGCATTCCCTGAAGGGAAATATCCCTTATCTTTACATTGTGAATCGCACGTCCTCTCGGTTCGCTTTCCGAATCAGACTAACTAAAACTCGCTTCTCACGAGAACGAGTGACGTCACAGAGCCTCTGTTTCCCACGCAAGGGCCTGTGACGTCACAGCCCCTCCAGGTGCAGACTGACCCTTGATCTGGGGTCTCGTCACACGGTAACCATGTCACGTCTGCCAGCTCTGACTGTGAGAACAAGCCCTGCTCTGCACTCAACTGCTCCGCGTTAATTCGCGCAAGTCAAATCAACGATTCCCAACGGATACGTCCATTCCTACGGGACCATTATTCAACACTAGGTCAGTGAAGAAGAGATCGTTCTAGCACGAGGCAATTTGTATTTTTGTCCCAATCTAGAGTGCCTTTGCGGTGAGCTGGATTTTCCCTACATTAAATACCGACCTTGTGTCTAACTCTCCCCTCGTGGGGAGTCAAATAAATAGGTTCTACTTTCTGTGACTGGTTAATAACCTTGAAACACCGACGTTTTTGACAAAACTGAAAATAGTTTTGAGGAACATTTTTAACAGTTTTTAGGAGGTACAGAAGAATCAGGTTAACGAGTGCCTCTCTTTTTTTTTAAGGTGCGTAAAATGGAGTGATTTGCACAAGAGAGCCGCTTCTTGGAAATGTCCTTTCGCTTTAACCAGACTACTCCCAGCTGGAAAGGCATGATGCACCTGATGCATAAGAGGTGCGAATATCGTGAAAAATCACCAGTACAGTTTTCCCCCTGATAGATATGAATCCATGAGATAAAACCTGTATCCAGTCTACCCTAGATTATCTATGCGTTCTTTCGTCAAAACACAACATGCCGACTGTCATTACCTTTGATCATCCGCTGTTTTAGAAAGCTTCTGAAATCGTGAACGCTGTTCCAGATGGTACTCCAATTAGGAATGTGATACTATTGCTTGGCACATTCCATACCTTCATGAATGTGTTGGGTGCTATTGGGGCGTTGATGGATGGTAGTGGACTCAAGAAGATCATGGAAACAATATATGGTGAAAAAGTCGTTGTACAAATGATGAGCGGAAAGGCAGTGCAACGAGCATGTCGTGGCCACCTGTTGGTGGATCAGTGTCTCACACGTCAGATTGTTACCAAGATCATGGAGGATGAACCTGATTTTCAGGACCAAGTAGAGGAATTGAACGACTGTACATGCTGATGGAGACTTGTGAAATTTACCTGTAAGTCATTGTTGGAATCAGATTATATTGGTAGGATTTATGAGAGTCTACCTCTGAAAAGGGGTGAACTGGCAAGGGCCTCCAAAACCAGCAAACTATAGATAAACTATCAGCACGTGCTAGGAGTTGCTAGGGCACTTTTTGCAGCTGATGTATGACTTGAAAAATGACAACCCTGCAGAACATCAAAAGTTCCAGTCTGGGTTTCACGTAATCAAATGCAGTGGCCAATACTGGGCTGGTCTTGGCTCTGCTCTTGTCATCGAGCAAACACTAGTGCGCTCACTCAAAAGCCAACGTGGGCTCACACAGGGGAGTAGGATGTCCGAGCACCAGAGAACAGTTTGGGCCATGTCGTCCACTCGAGTGAGGAGAGATGAGACAGACCTCAGGAAAGTTACAGAGCAACTAGACAGCTTTAAACCGTTTTCAGGCAATGAATCGTTACGCAATATTGTAGAAATGCTTCTTACATCTCTATGCACGAAATTTAATCAAATAAGAAACACATTGTATAACAACAGACGAAAGAGAATTTATTTCAATGGGTTACTTTACCATTTGGTAAGGTAACAAAATTTTGGACAGTGTCCAGAAAGGTAAGTAATAGAATCGTCAATATCGTGGCTGCTGTTGGGACGATGGTCAAGCAGGAGAGAGCTGTTTCCTCGATCGCGTCTCGATTCTCTCTGCCAATCTCGTCCCAAGACTAAACTGTCAAAGTAGTCCGTTTGGGGACAGCTAGAAAATCATACGCCCTGCAAGTCGATTGGTCAGTGTATGACCAATTTGCCCACAGGGGACAAGAAGAAATAGGCCCTATGTCCAACCGCTACATCACCCCCTGCTTAGGCGGAAAGCCGACAGAAAAAAGGTAGTGCAGCAGTCGGACAAAACCATTTAAAATAATAAAAAATGGAGATTCCATTTACTCTATTTTATTTTTTTTTAAATAGTGTTGTTCAGAAAAAAAAGTTGTTTTACAAATTAAAATATTTGCAGGAAAAACGTTCAATATTTTTCTGTGAAAAGTTGTTTTGCAAAAAAAATAAAAATATTTGCTGGTTTTCCAGGGGAAAAGATTTTGGAAAAGATTTTTTTTTTATTAACGAAAGCAGAAAAATTTCCTTTATTTTATGTTTTTAAGATTTTCCATAGAAGAGTATTTCTGGAAAAATATTTGTGTCTTTTTGTGAAAAGTAGGTTTTGTTATGTGTGTAAAAATTAATAGAGTGCAAAGAATCCAACAAAGAAAAAGCTCATTCTATATATATAGTTTTACACAGCTTTTTTGGCCAATGTATCCGGCGACCACTACGTGTAGTGGTGACATAATTGTCATTTGCAGTTGTCTTCACTTTTAGTGGTATAAGAGTGGGTTGCTGGAGGAATATGTGGCTCTTGTGTTTTGCTCTCTAAAAAGGCTCTCTTAATTCTATCTACTGATACTGTTTGTTTTTTGCCACCCATATCAATTGTAAATAATTTATCAGTACGTGAAAGTACGCGGTAAGGGCCAGTATAAGGTGGAGTAAGAGGGGCTTTTACCGAGTCCTTTCTGAGGAAAACATGAGTCCACGAAGAAATATCTTTAGGGACCGATGATTTTTTGGTCTGTTGCCTAGGGTTCACAGGTGGGAGCTTATTAAAATAAGCTTGCAGTCTGTCTGTGTACAGAGCTGGATCGATTGCCGTTAAATTAATCGGGGTCAACATCTGACCAGGCAAAGATAGATGCATTCCATAGACAAGTTCGGCTGGAGAGTATCCGAGGTCCTCTTTGATCGCAGCACGACAGCCAGGAAGGACAATAGGTACATACTCGCTTCATCGCTGTTGGTCTGGATAAGCACGCAGCTTTCAGTTAGCGATGGAAGCATTCTATTATCCCGTTAGAAGCCGGATGATAGCTAGTAGTATGGATACGTTTAATCCCTAAAATTTTGGAAAGTTCCTTGAATAGGTGGGATTCAAACAGTCCACCACGGTCGGTGGTTATAGTTGTGGGAACTCCGTAACGCGATATCCAGCCTGAGATAAGGGTTCGCGCTACAGATTCAGCCGAAATATCGATTAAGGGAATGGCTTCAAGCCACCGTGTGAAGCGATCTATGCAGGTCAGGAGATAAGTAAACCCTGACTGACAGGCCATGGTCCGACAAGATCGATGTGTATATGGCTAAACTGAGCATCTGGAGTGCTGAATGTTCCAAGGGGTGCACGGATATGCTGGTGCACCTTTGACTTTTGGCAGGATACACAGGAACGTGTCCAAGCAGTGATGTCGCGCCTCATATTCGGCCAGAAAAATCTAGCCGAAATCAGCTTCACCGTGGCTTTGAGTCCGGGGTGTGCCAAGTTGTGAAGGTTCTCGAAGACAACCCTACGATAAGTCAATGGAACAAGAGGGCGAGGTGAATCTGTTGAAGTGTCACAGATGATCTGCGTGTCCGAAGTGGGCACGGGCAGGTATGTGAATTTGCAAGTTGCAAATTCAGGTGACGACAGAGCCAAAGTGTCCAGACGTGGTTGGTCTAAGGCCATCTGTTGGATATCAATATCCGAAAGTGAGGACAGAGAATTGATAGGAAGGTGGGACAAGGTGTCTGCTGCAGTATTCTGTTCACCAGAGATATGTCGGATATCGTTAGTAAATTGCGAAACAAAATCCAAGTGACGAGTCTCGTGAGGAGAATATTTGTCCGGCTTAGCACGCAGTGCATATGTAAGCGAACAGTGATCAGTGTAGATCACGAATTGACGGCCCTCGAGTGAATGCTGAAAGTGTTTCACTGCGAGGTACATAGCCAGGAGTTCATGGCCAAACGTGCTATAACGTTGTTCTGCCAGTTTAAGTTGTCTCGAAAAGTATTCGAGAGGTTGTAATTGGCCTTGGTGCTGCTGTTGCAACACTGCACCTACAGCTGTGCCCAATGCATCAACGACCAGTGAAAACTGGGCATCGGTAACAGGATGTGCAAGCAAGGATGTTGTTGCTAGTTTCTGCTTCATTTCATTGAATGTCTTCAGCTGAACATCATTCAGTGAAATCTGCTCGTTTTTCTTCTTCCTGTTACGTAACCGGTCAGAAAGAGGAGGCAGGAGATCTGCACAGTGTGGGATGAAGCGTCTGTAATAATTAAGCAGACCGAGGAAGTGCCTTAGTTGGCGAAGTGGAGTGGGTGGTTGAAGGTCTTGTAGTGCCTTAACCTTTTCAGGTAAGGGTGATATGCCTTCAGGGCTGATATTGTGGCCCAAGAAAGCACCAAGTACACATTTATTAGGGTTAATTCTCACCTGGTATTGTTGAAACCGTTTGAACAGTAGGCGGAGATGAGTGACATGTTCCTCAAGTGAGGCACTTGCCACAAGAATGTCGTCTATGTAATTATAGACAAAGTCGAGATCTCGCACTACTTTGTCCATGAAGCGTTGGAAGGTACTAGCCGCGTTTCGTGAACTGAAAAGCATAGTTAAGAATTCGAACGCTCCAAATGGAGTTGATACCGCTGTTTTGGGTATGTCGGCCGGATTCAGTGGAATCTGATGGTAAGCCTTAATTAAGTCCAGTTTGGAGAAGGTCTCACAACCGTGCAGAGATGAAGCAAAGTCCTGTATATGTGGGATTGGGTAACGATCAGGTACCGTCATGACATTGAGTCGTTGATAGTCCCCAGTCGGACGCCAATCACCGGAACGCTTCGGGACCATATGCAAAGGGGAAGCCCATGGACTGGAAGAGGGGCGTATAATTCCCAGCTGCAGCATATGGTTAAATTCCGCCCTCGCTGCCTTTAGTTTCTCTGCAGGTAAGCGACGAGGGCGTGAGAACACAGGAGCTCCTGTGGTCTCAATGTGGTGTTTTGTTGAGTGAGTTGGTTTGCTCACAACAAAGTTTAGGTTTGTTAACTCCGGATAGGAGTGTAGTAAGGTCTGGTATGAGTCGTCGGTAGCGGCAATGAAAAATACCGGGCTGATAGATGGGGTGTTTGTTTTCAAACCACAGACGGAAAGTTCCGTATTAGCATCTATCAACCAATGTCTGCGCATGTCCACTAAAAGATTAAAGTGGTGCAGAAAGTCCGAGCCCAGGATGGGGTAAGGTAAATCAGTCACAGTAAATACCCACATAAAGTGTCTGCGTAATTCCAAGTCCAAAGAACGAGAAATTTGACCATACGTGGGAATTGGTGAATGATTTACCGCTTGCAGAGTAATAGGCAACACTGGTGGTTTCTCTTTGAGGAGTTTCAGTGGCCAAATGCTGCAAGCGGCTCCCGTGTCAACCAAGCAGTGTGCCTGGGAAATGGAGTCATAAAGAAAAATTGCACAATTGTGTAGCTTCAGTGATGACGGTGTCGTGCTCAAGTCTCCAGAAATCAGTTTCCCTGGTTCGTAAATGAACAGGGGCTCTTGCATTGTCGTGCATGAGTGCCAAAGCGACTATGATAAAAGCATAGTCCTGGCTGGTTAGAGTGGCGGCGGCGTGGAGATGGTGAACGGCTTTGATACCGACGTCTGGGCGATTGCGATCTCATACTTAACTTACTAACCTCTCTAGTAAGCCGCTCTATAGCTGCAAGTACAGCAACAGACGTGGCTGGTTGGCTCGGGTCTCTAGCTGTGACAGAAAACGAATAGATTTCAGTCTGCGGCCGAAGATCAGACGCGGTGGTAGGTCTATGAGTGAAATCCATCACTTTATCCGCCGATGAAGCTATCACTTCCACAGAGCTGGTCTACATCATGGGTTCTAGGATAGCTTTGACCTTCAGCGGCAGCCTCAAAAAAAAGTTGCTTAATGAGGGCACTATCCGCTGGGGCCTCTTCTGCCAGCTCTCTCATCCTACGGAGCAATTCGCTTGGCGTGCGGTCCCCCAAATGCTCGTCGTGAACCAACGTTTGGAAACGTTTTTCTGCCGAGAGTGAGGTCTGGACCAGGACCTCCGACTTGATGCTGTCGTAGGTGGAACCGCAGGGTGTGTCAGTTATCAGATCTTTGATAACTAGCATCAATGAAGCGGGGAATGCACTAAATAATATGTGCAATCGCCGCTGGTCCAGGATATTATTTGCCACAAAATATGACTCTAGTTGAGCGAACCAAACTCGAACGTCGCCGGCAAAGGCAGGTACTGTGCTGCCCATCTTTCGTGGTGGGGGTGGGGGGTACTCCTATACAACAGACCAAAAAATCAATTCGAAAAATGGGGGAAAAATATTACGAAAACATTAGTGTGAAAACAAAATGAATGAGAAAATATTTATGTTGAGAGCCAAGGATAAATATACAGAGCAAAATGAGGAAATGTGTGAGTATTTGTTTGTGTAAAAATGTGTGTACTCACGTCTTATGAAGAAACTTTAAACAAAAAATATTCGTTTAAAAAAAAAATTTTTTCTTTTAGGTAAAAAGAGTTGTCTGCTTTCATCAAATATTTCGTTTACCGTTGAATATTTTTTTAATTTTAAAAAAAATTAAATTGACTTGTTGAAGCCGATTGTAATCTTTTTAGGAAGTAAAAGTTGTAGACGCAGCGCACGCGCGCGTTTGTTTTTTTTGTTTTTGTGCAGCGCGTTTCTTGGATGTAATTAAGAAAACTTTTTCTTTTTTTTTTTTGTTGAAAAATATTTTTTTTTTAATGAAAATTATATTTTTATGTTCACAAGGATTTTCTTTACCCTTTTTAATGAAATATTTATTTTGTTTTGCTTCGTGAAAAGTTTTTGTTCAATTTGTTGATATCTGTTTTTCGTGAATTCTTAGCGCTGTTTTTCTCTTTTGAAGTTTTTGTTGGAAGATATTTTGTTGATTTTCATTGAAATTTTTTTTATATCAGAAAGTATTGTTTTTCCTTTGTCGCGAAAGATTTGCTTTGTTTTTGTTGATTTTCGTTGTTGTTTGTTGACTTTTTCTCTTTGAGTTCGTTTGAAGAATTAACTGAGTTGAAATTTCATTGAGTTATTTTGGGCGTTGCTGTTGTTTTGTTTACGTTTCAGAAACTGGTGTTTTTTTTTGTTTGTTTCTTTATCGTTTCGCTGTTGAAATACTTCGAAGGTTTTTATTTGCTTAACTCAATCTCGTGCAATTTTTTTTTTTTTTTTAACGTCGGGAGTCACCATTGTAGAAATGCTTCTTAAATCTCTATGCACGAAATTGAATCAAATAAGAAACACATTGTATAACAACAGACGAAAGAGAATTTATTTCAATGGGTTACTTTACCGTTTGGTAAGGTAACAAAATATTGGACAGTGTCCAGAAAGGTAAGTAATAGAATCGTCAACATCGTGGCTGCTGTTGGAACGATGGTCAAGCAGGAGAGAGCTGTTTCCTCGATCGCGTCTCGATTCTCTCTGCCGATCTCGTCCCAAGACTAAACTGTCAAAGTAGTCCGTTTGGGGACAGCTAGAAAATCATACGCCCTGCAAGCCGATTGTTCAGTGTATGACCAATTTGCCCACAGGGAACAAGAAGAAATAGGTCCTATGTCCGACCGCTACAATATTATCACAGGGATTACTGTCAACGAGGATGTCAATGTTCAGGACCTTTTCAAAATCGAAAAAGATATTGTACAGAAGATGGATGGACAATAAGTGTCCTCCTACTCTCACAAACGGAGTTTGAAGGCAAACACTCTAGCATCAAGCAAGAACGTCAAAGTTTCTGCAGATCGTAGCATTGCCCCAGCACTTTTTTTCCAGAGGTTTCTCATGGTCTCACAGACGGATGATCTAAAGCTGGATGATGTCAGGTCCTATTAATTCTGTCTCTACCCGATGTGTTTGTTCGAAGGAAAGGGAATCTTACGTCAAACAGACAAACTGTAGCTGGCAACGGCTCTCAGAAATTATGTTGAAACAAAACCGGACAGTGCTGTGACACAAACCGTTAGTCATGTTAGGGACAGGTGATCCTTGTTCATATTTGATATTGCTCTGTGGAAGCTTTTAGGTATTATTTAGAGTTATGAAGGTGCTAATTAAGCTTTGTCACAACTACGCTCCATACATAGTAGTCTGTAAGATTGATATCTGTGAAACTAGGAGACCATTTTTAGGGGTCATGTGATCATAAAAATTTTCCGCATCCATTTTTGCGTCTGATTAAGTGATTTTCATTTACTTTTTCTAAAATGACCGTTGCCTATCACTTAGGACTTGCATCTGATGTCTTTGTTGACAAAGTATTCCTTCTGATATACTATGTTCTTTTTCAATCAACCTCGTGAATCTTTTAGGATTAACACCAACGGTGTGCTGTACTCACCAAATAAATGCTAGTGTTCTAATGCTATCAGTGTGTCTCGAATGTGCCTTGCGTTTTGATAATGGTGATACTTTTCCATCTGAAGCCTTTAACTCTTTACCCACTTTAGATGTGAGGCGGGAAGTTGCCAGCCGAGTAGAGATCACAAAGGCTATCAGTGATGAACGCCATCTCCTTCATGGACGTGAACCAATGGGCCAACGACTGAAGTGAAGGAGAAGCTTCCTAAGTCACATCGAACACCTAAAAACATCTCAAGAAGAAACCAGACTACAACTGTCTGGAGCAACTCCCCACATCACTATGGTGTGGCTTGATCGTCGCTTTGCAGGTCGACTCATCAGCAGATGCTACGTTTCAGAATGATCACCACATTCACCGGATTTCTATCTTATGTGTTTTTTGAAAGACCATGTGTATCAGAATAATTCACAAACAATTGCAGAACTCAAGGACAAAAAAGGGAAGCGAGAGTTACGAGGTTGCCGAAAGTAAACCTAAGGTTTACTTTCTACTCTCTCCTTCTGGTGAGAGGAGTAATGATTTCAACAAAATGGAGCAACTCCCCACACAGCTACCATCACTATGGTGTGGCTTGATTGTCGCTTTGCAGGTCGACTCATCAGCAGATGCCACGTTTCAGAATGATCACCACATTCACCGGATTTCTATCTTATGTGTTTTTTAAAAGACCATGCATATCAGAATAATTCACAAACAATTGCAGAACTCAAGATGGTCATCACTCAGCAGATCCGTGATCACTGGCTGCCTGAAGCCTACCAACCTGCATCTCCTTGCTGGCATTACCCCTGCAGATGTGAGACGGGAAGTTGCCAGCTGAGTGAGTAGAGATCACAAAGGCTATCAGTGATGAACGGTCCAACGACCGAAGTGAAGGAGAAGCTTCCTCATCCATGTCGAATCCCTAACAAGATCTTAGAAAGAGAACAGACTACAGAATGGTCCCCCTCCTACTGACATGGGAATACCCCCCTATGAGACCCTCCCTCCTGGTTCAGAGGCATCCTGGCTCCAGTGGAAAACACTCGACCATCTGAGAACGGAAATGGGTGATCAAAAGTTGCTGTGAGTAGATGGGGTAACAAAACTGACCGAACCATCTGTGAATGTGTAGGGGAGGACCATACGATGCAACACTTCCGTGTCTGCCCTCTACTGCCCAACTGGTGTAGCTTGAAAGATCTTGCAGAGTACAACACTAATACAAAGGACTGCATAAAAAGTGGGAAACTGTTGCATGACCACATGAGGGGACAAGAGTAAAAACCCTTGTCACAGTAGCGCCCTCTAGCATTAAAAAAAAACAAATACATCCAAGGGAAATAACTCTAGCTCAAAAACTTATATTACACTATCTCACATATTTTATCTGTGAATGATGGAATATTTAGAGTAAGTAGTCTTTAATAACTGAAGTATTAAAATCTACGTACTAATAAAAATAATATCAACCTGCTGGGAAGCATGAGTCATTTCAAAAAGAAGTATAACCAAAGAAATCAGATAAAAAACACTGCATTCTGTCATTAGTACAGTCTGGCTTTTGGATTAACAGTTGTATTCATCCCACAGATCCGACACTTCAAAGACACGCAAAGACAAACTCTTTACACACTTTGTGACCGAAAGATCAAGCGACTTTAAAAATGTTTCTCTTTCTAAATTGCTATAGTCACGATAACTGTGTGCCTCTTCATTTGCTGTGTAATTATAAGGGTCACTATTTATCATTCTTCAATATACAAAATATAATATCAAATAATATTATAAGGGCCACTATTGATCATTCTTCAATATACAAAATATAATATCAAATAATATTATAAGGGCCACTATTTATCATTCTTCAATATACAAAATATAAAATCAAATAATATTATAAGGGCCACTATTGATCATTCTTCAATATACAAAATATAAAATCAAATAATATTATAAGGGCCACTATTGATCATTCTTCAATATACAAAATATAAAATCAAATAATATTATAAGGGCCACTATTGATCATTCTTCAATATACAAAATATAAAATCAAATAATATTATAAGGGCCACTATTGATCATTCTTCAATATACAAAATATAAAATCAAATAATATTATAAGGGCCACTATTGATCATTCTTCAATATACAAAATATAAAATCAAATAATATTATAAGGGCCACTATTGATCATTCTTCAATATACAAAATATAAAATCAAATAATATTATAAGGGCCACTATTGATCATTCTTCAATATACAAAATATAAAATCAAATAATATTATAAGGGCCACTATTGATCATTCTTCAATATACAAAATATAAAATCAAATAATATTATAAGGGCCACTATTGATCATTCTTCAATATACAAAATATAAAATCAAATAATATTATAAGGGCCACTATTGATCATTCTTCAATATACAAAATATAAAATCAAATAATATTATAAGGGCCACTATTGATCATTCTTCAATATACAAAATATAAAATCAAATAATATTATAAGGGCCACTATTGATCATTCTTCAATATACAAAATATAAAATCAAATAATATTATAAGGGCCACTATTGATCATTCTTCAATATACAAAATATAAAATCAAATAATATTATAAGGGCCACTATTGATCATTCTTCAATATACAAAATATAAAATCAAATAATATTATAAGGGCCACTATTGATCATTCTTCAATATACAAAATATGAAATCAAATAATATTATAAGGGCCACTATTGATCATTCTTCAATATACAAAATATAATATCAAATAATATTATAAGGGCCACTATTGATCATTCTTCAATATACAAAATATAAAATCAAATAATATTATAAGGGCCACTATTGATCATTCTTCAATATACAAAATATAAAATCAAATAATATTATAAGGGCCACTATTGATCATTCTTCAATATACAAAATATAAAATCAAATAATATTATAAGGGCCACTATTGATCATTCTTCAATATACAAAATATAAAATCAAATAATATTATAAGGGCCACTATTGATCATTCTTCAATATACAAAATATAAAATCAAATAATATTATAAGGGCCACTATTGATCATTCTTCAATATACAAAATATAAAATCAAATAATATTATAAGGGCCACTATTGATCATTCTTCAATATACAAAATATGAAATCAAATAATATTATAAGGGCCACTATTGATCATTCTTCAATATACAAAATATAAAATCAAATAATATTATAAGGGCCACTATTGATCATTCTTCAATATACAAAATATAAAATCAAATAATATTATAAGGGCCACTATTGATCATTCTTCAATATACAAAATATAAAATCAAATAATATTATAAGGGCCACTATTGATCATTCTTCAATATACAAAATATAAAATCAAATAATATTATAAGGGCCACTATTGATCATTCTTCAATATACAAAATATAAAATCAAATAATATTATAAGGGCCACTATTGATCATTCTTCAATATACAAAATATAAAATCAAATAATATTATAAGGGCCACTATTGATCATTCTTCAATATACAAAATATGAAATCAAATAATATTATAAGGGCCACTATTGATCATTCTTCAATATACAAAATATAATATCAAATAATATTATAAGGGCCACTATTGATCATTCTTCAATATACAAAATATAATATCAAATAATATCCCTGCTCTAGCAAAAACTACATATGTCCTCAAATACCCTACGCAACATGTGTATATCAGTCTTCTGAAAAAGAATTAAGAACATCATCGCCACTCGAGTTCAGAAGGTTCTAAAAAAGGTATGTAACATAGTATATATTGGATGATTATACAATATATTAGTCTAAACTCCACCTCGTTTGACGTATTCAAGTCTAGCTCCTACAAAGAACTGTCGGATATTCCATATAGACAAGAACATTTTAGGGATATCGCAAATATTTTAGATTTGTTTTTAATGCTTATTCAATACGTTTTCTTTTTCATACTAATGAGAAACAACTTACCAAAGTCAAAAGCCACTCGAGGATAAGAGTTAATGAGATTGCCAGTTGGATGATGAACAATACTATAAGAGGATTTCAAACGATGAATGGAATGGACAAAATTTGATTACTTAAGACCACGGCTCGACAAGTATTTGTTGACATTGGACGAAGCCAGCCATGTTACAGTCTGTAGGGAAGCAGTCGCGTGGCAATGTGTTCCAAAGATGTAAACTTCTGGGAAAGAAACTTTGTTCATGGAAATTTTTTTTTTTTGTAGACAGGAAAAAAGTGGATACTTGCAAGGAATGGGCACGCAGAGGATGTTAGGTCATTGAAGTCAGTTCCGAGTATTGACGGACAATCCCAAGTCAGTTCCGGAAATGGCCGAAGCAGTTTAAGAAAAAGATGCAAAAAGACAAACAACACTAAGCATGCGAATTGTTAGGTTTGGGTTATGGTTAGGTTAGGGTTAGAGTTTTTTTTTAATTTAGCCCCTACAAAACAAATAAAGTTGAAAACACTTTCTCAAAATAAAGAAAAAATATGAAAGTGGCGTTCAAATCGTAAACTGCTTAGGCCATTTTCGGAACTGACTCGGGATTCCGGTCAATACTCAAAACTGCCTCCATCAGAACTGACATCCCCTGGGTGCCCATTCCATGCAAGTACCGAAAAGTGTAATATCAATCGGTAACATGCACATTTTGACTATATTTTTTAAAACTATTTTTAGTTTGCTGCATTCGTTTTAGCTGCACTGGCTGGTAAACAATTGCGTAAAATTAAATAAATTAGAATTAAAAGAAAAGTAGTTACACGTCATTTTGAATAATTAAAATGCATCGTTTGTCAAAACACAATTTGGTTCCGAATTCGGAAATTGTCATAAAATAAATTAATCAACATAAAAATAGATCAGCAGATGTTAATTAGGGTTAGAGACAATTATGCAGTCTTTCACATTTTCTCAACAATATGTTACTACGTCGTCCATATATCACGTGAAGAAAACGTGAAAGACTTGCACAAACATAGATTTAATATTAAAATAAAGATTCTGAAAAAGAATTATTTTTAAAGTTTTTGTTTAAAAAGTTATTTCGGGGTGAGTATGGTATGTTGGTTGGTTGGGTGTTGGGTGTTTACGGCATGTCAACCGTCGTCGAGTTATTTTATGCCGAAACCGTGCATGTGTTTTGTATACGATTGATTTGGTTTGGAGATTAATTTGATTTGCAGGGGTATATTTTGTAAACAAATAATTTGTAAACGATGGTTTCTATTCAACCCAAAGATGAGACCCTGACAGGTACTACAACTCCGGGTCAGAGTTGATGCGGAAGTATTCACAACTAAGGGGTGACACCACGCTCCCCACAGCTCCCAAATTGGGGCCTCACTACCCTGAAGATCATAACCAGGATAATCTTGTGATAGCAATTTAAAATCAGGACCTGGTTCTATACGTGAAGATATCGTATATATCAATAACCATAATTGCCTTATTAGGCTAAGCCTCTTCAGGCCAAGTTGACTCCTTGATTGCTTAGTTGGTTAGTGGGTTTTACGGCATGTCAATCACGTTCGATCATTCTATGCTAAAACCGTAACTATGGTTAGTATATGATTTGTTTGTAGATTAATTTGTTTTGTAAACAAATAGTCTGAAAACGATAGATTCTATTTGACCTATAGATAGGAAACTGACAGGTACTACCATTCCTCTGAGTCAGAGTGGACTTTTAAAAATTTTGTTCACCCCAAACCAGGCATATTACGACTGAAGCATAAGGAGCTCCTGTAATAGGGGCCTTATTATAAAGGGCAACCTGGGTTGGGCAGTTAGACAGCAAGATGTTTGCATACATTACACGTAAATTTCTGCATGTTGGGGAAACAATAAGCAAGAAATGGAATTCCAAAGGAAAGTGGTCCCAGGAAATAAGTTATCAGAGTAGAAATCTTCCGCCATCTGCGGACGTCTACAGTGAAGGGGTGGGATTTAGCAGCTAGTCAGGTGAGTCGTGATTATTTCCGTTTAGAAGATACGGGTGTAGTAAGTTCAGTCAAGCACATTCCATGGAAGTACTTGTGAAACAAACACAGGGATACAATTCTGCGGCGATGCGACAGAGGTTAGAACTTGGCAGACAGCACGAGGCGTATTAAGTTAGAAATTGTCTTTTACACCATGTCCAAGAGAGAGAGAGGCTAGTGGTTGGTGCACCAGCCCAGATGTGGCAATATGAAATAATCACGTTGACACACCAGTTCTCGTTAGAACAGTTAAGCAACGTTGAGCCTGGTCAGTACCAGATGGGTGACCATTTGGGAATACCAGATGCTGTATGTCGGAGGACGTCGACACCTCCTTGCAAGAACTGCAAAAACCTAACGTTGTTATCTCATCTAATCGGGATATACATGCGATTGGCGACCGCTTGTGAATTTGATATTCCCTAGAAACTTCCTCCTTTTGAGAGGTTGCAAAAAAAGAGATAATGTGTAACAGTGCGATTTTTGTTGTCGACATCGTGTTCATTTTAAGTTATATTTGATATAAAATTTCTATTTAATGTAATCCTACGCATGGGGCTCTACACAGCATTTCCAGTAAAATGAATAAATAGAAAAATGTTTATATTTTAGCTCCAGCTAAAATACAAAGCTGCTTGAGATTTTCTCCAAGATTATAAAAAACGATAACATCTCAAAATCAGACCAGTAGGATTTAGATTTAGAGGTCAGTGCCTCACCAACTCAGAACACTCAATTATTTTTTTTTTCTTTTCCTTTTGATCACACCTTATTTTGAACTCTTCTCAGCTCATATTAAGCTTTTCACACTTACATGCCACTGCCAAAAATACGTCCTGACGGATGTTTTACCCTGGTTTTAAATGATTAAAGTTGTTTTTTCTATTATCATTTAAGTAAAACCCTGTTTTTTATATTATTTGTATTTTTTGGAGGGGAGGTATTCGGACTACTGTTCTCACTGTGGATGCTATTTTTCACGTTTCGGCCGACCTTCTTCAGATCCCGACCTTCTTCAGATCCCGACCTTCTTCAGATGCCGACCTTCTTCAGATCCCGACCTTCTTCAGATGCCGACCTTCTTCAGATCCCGACCTTCTTCAGATCCCGACCTTCTTCAGATGCCGACCTTCTTCAGATGCCGACCTACTTCAGATGCCGACCTTCTTCAGATCCCGACCTTCTTCAGATGCCGACCTTCTTCAGATCCCGACCTTCTTCAGATGCCGACCTTCTTCAGATGCCGACCTTCTTTAGATGCCGACCTTCTTCAGATCCCGACCTTCTTCAGATCCCGACCTTCTTCAGATGCCGACCTTCTTCAGATCCCGACCTTCTTCAGATGCCGACCTTCTTCAGATCCCGACCTTCTTCAGATGCCGATCTTCTTCAGATCCCGACCTTCTTCAGATGCCGACCTTCTTCAGATGCCGACCTTCTTCAGATCCCGACCTTCTTCAGATGCCGACCTTCTTCAGATCCCGACCTTCTTCAGATGCCGACCTTCTTCAGATCCCGACCTTCTTCAGATGTCGACCTTCTTCAGATCCCGACCTTCTTCAGATGCCGACCTTCTTCAGATCCCGACCTTCTTCAGATGCCGACCTTCTTCAGATGCCGACCTTCTTCAGATGCCGACCTTCTTCAGATCCCGACCTTCTTCAGATGCCGACCTTCTTCAGATCCCGACCTTCTTCAGATGCCGACCTTCTTTAGATGCCGACCTTCTTCAGATCCCGACCTTCTTCAGATGCCGACCTTCTTCAGATCCCGACCTTCTTCAGATCCCGACCTTCTTCAGATCCCGACCTTCTTCAGATGCCGACCTTCTTCAGATCCCGACCTTCTTCAGATGCCGACCTTCTTCAGATCCCGACCTTCTTCAGATGCCGACCTTCTTCAGATCCCGACCTTCTTCAGATGCCGACCTTCTTCAGATGCCGACCTTCTTCAGATCCCGACCTTCTTCAGATGTCGACCTTCTTCAGATCCCGACCTTCTTCAGATGCCGACCTTCTTCAGATCCCGACCTTTTTCAGATGCCGACCTTCTTCAGATCCCGACCTTCTTCAGATGCCGACCTTCTTCAGATGCCGACCTTCTTCAGATCCCGACCTTCTTCAGATCCCGACCTTCTTCAGATGCCGACCTTCTTCAGATCCCGACCTTCTTCAGTTGCCGACCTTCTTCAGATGCCGACCTTCTTCAGATCCCGACCTTCTTCAGATGCCGACCTTCTTCAGATCCCGACCTTCTTCAGATCCCGACTTTCTTCAGATGCCGACCTTCTTCAGATCCCGACCTTCTTCAGATGCCGACCTTCTTCAGATCCCGACCTTCTTCAGATGCCGACCTTCTTCAGATCCCGACCTTCTTCAGATGCCGACCTTCTTCAGATGCCGACCTTCTTTAGATGCCGACCTTCTTCAGATCCCGACCTTCTTCAGATCCCGACCTTCTTCAGATGCCGACCTTCTTCAGATCCCGACCTTCTTCAGATGCCGACCTTCTTCAGATCCCGACCTTCTTCAGATGCCGACCTTCTTCAGATCCCGACCTTCTTCAGATTCCGACCTTCTTCAGATGCCGACCTTCTTTAGATGCCGACCTTCTTCAGATCCCGACCTTCTTCAGATGCCGACCTTCTTCAGATGCCGACCTTCTTCAGATGTCGACCTTCTTCAGATCCCGACCTTCTTCAGATGCCGACCTTCTTCAGATCCCGACCTTCTTCAGATGCCGACCTTCTTCAGATCCCGACCTTCTTCAGATCCCGACCTTCTTCAGATGCCGACCTTCTTCAGATGCCGACCTACTTCAGATGCCGACCTTCTTCAGATCCCGACCTTCTTCAGATGCCGACCTTCTTCAGATCCCGACCTTCTTCAGATGCCGACCTTCTTCAGATGCCGACCTTCTTTAGATGCCGACCTTCTTCAGATCCCGACCTTCTTCAGATGCCGACCTTCTTCAGATCCCGACCTTCTTCAGATGCCGACCTTCTTCAGATCCCGACCTTCTTCAGATGCCGATCTTCTTCAGATCCCGACCTTCTTCAGATCCCGACCTTCTTCAGATGCCGACCTTCTTCAGATGCCGACCTTCTTCAGATGTCGACCTTCTTCAGATCCCGACCTTCTTCAGATGCCGACCTTCTTCAGATCCCGACCTTCTTCAGATGCCGACCTTCTTCAGATCCCGACCTTCTTCAGATGCCGACCTTCTTCAGATCCCGACCTTCTTCAGATCCCGACCTTCTTACGATGCCGACCTTCTTCAGATCCCGACCTTCTTCTGTTTCCGACCTTCTTCAGATGCCGACCTTCTTCAGATCCCGACCTTCTTCAGATGCCGACCTTCTTCAGATCCCGACCTTCTTCAGATCCCGACCTTCTTCAGATGCCGACCTTCTTCAGATGCCGACCTTCTTCAGATCCCGACCTTCTTCAGATGCCGACCTTCTTCAGATCCCGACCTTCTTCAGATGCCGACCTTCTTTAGATGCCGACCTTCTTCAGATCCCGACCTTCTTCAGATGCCGACCTTCTTCAGATCCCGACCTTCTTCAGATCCCGACCTTCTTCAGATCCCGACCTTCTTCAGATGCCGACCTTCTTCAGATCCCGACCTTCTTCAGATGCCGACCTTCTTCAGATGCCGACCTTCTTCAGATGCCGACCTTCTTCAGATCCCGACCTTCTTCAGATGCCGACCTTCTTCAGATGCCGACCTTCTTCAGATCCCGACCTTCTTCAGATGTCGACCTTCTTCAGATCCCGACCTTCTTCAGATGCCGACCTTCTTCAGATCCCGACCTTTTTCAGATGCCGACCTTCTTCAGATCCCGACCTTCTTCAGATGCCGACCTTCTTCAGATGCCGACCTTCTTCAGATCCCGACCTTCTTCAGATCCCGACCTTCTTCAGATGCCGACCTTCTTCAGATCCCGACCTTCTTCAGTTGCCGACCTTCTTCAGATGCCGACCTTCTTCAGATCCCGACCTTCTTCAGATGCCGACCTTCTTCAGATCCCGACCTTCTTCAGATCCCGACTTTCTTCAGATCCCGACCTTCTTCAGATCCCGACCTTCTTCAGATGCCGACCTTCTTCAGATCCCGACCTTCTTCAGATGCCGACCTTCTTCAGATCCCGACCTTCTTCAGATGCCGACCTTCTTCAGATGCCGACCTTCTTTAGATGCCGACCTTCTTCAGATCCCGACCTTCTTCAGATCCCGACCTTCTTCAGATGCCGACCTTCTTCAGATCCCGACCTTCTTCAGATGCCGACCTTCTTCAGATCCCGACCTTCTTCAGATTCCGACCTTCTTCAGATGCCGACCTTCTTTAGATGCCGACCTTCTTCAGATCCCGACCTTCTTCAGATGCCGACCTTCTTCAGATGCCGACCTTCTTCAGATGTCGACCTTCTTCAGATCCCGACCTTCTTCAGATGCCGACCTTCTTCAGATCCCGACCTTCTTCAGATCCCGACCTTCTTCAGATGCCGACCTTCTTCAGATGCCGACCTTCTTCAGATGCCGACCCTCTTCAGATCCCGACCTTCTTCAGATGCCGACCCTCTTCAGATCCCGACCTTCTTCAGATGCCGACCTTCTTCAGATCCCGACCTTCTTCAGATGCCGACCTTCTTCAGATCCCGACCTTCTTTCAGATGCCGACCTTCTTCAGATGCCGACCTTCTTTAGATGCCGACCTTCTTCAGATCCCGACCTTCTTCAGATGCCGACCTTCTTCAGATGCCGACCTTCTTCAGATGTCGACCTTCTTCAGATCCCGACCTTCTTCAGATGCCGACCTTCTTCAGATCCCGACCTTCTTCAGATGCCGACCTTCTTCAGATCCCGACCTTCTTCAGATGCCGACCTTCTTCAGATGCCGACCTTCTTTAGATCCCGACCTTCTTCAGATCCCGACCTTCTTCAGATGCCGACCTTCTTCAGATGCCGACCTTCTTTAGATGCCGACCTTCTTCAGATCCCGACCTTCTTCAGATCCCGACCTTCTTCAGATGCCGACCTTCTTCAGATGTCGACCTTCTTCAGATCCCGACCTTCTTCAGATCCCGACCTTCTTCAGATGCCGACCTTCTTCAGATGCCGACCTTCTTCAGATGCCGACCTTCTTCAGATCCCGACCTTCTTCAGATGCCGACCTTCTTCAGATGCCGACCTTCTTCAGATCCCGACCTTCTTCAGATGTCGACCTTCTTCAGATCCCGACCTTCTTCAGATGCCGACCTTCTTCAGATCCCGACCTTTTTCAGATGCCGACCTTCTTCAGATGCCGACCTTCTTCAGATGCCGACCTTCTTCAGATCCCGACCTTCTTCAGATCCCGACCTTCTTCAGATGCCGACCTTCTTCAGATCCCGACCTTCTTCAGTTGCCGACCTTCTTCAGATGCCGACCTTCTTCAGATCCCGACCTTCTTCAGATGCCGACCTTCTTCAGATCCCGACCTTCTTCAGATCCCGACTTTCTTCAGATGCCGACCTTCTTCAGATCCCGACCTTCTTCAGATGCCGACCTTCTTCAGATCCCGACCTTCTTCAGATGCCGACCTTCTTCAGATCCCGACCTTCTTCAGATGCCGACCTTCTTCAGATGCCGACCTTCTTTAGATGCCGACCTTCTTCAGATCCCGACCTTCTTCAGATCCCGACCTTCTTCAGATGCCGACCTTCTTCAGATCCCGACCTTCTTCAGATGCCGACCTTCTTCAGATCCCGACCTTCTTCAGATGCCGACCTTCTTCAGATCCCGACCTTCTTCAGATTCCGACCTTCTTCAGATGCCGACCTTCTTTAGATGCCGACCTTCTTCAGATCCCGACCTTCTTCAGATGCCGACCTTCTTCAGATGCCGACCTTCTTCAGATGTCGACCTTCTTCAGATCCCGACCTTCTTCAGATGCCGACCTTCTTCAGATCCCGACCTTCTTCAGATCCCGACCTTCTTCAGATGCCGACCTTCTTCAGATGCCGACCTTCTTCAGATGCCGACCCTCTTCAGATCTCGACCTTCTTCAGATGCCGACCTTCTTCAGATCCCGACCTTCTTCAGATGCCGACCTTCTTCAGATCCCGACCTTCTTCAGATGCCGACCTTCTTCAGATCCCGACCTTCTTTCAGATGCCGACCTTCTTCAGATGCCGACCTTCTTTAGATGCCGACCTTCTTCAGATCCCGACCTTCTTCAGATGCCGACCTTCTTCAGATGCCGACCTTCTTCAGATGTCGACCTTCTTCAGATCCCGACCTTCTTCAGATGCCGACCTTCTTCAGATCCCGACCTTCTTCAGATGCCGACCTTCTTCAGATCCCGACCTTCTTCAGATGCCGACCTTCTTCAGATGCCGACCTTCTTTAGATCCCGACCTTCTTCAGATCCCGACCTTCTTCAGATGCCGACCTTCTTCAGATGCCGACCTTCTTCAGATGTCGACCTTCTTCAGATGCCGACCTTCTTCAGATCCCGACCTTCTTCAGATGCCGACCTTCTTCAGATGCCGACCTTCTTTAGATCCCGACCTTCTTCAGATGCCGACCTTCTTCAGATGCCGACCTTCTTCAGATGCCGACCTTCTTCAGATCCCGACCTTCTTCAGATGCCGACCTTCTTCAGATGCCGACCTTCTTCAGATCCCGACCTTCTTCAGATGCCGACCTTCTTCAGATGCCGACCTTCTTCAGATCCCGACCTTCTTCAGATGCCGACCTTCTTCAGATGCGTCTTGTCCAACTCCTGAATCTTTATGTCGAACTCAGGAGTTTTTATGTAATTTTAAACAGAACCCATTATTTAATCCACGGTGGTAGATTGATCTCGTTCTCTCAGCCATAACCAGGTAGAAGTCTTAAGTAATCGCTACTTATATTCTTAGTATCACCTGGAGATTAAACCTTCAACCTCTAGAAAACTGTCATTTAGAACTAATTATTATTCAGCACTTTATCCGTTGCGTCATGGATCCATGTGTCGAAACGTTGTGAGAATAAAATCCAAGATGAGAACAGTAGTCCGTTTTATTTTATTACTTAGGATGTATACGAAGCCTAAACTCTTAACGCAAAAGAAATTTGGGTGTGCACGTAGTCGCTATGACGAATTTTTTGTTTAGTGAAAATTTTCCGAATGTTTTATTGATTATTCCATGTGAAAAGTGTTGTTGAATTGATTCGTTTTGTCATCAAAACTGACAAAATTGTCATTTCTCCGTCTTTTCTTTTTCATGGTGGACGACAATAGCATATTTTTACGACTGAATCATCCGAATAAATTATTTATTTAAAATGACGTTGTTTATTAATATTTATTTGCTGTATGTATCACCCGAGCAAAGCTGGGTACATCCGTTTATTTATATATATATATATATATATATATATATATATATATATATATATATATATATATATATATATATATATATATATATATATATATAAATATATGAATGATTTTTTATTCAAACATGTACATAGTCTGCTACACTGGCATGTCGATGTTATCGATCTACAGCTATCAAGAGCTGAGGTCTCATCATTTTTACCCTACCTGGATTACTATATATATATATATATATATATATATATATATATATATATATATATATATATATATATATATATATATATATATATATTTAAATATTTTCTTTGTCGTACAAAACTTTAAAATAGCATTGAAGAGACAATATTTATTATTCATAATGAATTTAAGAAATTAAAAAGATGAAAGGGCAGCTGACCGGTTTCGT
This sequence comes from Sepiola atlantica, assembly GCA_963556195.1. Lineage (NCBI taxonomy): Eukaryota > Metazoa > Mollusca > Cephalopoda > Sepiida > Sepiolidae > Sepiola > Sepiola atlantica. The sequence goes on along the minus strand of OY744531.1, from coordinate 19,306,843 downwards.
ACCTCGCTCAACAGAGCCAAATATCGAGGTAATGTATAAAAAATATAAAAAGATGCTATGAGAATTATAGCGAGGGAAAGGGGTAAAAAAAAAAAAAAAAAAAAAAAGAAAAAAAGTTCAGTCAAATAGAAACAACATTAAGCCCGAGGAGATTTTCTCTTTGTTTGCAAAGAGAAGGTCTCAAGGACTTAATATAAATTGTTTCTAAGATCTTGAGATGATAAGGGGAGTGCGACTTACTAAGAATGGAGAATAAGTCGACACTGAATTTAGAGGCACAGGTGCGATTATTTATGAGATGTTGACCTATCGACGAGCCATAAGTATTATTCAAATCATCAGTTGGTAAATAATTTCCATTGCGAATTTTTGTGGGCACGTGTTGTTTGACCCGGATGTCCAATCTCTGTGACGTCATCCCGACGTAGTGCATACTGCAACTACATTTAAATAAATAAATAATGGAATTATTATGATGAGGGGGAAGGACATCTTTTCGAATAGAAGTTAAGATTGGACGAGAGGAAAAAACAACACGCGTATTCGCAGCAAAATAACATTGTTGTACAGACAAAGAGATTTGTTTGGCGAATCTATCACTAATATTACCAAGCCAAGGTAGGCGAAGGTAAATAGGGCATCTGTCTACAGAAGCTGGTTTGCTTTTGTAAAAATGTAATATTTTTGTTTTAATCGTAGATTGTACAATGTCTAAAGGGTAGCCATTGTTACAGAGGGTCTTAGTAATAAATTTAATTTCTTCATCCAGCTCGGTCTTCGAACAAATCTTTAAGGCCCTATGGGTAAGGGTCTTAATAAGATTAAATTTTTGTTTTGTGGGACAAAATGAGTCCCAACGAGTATAAAGACCAGTGAAGGTAGGTTTCCGATATACTGATGTTAAGAAACCACAGGAAGTTTTATTAACTAATACATCAAGGAATGGCAGTGAAGAATTAGTTTCCTTATCAATAGTGAATTTAAGAGCTGGATGAATATTGTTATGCAACAGTATCAGAACTGATACAACACTTTGATCTTAGCCAACGCGTCGAACATTTATAAACATCTGTTTAATTGTGTTTCAGAATTTTTTACATGATCGATAACTTATTAGTTTGACTATTCAGACTATTGTTCTTATCGTGAATGTTATTCTCACAACGTTTCGACCGATGTAACCTCTTCAGGTTTATCTTGTCCAACTCTGGAATCTTTATGTTGAACTCCGAAATCTATACAGAATTTCGAACTAAATCCTTTATTTAGTCAACGGGGTAGATTGTTCTTGTTCCGTCAGCCATGACCGGGTAGAAGTCTTAAGCAATTCGCAATTGTATACTTAGTATCGCCCGCACTGAAGATTGAACCTTCCACCACCAGAGGACTGTCATTTAGAATTGATTGTTACTTAATGACTATATCCGTTGCATGTGGACATCTATGTTTCATTTTTTATTATATTTTTAACTTGAAAATTGAAAATTATAAGAAACTAGCGGGACCTGTGAAAATTCCACGGTTCTTTCTGCACCAATCTGTATAAGTTACTGTTAATAATAATATTCCTTTTTTTTAATGTCTATCAGGGTCAATAATATTAAGAAAAAATGACTCTTCTTTCGTAAGAAATAATTGTCATCGCCAACAAACATTTTTTTAAATAAATAAAACGAATGTCTCTTATTTATTTATTTATTAAAAATTTTAGCAATGGAATTCTTCTTACCGTAAAAAATAATTGTCAGCTAAATATTCTTCAAATCAATGAAACGAATGTCACTTTTTGAAATGTTCTCATTTTAAAATTTGTACTGTTTCCGTCGACGGGACGATATAATTTGATTTTGGAACAATTCATTTTAAAATGAGTAAAGTCGGAATTATTTACCTTAGCGACATCAGATTAATCACCAATCACTATCTCATTTTTTCATTTTTTTTTTTTAGTATGTGTGAAAGGTGATAATGTACGTACGAACATGAAATATTGTATTATTGTATAGATTTTCTTTTAAAAAGCAGAATAAAATTGGTAATATGGTTGCACATGAATGCACAGAAGTGCACAGGAGTGCACAGGAGTGCACAGGAGTCCTCATTGATTTTCGGGCAAAGCTGGGCGTGCTCACTAGTAACTCAATAAAGAACCACCGAAAGTCAGTTGAGAAAGGCGTCGTTTTTCGGCTATAGTAGATCGCGCACTAACTATAACTCAGTTTTTGTTTTTTTACTATTGTATTACCGCTTATGAAGGCCAACAGCCACTCGAGGATAAGAGTTAATGGGATAGAATGATTGTCAGACGAAGGGTGAGGAACTAAGTTTGATTACTGATGAGCAGTTACTTTTGACATAAGTCATATGTACTTTAGACCCTGGATTTGAATACGCCCTTGTTGTAATCTGCAAGGAAGCAGTCCCGTGATAATGTGTTCCAACGAAGCTTTCTCTAAGAAAATTTCGCATGACGCTAGACACATGAATAAAAAAAAAAAGGATTTTTTTTCCATTGTGGTAGCAAGATTTTTGGCTGTGAATGTCTTATAAGTAGGAACCAATTTCATTTTCAATGTTATTCTTCTGTGCTGGCTTAGGGTACGTTGTTAATACGGAGTTCTCCTTCTCCTAGATTAGTTGCCCATACTAATGCTTGAGAGTCTAGTCTACCCTACTATTTCATCCATAACGGGAAGAGGGGAGAAATGATGGGTTTTATTTACTCCTCTCCAGGAGTTAGGCACAAAGCCAGTTTTTATCTTACTCCCACAAGTAAGATGTGACCCAAGATCGGGTCGGGAAAGTGGGGTTTGAAAAGCCAGCGCCCGAGAAAGTGAGCACTCTGGCCTACAAAAATTGCCTGAGCAGCCCCGTCGGCATTCCCCGGTAGGGGCGCCTCAGACAGTAAGCAATAAACTTACTCCTCCCCCAAAGAGGGGAGGCAAAGTCTGGGAGGGTGGACCTCCTAGAACTGCACAGGACAGACCCATAGACTGGCGTAAATCAAGCCCCGAAGGCCAAGACAATACCAGTCTATGGGGGTGCAGTATCCATCGGAACAGATACTACACTTTGATCTTAGCCAATTTCTGAAGGGTATTAGTTAAAGTAATGCACTCGTCCCGACAGAACTCGAACTCGCTACGTCGGGCCCGCATTGATAATCACGACACCATCGCCATTTCAAAATCAGTACGAATATTTTTCCTTTTTCCTTTTTTTACTATCAGGGTCACAATTTATGAAGGCCAAGAGCCACTCGAGGATAAGGATTAATGAGACGAGAATGAATGCCAGCCGAAAGATGAGGAACACTATGGGAGTACTAGCATTGACCAATGGTATGAAAGGTGAGGAACACTATGGGAGTATTAACATTGTTCAATGGTATGAAAGGCGAGGAACACTATGGGAGTACTAGCATTGACCAATGGTATGAAAGGTGAGGAACACTATGGGAGTATTAACATTGTTCAATGGTATGAAAGATGAGGAACACTATGGGAGTACTAGCATTGACCAATGGTATGAAAGGTGAGGAACACTATGGGAGTACTAACATTGATCAATGGTATGAAAGATGAGGAACACTATGGGAGTACTAACATTGACCAATCGTATGAACTGCATTTAATTACTTTGAAGGTGGTCCGCGACAAGAATTTGATGACATTGGACTTGAAGATAACCAAGTTGTAATCACCAGGAAGCAGCCCAACGGTAATGTGTTCCACAGATGAGAAGCCCTTGCAAAGTAGCTCTGTTCATATAACTTATGCGTGATACTAGGCATATGGAGGTAAAAAGAAAAGTCTTTGTTCGTTGTGGTAGAAGACTAGTTCTTGTGGTGAATGTCTTACGAGGAGGAATCAAATACTGGAGCTCAGCCGAGCACCTTCCATGTAAATAACGATTGAGTAGAAAGAGACTAACAACGTCTTTTCGGGCGATTGTAATGTTTACAATGATAAAATGATTAACAGGTTATATACTAATAAATTATACCAGAAAACGATTAGTATACCGTTTATTAGTGCTCTATATTGAAATAAAGTTACGATGATTTCTATATTAATCAAATTATCATCCCACTTTTCGTGTGTGTGTGTGGGGGGGGGGGTTCGCCTCCACGTGACTTACACACTATGATTTTATTAATAACTATTAATCGAATATTTATTATTTATTCAAATCAAAAATATAATAGCGTAAAATAAAACGAAATTTTTAAATCTTATTTTTTAATTAATTACGAAATTAAATCCACCACAATGCATTTCGGTGTCTTCGTAAACAAAACAACCATTTTGATCTTGTGTTAATAATTTAAAAAAGAAATAATGAATTACTTTATGACACATCGGAAATTGAAAAGAAATTTGGATGCATTTATAAACTGCCGAATAGAAAATCATTTCTGGCGTAAAAATTCTTAACAAATTCCCATGTATTAAAAGAGTGAAAGTTTTTAAAACTATTTAAATATAATCATTTTATAAATGAAGATCAAAACAAAATTACTTCAACAAAATTAGTTATAGGTTTATAACAATTTGGTTTAAGTAATAATTTAATTACAAAACAAGAGCATAATAATTACATCTAATTTTCAAAATCCTATTTTTTTTATATAATAATAATCTGATTTTAAAAAAACACAGCATAGTTACAAATAAAAGCGAAACAAAACTGAAAATTAAGACGACTCCCGGGAACGTAAAGCTTGTAAATAATATAGTATTTTCCCCGGCGTATATATAAACATCAGCTAGTTTGTACCCGTAACTGCTTGTTCTAAAAAGGCAAATGCGTTTAAAATAAAAGAAAACTAAAGTATAAAGGATGAAATTCTTGAAGTAAATATCAGAATGATCAAAGAACCGCCGCCAAGCGCACCTGTGTGGCCCGGAGACGAATAACAATAACAAGTGCTTTTTTAGATCGTCAAGATGTGCCACGTGCAGAATTGGAGCTTTCGACGAAATAAACAAGAATTGGAATTCTTGAAATACGTTCGTTCAAACAAAGTGTTTAACAAACAAAATGGCCGACAAAAGTTCTATTTCAAATTAAAGCGCGGCAGACGAACCACGACTTTATATTTGAAAGGCAAGCGTGACAGACATTATATTTGAAAGGCAAGCGTGGCAGAATTTATATTTGAAAGGCAAGCGTGACAGACATTATATTTGAAAGGCAAGCGTGACAGACATTATATTTGAAAGGCAAGCGTGACAGAATTTATATTTGAAAGGCAAACGTGAAAGACATTATATTTGAAAGGCAAGCGTGACAGACATTATATTTGAAAGGCAAGCGTGACAGACTTATAAAAATGCTAGTTCAGACTGAAAGTAAGTGTGACAGACAAATGAAAATGTTATTCCAAACTTATACCTCACAAACCAACAAAAATGTTATTTCAATATTAAACCTCACAGACGAATGAAAATGTTATTTTAATATTATACGTCACAGACAAATGAAAATGTTATTTCAATATTATACGTCACAGACAAATGAAAATGTTATTTCAATATTATATCTTACAGACCGATGAAAATGTTATTCAAATATTATACCTTACAGACCAACGAAAATGTTATTTCAATAGTATACGTCACAGACAAATGAAAATGTTATTTTAATATTATACCTTACAGACAAACGAAAATGTTATTTCAATATTATACGTCACAGAGAAATGAAAATGTTATTTCAATATTATACGTTACAGACAAATGAAAATGTTATTTTAATATTATACGTCACAGACTAACGAAAATGTTATTTCAATATTATACGTCACAGACTAACGAAAATGTTATTTCAATATTATACGTCACAGACCAATGAAAATGTTATTTAAATATTATACTTTACATCCCAACGAAAATGTTATTTCAATATAATACCCCACAGACAAATAAAAATGTTTTTTTTACTATTATACCTCACAGACCAACGAAAATGTTATTTTAATATTATAATTTACAGACTAACGAAAATGTTATTTCAATATTATACCCCACAGACAAATGAAAATGTTATTTCAATATTATACCCCACAGACAAATGAAAATGTTATTTCAATAGTATACGTCACAGACAAATGAAAATGTTATTTTAATATTATACCTTACAGACCAACGAAAATGTTATTTAAATATTATACATCACAGACCAACGAAAATGTTATTTAAATATTATACCTTACAGACCAACGAAAATGTTATTTCAATAGTATACGTCACAGACCAATGAAAATGTTATTTCAATATTATACGTCACAGACAAATGAAAATGTTATTTAAATATTATACCTTACAGACCAACGAAAATGTTATTTCAATAGTATACGTTACAGACAAATGAAAATGTTATTTAAATATTATACTTCACAGACCAACGAAAATGTTATTTCAATATTATACGTCACAGACCAACGAAAATGTTATTTCAATATTATACGTCACAGACAAATGAAAATTTTATTTCAATATTATACGTCACAGACCAACGAAAATGTTATTTAAATATTATACCTCACAGACCAACGAAAATGTTATTTTTATATTATTATTCACAGACAAATGAAAATATTACTTCAATATTATACCTCACAGACCAATTAAAATGCTATTTCAATATTATACGTCACAGACAAATGAAAATGTTATTTAAATATTATACATCACAGACCAACGAAAATGTTATTTCAATATTATACGCTACAAACCAATGAAAATGTTATTTAAATATTATACCTTACATCCCAACGAAAATGTAATTTTAAAATTATACTTCACAGAATAGCGAAAATGTTATTTCCAAGTTGTAGGAAATCTCATTCTAACATTTCCATTAATTAAAACAAATTTATTGTCCATCTTCGTTAAGGAAAGGAATTATGAAAAATTTTTGTTTGCCGAAAGTCTACCAGAAGTTTATCTTCGAGTAAAGATAGACGGTGCTCGGAAATCCAGTGGGTAAAGGTAGGAGATAGGAAGGAGGTTAGTAGCCGAGGATAATATTTCCAGATATCTTGACGAGGAAAAAGGTTGGACAGTCTATGTGTTGAATAAATGTCCCGTTAGTAGGGAAGAGAGATGAGTTCTTTTGTGTGCTGTGTTATCGTGAGTAACACACACGAGGGCCGGCAGAAAGGGAAAAGAGACAAGTGGTGAAAGAGTCGGATTTACATGCTTACACATTCATTCTCACGTAAACAATTTGAGACATATAAAACATGTAAAGTGATACTTAATATGATAGACAAAGGGGGTATACCTACAGACATAATGAGAGAATACATTACTTCCAGTTACAATGAGAAAGACACGTGTGATGCCAGGGTCGCATGTAGAGAATTATATGCGCGTTACATGCGTGAACAATGCATAAGTAAATATTATTTATTTCGTTGTGGTGTTCTGAGAGTCCATGCGATTGTTACCAGAAAAGACGCATAACAAAAGCAGCTTCAGGGTTCGTAAAAGCCATATACAAAATTGCAGTCAATGTGACCACGTCCGACTACCTTGAATGACCAGTCAGAAAAAGAGAGCCTCATTACTACATTTACGCGAGAAATATATATTTCATTAGTTCCAAAATTCAATCTGAAAGCTTCACATGTGTTTTACATTTTTCGGTCACTCGATTTAAAGCTCGCATTTCATTTCCTTCCACATCATTTTTTAATGAACGGATCAGTGGGTTTTCTTACAGAACCTCACTAAATTAACATCTTGTGGTAATTATCGATTAAGCATTAATAATTTTCAGACTATCTTATATATAAAGTAAAGTCAGCCCCCTACATTGGAGCTCGATATATTCGGTAACAAACGTCCAGTTAGTGATGTTGCCACATATTAGTCTATGTTGTTAGAAAACAAAATTTTAATTTTTCATCGATTTCTTTGTTTGTAATATATAATCCTGATCAATATGTTTCCTTAGTATAGTCATAAATAAAGAAAGTCGCTAGATTTTTCACCCTCACATTCAGATCTACTACCATCTCCACTCAGGAAGACATTTTTATAAGAGATTATCTTTCGTGGCACCGTTGTTATTATTATTTCAGATTTCAATCTTGCAATTGTACGTTAAAAGGTACGCTCCCTCTCTTTATACGTTTTCATTTTGAGACGTGTTTCCATTGGATAGCCCACATCATTTATCATGCATTTGACCAATCGCTGTTTTTTTTTAAAATCTCGCTTAACAGAATAACAGAATTACAGAATGACCAATAACTCGGGTACATTTCGGCTTCTAATCTGATACTGACCAGGCTCAACGTTGCTTAACTTCGGTGATCTAACGAGAACGTGATTATGCCGTATACAATTGAGGGGCTTATTTCAAAAAGACTCCCAAGTGCCAAAAGGGACATTATTCGAAAATATGTCAACAAAACATGTCTTATTTGAATTAATTTTAAGAGTAGTGGCCCTTGAAGTGCTATAAATAGATCGAGATACCCCGTTTTGAGCAGTTGGGTGACATAAACTCTATTTTTAGACTGATGGCACTTAGGAGTCTTTTTGAATTAACCCCCTCAATTTTACCTTCCATTCATGTGACATGGTATCAAGCCCCTACTCTTTTTCCCTTCCATTTTTAGCAGCTTACTTTGTTAGAAGTTCAAACTTAAGCATGACAGACCACCAAAAATGATATTCAACAGCTAAACGTGACGGATGGACGGACGGAGTCTCTTTTCTGGGTGCTTAGACACATCTAAAATAAGACACGTTTATTCAATCTGAGCATTGAATGATGAAAAGACTATTTCAAAGTAAAGCGTGTATGAAAAAAGAAGTATATAGATAAAATAGATTATCTCCCTTTATCTATTATGTTAAATAATGACCTCCCTTGTCTTCTAAAATAACCAATCACCGGGCACTTAATTTCAATACATATATCATTAATATCTGTTTTGCGTGCCTTCTTCAATGATTTTTTTCGGCTTGCCTTTCTAAAGTTTTACAACCAAGAACTCCCAAATCCTCTTAATGTTACAAACAAATCACTTCCGTTTGTAAACAAATCTCGGTACTTCTATAGGATAGGACCCATATCGATTCAAATGTTTACGATTGCGATTAATGGAAGAGATGGGTAATGACCAAGCTGTCGCTGAACAGTCAATTAGTATCGATATTAGATGAAACAACTTTTTCATTTTTCTTCACTAACTTATGGTTAGGGTCAATTTTTTTTTAACATAGTTCACCCAAAACAAGGCAGACCGCCACTGTAGACGTAAGGGGCTACTGAGAAAAAGGGTGAGAGTTTTTTGTTTTTTAGGGGGGGTCAACCTAAATTGGGAGCTGTGCAGCGAGATGTCTGTTTACATTAGTTTTAAATTTCTGCATGTCAGTACCGTCAGGAAAACAGGGAGCAGAGAGGGAGTTCCAGAGTCCAGCAGCACGAGGAAAGAAGCTTTTGGAGTAGAAAGCTCTTCGGCATCTGGGGGCCTTCACAGTGAATGGATGGGATTTGGCAGATTGTCGGGTTGGTCTAGTGAATTTGCGTCGTGGGGGGCACCAGAGCAGCAAGTTCATCAGAGCACAGTCTATTGAAGTACTTGTAAAACAAGCACAAAGAAGCAACATTGCGGCGGTGGGATAGAGGATGGAGCTTGGTGGATAGTGAGGGACCTATTAAGTTGGTGACTCTTTTTTTAACCTTGTCTAAGAGGGAGAGACTAGTGGATGATGCACCAGCCCATATGTGGCAACAATACTCTATGCATGGGCGGATGGTGGCTTTGTAGAGATCACCCACACGTTTGTGTTAAGAATGGGTTAAACAACTTTTTGGGGGGGTGGAGGGGGTTACAAAATTTTTAAATATAACCCTAACCTAACCGTAACCTAATCTGGCGTTTGTATTTGTATGTTTTAGTGTCGTCTGCCTTTTTACATTTTCGTGCAACTTTCAAATCGTAAACTGCTTCGGTCATTTCCCGTTTGTTCCGTAAATCGCAATCAGAAACATTCAGTCGATATGGATCGTCTCCTATAGAAGCACCGAAGCCACTACATGTGACACGTCAATTAGGCCCTTCTGGAGAAAGACGGGTCTAAACAAAAAAAATAAAAACTCTAAAGTCATCTTCAAATGAATTTCCTGCTTTAATTAGGTAACCAATCAAAATGCTCGCTTTGTGAACGCCCGCTTTTTATCCAAATGCATGATGCTGAAATAAATGTTTTCCCGGGTAGGAAGATAACTTCGGATGACCTCTTCTTCCCCCTTCGTCCCCCATATTTTTCGCCGTGTTATTTTTGGACGAATAAAGAAATTCATTGTTTTGGCATGTGTCACGTAAAAGACGTTTTGTAATGTCTTCTGTGTTAAATAAAACTGGTTCCTCGGAACAGACACCGCCGACACATTTCCCTTGATAATCAATGCCATGATTCAATCATTTCAATATTTTTTTTGGAGTGACTTGAAATACCAGCGTCATGATTAACGTGTCACCATTTGTAATGGTGATAATGAGTGGATGGAAGGGGTTATCCTTTTATCTTCTCATATAGAAACGGAACAACGAAAAGTATTTCTGTAACTATAACAAAAAGGGGTTTATTAACTCAAGGTTATCTATACCGTTTGGTATAGGTAGAAGAGAGTGGGACGGTGTCCGTCTGAGGAAGAGGAAGAATATAAGAGTTCTTAGGGCCGCCCGTGGATTTCTTCAGGTGAAGATGGTAGTAGTCGTCGAGTGAGGCGACGGTGGCAGGAGAGAGAGCGTTTCCTCGTTCCTCGCTGGTGCTCTCTGCGATGTGTCCAAGCTGGTGCCAGGAGGTCGTCTGATCTTTTTCCTCGAACCCTAAGGGGACATAAGTAGTCCCTTAGGGAACTAACGATATTACTGCGCCCTGTGATTTGATTGGGCAAGCCAGCTTACAGGGACAGTGATTACGCATTCAAAAGTAGTCCCTATTGGTGACTGCTACAAACAAATCACTGTTCTTTCTGGCCAATCTGTACAATAAAGACACGACGCCATTATATTTAACTATGGATTCATGAACTTTCATATTCTTGTCTGTCTACACCAAAGACCTTTAAACTGTGGAAGCCAAAAAAGCTAAAATCCATATGATTAAAGATCGTTTGTTTTAATATTACTCTACGTATTACTTTCGGTTTAGTTTTAAAAACAATCTGGGTTTTTTTTTAAACTTTAGTTCAACTAACAACTATGAATAGAAATAAATCGATGTCAGCTGACTATAGTAATTCTCGCATCGCTAATAGTACCGCTACCTAAACACTTCGCCCACGCACTGTGTTCTAACCTACTTGCGGTTTACCAAAGCTTAGACGACTGAAACAACCGCGCGCCATGACAGGCGCTTTGGGGCCGCTATGTCAGCAAGATTATTTATTCTACCTTCACATCCCATAAACGCACAGACTGAATGTCTCACAAGCACAAACAACTTTATTTCGTACTAGTGTGACCTGTACACGGGCATTACCTGGAGAAAATGAAGAACCCAAGAAACTATTGCTTCCATCTCTGAACCCCATATAAGTATTTTACTCATTTTTTTTAAAACTATCTATAAGTATTAATTATAGTTTTCTTTTAATTATTAAATGTATGAATAATGATGAACATTTAAGCGTTCGTATTATTTCATAACTGCGAAAGAGTGTCTTCGCAATAGCGAACTTATGTAGAGGCGATGGGTTTTTGTGTTATTAAATTTAGGGTTAATTTTAAATAATAGTGTCTATACATAAACATTGGAAGGAAGGTACTATTTTATAGCAATAAAAGTATTTGTAAATTAAAGTAATTTTTCTAAGTGTTATTTTTAAGAAGATCAGCGTTTGTATAAACCAGGGATTTTAATATTAAGTAAAATCTAAATTAAATTTAAATTTAAATGAAAATAAGTAGAAATTAAATGTATAAATAAAAATGAAACGTTCGTATTATTTTATAACTAATATCTTCGCATCAACGTGAGTACGTAGGGACGATGTCCTTTGTAATTTTTTATTGGGGAGAATATTCAATAATAGTGTCGATACACAAACACTGGAGGAATGTACTGTTTTATAGGATTAAATGTAGTTTTTAAATAAAGTTATTTTTCTACGTATTTTACATAAGAAAAGAAGCGTGTAAGCTTGATTATTTATCTACCTCCCACAGCGGTAAGATGTGACACAAGGTCGGAACATGGGATTTGATAAGTCAGCACCATAGAGAAAGAGCACTTTGACCTTTAAAAATTGCCTGGGCAGCCCCATTGGCATTCCCCTGTAGGGGCGCCTCAGGCGATTAGCAATAAACTAACCCCTTCTCAAAGGGTAAGAAAGCAAAGCCTGGGAGGGTGGACCTCCTAGACCTGCATAGGACAAACCCATAGACCGGCATAAATCAAGCCCCGAAGGCCAAGACAATACCGGTCTATGGGGTGTAGTATTCATCGGAACAGATACTACACTTTGATCCCAGCCAAAGTCCGAGAAAGCCTAGAAGCGTGTAAGCTTAAAACACGAACGGCCCTGTTCCTATGAAAACTGATTTCCATACTAAGCTATTTTCTTTCGCAACACGGCGACTATACTAGACTTCGTTTTTATGGAAACTAAGTGGACACATTTTTTCCCCTCTACTATTGAACATTGTTATGTGAATATGTAAAAGTTGCTAATTTGTTTTGAAAACTTTTTTGTACTGTTAGCTGTTGTAATTTAGTTGCTTAAAGCGCATTTCCTCTACAAGGTTGTTTCTCCATATGCAAACAACAAACACAGCGTGAAATACACTAACAACTGAATCACTCACGCGTTACAAACGAAAGTAAGAATAAGTTTAAGTCTACAACAAAGAAGTGTAGGAAATATTTATTATGTATATTCTAAGAACGTCGCGTGGATGCTTGCGTATTTGTTGTAATCTTTATTATTGCGGATAGACATAGTGATTAACTTCAAATGAGCGGACAGACTGTGTAACACCAATTAAACTTCTATCGTATTACTTTTGCAGTGTTATGAGTTGAAAGATAAGAACCTGATACTGTGGGGAAGTTATTCACTCCTACTTCTTTGCTGAAATTAGTCATCAAAGAGAAAACGGTTGATCGGATTGAAAATAAAAATCGATGAATATGAACGAAAGCATTTCTTTTTTAAACACGCACCAATAATTGGCCATGGAGAAAATATGTAGAAAATAATTCATTTAATGTTCTCTATTGTGTTGTATTGATCAAATAAGTATGCTGACGAATGTCGACCGGTTAACTCGAGTTTATTGAAACTAGAGTCTTTTTGCAATTAAACCAGGGGGGGGGTCATAACTAGTGTTTTGCCTTTTCGTATAAAAATTAAATATATTGTGCTTTTGCTTCGGTAATTGAACACACTTGTCGTTATTTCTAAAATCTCTCTTTCTCTCTATCTATCTATCTATCTATCTATCTATCTATCTATCTATCTATCTATATATATATATATATATATATATATATATATATATATATATATATATATATATATATAAGTTAGCCATGCTGATGACGGCTGTGAGCCAGAAACACGTGTCCATGGATTACTTTTATGTGCATAAAAAATTTATATATATATATATATATATATATATATATATATATATATATATATATATATATATATATATATATATATATTTATATATATGAATAAAAATGGGGATAAAATGAACCGACATAATAGAAATGTAAAAGGAAAGCCAAAAACTATATTATTTATGTATTCATTAACGTTTCGTCTTTATTATAGACTTCCTCAGGATGAAGAAAAATGCAGAAAAATCATACAGTTAATAATTTTGATTTGTCAGAAATTGTCCAAATTTCGGCATGGCTGTAGATGGGAACAAAATGAAAACCGCGATTCATGCTAATCCGTTATCATCAGCGGTCTGTGCAGTTCAAGGAAAGCAAAAGTGAATGGGTCGACGGCTTGTATTTATTAGTTCCTATATCTATTTTTAGCTAGGGAGTCTGTCTGGGTCAAAATATGTCACAGCCGAGCTTGGCCGATAGTGGATGTGGGGGTCATGCTCAGAATTAAAAAAGAGAAAGAAGAAAGAAAAGAAAAAAAACAATTATAATTTTTTATATGAATGAAAAGCGTGGAGAATTTTACTATTTTGAAACGCAAATTCTGATTAAAAAAGAAGGGTTTTGGCATAAGGAAAGGGAACATCATACCTATTAGTTATTTATTTAAGTGTGAATGTATTAATTTATTCCTATTTATTTGATTACTTTATTTGTGTCTCATTAATTAATCAATAAATTTCTTGCAATATGTGGAAATCTGTGTAAAAGTCAGTTGGAAATAATATAACTCGTTAATTTATATATTTTTGGGGTAGTGGGGCGGAAATATTTCCACCAACAGGAGCAGTAAGGCGCCGCCTTCCCTCCGCTAGCCTGTGGGAGACCCTTGGCCAAGGTCGAGTGCCCACTTAGCCCTCCCCCCCCCCGCCGCCTAATGGATTTTAGAAACTGGTCAACACTTCGGTTTGTGTTAGGCAGAGGATACTGATTTTTGTACAATGGCTAAGACTTCCTGCTCTGTGAGAGCACTGCCCCATAGAAGGTAATTGCAACCCACGTATAGGTAACCTCTTTGCAAAGAACATCATGGTGAAACAAAATATTAAAATAAGAATGGAGAACCATGATCATCGATGTCTGCAAACAGACCTGATACCTGAAGAAGAAGAAGAAGAAGAAGAAGAAGAAGAAGAAGAAGAAGAAGAAGAAGAAGAAGAAGAAGAAGAAGAAGAAGAAGAAGAAGAAGATATATATAGTGTGTGGAATTTTCACAGTCAGATCCAAATAGCAATCTGTCTGACATATCGATCCTTGATTTGGACTCGCCTATTTTTCCGTTTTTTCTTTCTACTATGTTATTTGCCCGAATATAATTTATTTCGTTTCTTGGTAAAAATTCTTATTCCGGTTAAGAAAACCTTTAGAGTGTATGCTTTTTCTTTGATCAGCGATTATTCTAAAATATTAAAAGAGAGTAATCAAGTAATGAATTTTTTCTCTTGACTTTTGCAAAAATATTTTGGGCGGTTCGATCAACGATTCCGAGCATTTGATGATATGTTTTTAATCATTTACACGTTTCCGATGGCTGTCTTAATTTTGATTGTTTTTATGTTCACAACGTTTTGGCCGCTGTATTCCCCGGCCTTCTTTCATGTGTCTTTTGTCATAGTCGTATTATTATTATTATTATTATTATTATTATTATTATTATTATTATTATTATTATTATTATTATTATTATTATTATTATTATTATTAATAATAATAATGGTGAATTCTAACTTGAGGTTATTAGTTCAATTCCCAGTGAAGGAAATTGAGAAAAAAATTAACTATCACGTGACATCTAAAACGTATGAAACGCGAAATGAGAACAGTCTACACAAGGTGATTCAATAAGGATCCTGTTAGAAAATCTGACTACGACAAAAAGGCACGTGAAAGGGGCGGGGAGCACAATAGCCGGAACGTTTGGGGCATGACAATAACCAAGATGAAGATAACAGTCCAAAACATGTAAATAATAACGCGGAATGAGAGCAGTCTGTGACAGTGGATTACATAAATGGTTGAGTTTAAAATTTCCGCAAGGTTACAAACTACGACCCCTGATGGTTAGCTCCTCCTTCCCCCCCCCCCCAACACCTTAGATTCTTCCGGGTTAGTTCATGATGGATTGGTCCTCCGTGCATCGACTGCTGCTTTATACATAACAGCAGATATCTAATATATAAACAAAAGTCAGTCGGACTTGACTTTAGACCTCTATAGCATTGCATCTGACAAACGCTATGTTATTCGACTCAGTAAATGGCTCGGTTTTAAATTCTCGGAAGCTTACGGAACCGACTGCAACATACGGTAGCTACAGAAGGCGGCCGAGACGTTGTGGACAACCAAAATGAGGACAACAGTCCGAAACATATACATAATGCAAACGATTGCGAGCATGAGCATGTCGACCACGCGGTTGATCACGTGCAAACGTGTGTGTAGCGCTAATAACATTTCTATTCGATGCTGTGGTTTCTGCAAGGAGTTTGTGCGTAACACTGGCCATACAAGTTTCCACTTAAAAACCTCGCATTAAAAAGTTCCCACGAAATTGTCACATTAATTTCCCTATTATCTGCTGCCGAGTGAACATGCAGCAGTCACAATATCAAGGCTTCTCATGATGGGCCATATGACCCACTGATGGGCTGTTTACAAACTTGTGTGGGTGGGTGGTGGGGCGAGCAACAGAAAAACAAAACAGTGGGTGATTTGACATTTTTAAGGATGTAAAAGTTTGTTTGTTTGTTTGTTTGTTTTGACTGCCCAACGTCACAGCTGCTGCTGCTTCATGCTTATTACAAATGGAGATTCGGTAGCTATCCGTCTGAAGCCGAAACTATGCTATTACTTCTATTATTGCTCAATTCAATTTACTATACTATTTCAGATTAGTGTACTATTTTTCAATGCTCAATTCAGGGTGGGGTAGTGTAGTATCTGTTCTGTTGTCATGAGACTATTCTCCCAGGCATTCTCCTCCTTTTCTTTTTTTTGGGGGGGGGCAGTTTAGTATATGTTCGTTTGTCATGATACCATCGTCCAAGGCATTACCTTATCCTTTCTTTGTTTTGTAGTGTAGTATCTGTTCTGTGGTCATTATACAATCCTCCAAGCGAGTACGTTATCCTTTTGGGCGGGGGAGGGGGGGGGGGGGTAGTATAGTATCTCTTCTGTTGTCATAATACCATCCTCCCAGGTATTATTTCCTCCTTTTTAGGTGGGGTAGCGTATTATCTGTTCTATTGTCATGAGACCATCCTCCCAGGCATTACCTCCTCCTTTGGAGGTAGTGTAGTATGAACACATGTTTGTCTTGTCTCCTTCTTAAGTCTTACGACGAGTCGTCTACCCGGCATATATGATATACCAGACACCTGTATACAATTGTTTAGCAAGTTAGTAACTTTTGCATGTCCCTATAAGTAGTGCTCAATAGTGGACAACAGAGGGCGGGTGTCTATTCATCTTATTAATCGTATTCCTGAAAACAAATACCAGTTCTTACCGGTCAGTTACCTAGGAAACTGTGTCTACCTTAGTTGTCACATCGCGTGAAAAACAGGCTTAGCACACAGGTCTATTTGTATAAAAAAAATATGTTGATGCGCGGATACCCGTTTTTAGTTATAAAATAATACGAACGTTTCAATGTTTTATTTATACATTTAATTTCTACTTATTCTAATTTCTATTTATTTTAATTTCTATTTATTTTAATTTCTACTTATTTTAATTTCTACTTATTTTAATTTATATTTATTTTAATTTATGTTTATTTTAATTTCTATTTATTTTAATTTCTATTTATTTTAATTTATATTTATTTTAATTTATATTTATTTTAATTTATATTTATTTTAATTTATGTTTATTTTAATTTCTATTTATTTTAATTTCTATTTATTTTAATTTCTATTTATTTTAATTTATATTTATTTTAATTTATATTTATTTTAATTTCTACTTATTTTAATTTCTATTTATTTTAATTTCTATTTATTTTAATTTATATTTATTTTAATTTATATTTATTTTAATTTCTATTTATTTTAATTTATATTTATTTTAATTTCTACTTATTTTAATTTCTACTCATTTTAATTTCTATTTATTTTAATTTATATTTATTTTAATTTCTATTAATTTTTTCATTACAATTTAAATTTAAATTTAATTTATATTTTACTTATTATTCAAATCCAGAGCCGATTTTTGCCAAAATATTCGCTTACTCTTTTAATTACACTCTTGTTAAAAAGAATACTCATAAAAATGACTTAACAAATGATGTTATTCCTATAAACTAGTGCCATCCTTTTGGCCAAGATCAAAGTGTAGTATCTGTTCTGGTGGATACTACACCCTATAAACCGGTGTCGTCTTGGCCTTCGGGTCTTGATTCCGCCGGTTTGTGGGTTTGTCCTGTGCAGTTCTAGGAGGTCCACCCTCCTAGGCTTTGCCTCCCCTCTTTGGGGAGGAGTAAGTTTATTGCTTACTGTCGGAGGCGCCCCTACTGGGGAATGCTGATGGGGCTGCCCGGGTATTTTTTAAATGGCCAGAATGCTCACCTTCTCGGGCGCTGGTTTTTCAAATCGCACTTTCCCGACCTTGTGTCACATCTTACCTTGTGAGAGGAAGATAAATAAAATAGTACCATCCTTTCCGTGTTTATGTATAGACACTATTATTTGCAATAAGTTTTTTTTAATACAAAAATGGCTTGCCTCTACGGCCGTACGCTGCTACAAGGATGCTCTTTCTTAGTAATGAAATAATACGAACGTTTAAATGGTCATTGTTATTCACACATTTAATAATTAAAGAACACTATGATTTACACTCATAGATAGTTAAAAAATCGAATAAAGATATTTGGCACTTCTGTAGTATATATGAAGCAGCTGCCGATTAAGAAATCGAAATTGAAGAGTTCCGTTTTTTTTTCTCCAAGTACCATTCATTCAGAATTCACCGGAAGTTGAATTTAGTATTTAGAAAATGGAGTTAAATGAGATTAATCTTCGAGACATTGGTAATTTAATGAACCAGCCGCAAAAAAAACAATAGATTTTTTACAGGCACACCGCCTGATTTCTTAGGGTTAGGGTTAGGGTTAGGGTTAGGGTTTAGGGTTAGGGTTAGGGTTTAGGGTTAGGGTTAGGGTTAGGGTTAGGGTTAGGGGTAGGGTTAGGGGTAGGGTTAGGGTTTTTTATTTAAAAATATTTTACTTTATATAATAAAAAAAAAAATTGTTAATTGTTACCCAAAAACAAATCAGTCTTGCATTTTTTTTTATGTTGTAAAAAAATCACTTCCGTTTGAATTACCTCCCTTTATTTTCAGTAGAAGGACAGAAATTTGCTGCTTCATATATACTACAGAAGTGCCAGATATTTATATGGAGTTCAGAGGTGGGAGCAGGAGTTTCCTATGTCTTTCATAGTTTCTCCCCCCCCCCCCAGTAGTAATTAAAGTGTTAATATGAACACGTACAAATCAGTTCCAACAGTAGCTTTGTTGCTGTCCGACTGTTTAGTCCTAGGGGGCCACTCTCCCAGGCTTTACCTACTCTCTGTGAAGAGGTTGGTTTATTGCTAATCGCCTGAGGCGCCACTACCATGGAATGCCATCAGAACTGCTGAGGCATTTTTCGTTGGCCAAAGTGCGCTTACCCTAGTGTGCTTGCTTCTCAAAACCACACCTGACCTTGTGTCTAACTTCCTGCAGAGGGGGTTAACAATATGAACACGTGTTTTCTTTGCCTCTTTCCTAAACCTTACGTGCATGGGCGTTGCCCGGGAAAAATATGAAGAACATAGGAAAGTCCTGCTCCCACCTCTGAACCCCATATAAATTTCAAACAATATAGTCATATGATAAATCTGTTTAAAAATTTTAATCCGTTCTGAAAAAAAAAAATGAAAATTGTTTCTCTTCACCTTACGAATTTTTTTTTTGTTTTGTTTACGTAAAATGTGTATACGTTTGTACATGAGTTGTTATGGTTGTTGTTGTTGTTGATGATGATGATGATGATGATGATGATGATGATGATGATGATGATGATGATGATGATGATGATGATGATGATTGTGGTGGTGGTCGTGGTCGTGGTCGTGGTCGTAGTAGTGGTGATGATTTGTGTATGTATGTGTGCAGAATTGTGCAGTAGAAATATCATGGCAGCTATATTTGTCTAATACACGACATATGATTATATTGTTTGAAAGTTTTTACAATGCGAAATAAATCTTAAACTTGAGGCTTTCAGGCATATAATCAAGGAATTGGCCCTGAGCATCACCAGGGCATCACTAAGCCTCTGCACACAATTGAAGACAACACAAACACGTGTGCCGCAAAGAAGGTTGGCTCCCTCTACCGTGCTAGTAAACTCGTCACACCTGACATTATCCTGTATCTCTACAAAGCCACCATCCGCCCATGCATGGAGTATTGTTGTCACATCTGGGCTGGTGCATCATCTACTACTCTCTCCCTCCTTGACAAGGTCCAAAAAAGAATCGCCAACCTAATAGGTCCCTCACTATCCACCAAGCTCCAGCCTCTATCCCACCGCCGCAATGTTGCTTCTTTGTGCTTGTTTTACAAATACTTCAATGGATTGTGCTCTGATGAATTGGCTGCTCTGGTGCCCCCTCGACGTAAATTCACTAGACCAACTCGACAATCAACTAAATCCCATCCATTCACTGTGGAGGTCCCCAGATGCCGGAGAGCTTTTAACCCAAATAGCTTCTTTTCTCGTGCTGCTGGCCTCTGGAACTCCCTCCCTGCCCCCTATTTCCCCAACAGTACTGACATGCAGAAATTTAAAATTAATGTAAACAGACATCTCACTGCGCAGATCTCAGTTTATGGTTGACCCCCCCCCCCAAAAAAACCTTCTCCCCTTTTCTTTCTTCTCAGTAGCCCCTTATGTCTATAGTGGCCTGGTTTGGGGTGAACTACGTTAACAAAAAAAAATAAAGGTTATTAACATATTTATCTTCCAAAGCAGACAAAATCATGAAGAGTAGAAAATCCACTATGAACATTAAACGGAAAGTGTTCAATGAATACATCACGCCTGTTATGACATAAATCAACTGCTATTTTGTAATCGAGGTTCGATTTGTAGCTGTCCTTCGCTGCATCATACTCGTCGAGGATCCGTTCGGTGCACTCAATCTGATAGCTCCAGGCCCTCTTCTGTCAGGGTGAGGTATGGTCCGACTCAGTCCTAGAGCTGCACCCTCCCAGGCCTTACTTCCTCGCGACTATCGGGGAATGCCAGCAGTTCTGTTAGTGGCTAGTTTTGCAGAGCTAGAGTGCGCCTTCAAGAGCGCTGGCTTTTCTCCCCATTCTGACTTTGCATTACATCTTCCTGCGAAATGTATATATATATATATAATAAATATTTGTTATTGTTTATTATCTATGTACGTATACGTTTCGTCCTTTTTCAATCGGGACTCATCAGCATAGAGATATGACTATTCACTACCGGTCATGCGATTCGAAACCCCGGACCTCAAGTATTTTTCAACTCCAGTCCGACGTCGCTAATCGCTGGGCCAATTGTAAACAGCGAATAAACTATGATAATTTTAACACTTTAACGGCGGCTTTGACGTCGAGGCATTCTACTTCTATTAAGGGAAGGAATGATGCATTATAAGCAAGTGACGTCATGCTGTGTTAATACTACCAATTACAGTGCTCTACTTTCAATAAATATTTGTTATTGTTTATTATCTATGTACGTATACGTTTCGTCCTTTTTCAATCGGGACTCATCAGCATATATATATATATATGTACTTTTAAATTACTACTAATCTTCCTTCACAACTTTATTAACTTACAGTATTTCCAATCGGCTTTTACATGCTAACGGCTGATTTTTTTCTTTCTTTTTTCTTTTTCTTTTTTAACATTTCTTTCTTTCTTTCTTTCTCCCTTTCTACTGTTTATTACACGTGACTATATTTTTTTTCCAAATTGCGTTCTTTGTATAAATTTGAAAACTTTTCTGTTTTTAATTAAAGCTCTGCTACTAACTGATGATGATTTTATTTTAACAATCGAAATATTTTGGTAGAACTTTTTGAATATGTGTTTTTTAGTTTATTTTTGCTAGTTGTTGATTTGCTTATCCTTTATTCCATTTTTATTTTTACATATATATATTTATATATATATATATAATAAATGATCGGAGACACTTCTGGTGGTCGGCGATACCTTGCACATGCAGTAGAGTGTTAAGCTAAGTGCATGCTACCGATATGTATATATATGTGTGTGTGTGTGTGTGTGTGTGTGGGTGTGTGTGTGTGTGTGTGTGTGTGTGTGTGTGTGTGTGTGTGTGTGTGTGTGTGAGAGTGTGTGTGCGTGTGTGTTTGAGAGCTTGCGCGTGTGTGTACAATTTACTGGCATATTATATTTTACTTTGTGTTTTTCACAAGGCGATCCATAATACAGGCCTGGCAAACATGCGACTGGGGTCCACGACTTGAGTCAGACATGTGAAGACCAAAATTACTGCTAAATAATGATTACAGAGAAAAGTTATAGTAAAAAAATTTCTTAGTAATGTCCAGTAATTAGCAACTATACATATTATTAGGAAGCAGTTTACAATAATTGATTTATTTCCATCAAATCAAATGTAAAAAGTACAAAAATATAAAAGAACTAAATTCACAAAAAATCACTTGATTCATCATGAATTAGACACATTTTTGATATTTTGAAAAATCAGTCAATTTGTTTATATACATGACTTAGAGAAAATATGACATGATACAATCAAAGCAAATTCAACATTTTACAAAATCAAATACTTTATGAACAAAATGTTCGGAGAAACAAATTTGATAATTTTTGCAAACTCTATGTTTGTTACATATACAATTTGTTTTCTGTTTTTTTTACAGAAGTTGAAGAAAATGCTTATTTCTTCATGATACAATCATACATATTATACACAGTCTTAATAAAATAAACTTACGTTAACAAAAAAAATAAAACCAATAAAATATGTAAAAAGAAGGGAAATGTAAAACATATCGCCGTGAATTATATAATCCAGAGAATGATATCCAAATATAGGTGAAAATAATGTTTTTAGCTCTGAAATTCAAAATGGTGCCTTCAAAGTGAATTTTGGCGCGGTCACGGAAAAAAAATCGTAAATCTGGAAAAAAATATTAAAATTTAAAAAAAAAAATTTTTTGTTTTAAATTAAGAAAAGAAAAAAATGATTTCAAAAGAGAACAAAAATAAGTTAACATAGGATTGCAATTCGAACATTAAGGAAAATAAAAAATTAAGTTTACTTTTCCAGGTAAAAAAAAATGTTTAAAAATTTCAAATAATTGAATTGCAAAGATGATATTTCGTAGGGCAAAACTCTTTTCAAAATAAATTGTATCTGTAAGTCGAAACGGCTGCTCGTGTCGTTAGGAGATTTAACCGTCGCAAGGACGCTGTGTATCCTCCCGATTAAAGTCTTAAGCTTTCTGATCAGAAATAATTGCGTCGAACAGCTCGTCGACCACTGATAAACAGACAAGTAAAAAAAAATGAGCAGCCCTGGCCGGCTTTTTAATCGAGGTCTCCAAGTTTGAGATCATTTTAGAAATGCATAGTTTTCTGAATTTTAACATAAAAAATATATTTCTTTCCGCTTTAAAAAAAATGTCGGGAATTCGACACGAGTTCAAAATTGTATTTGGTTCTGTCTTCAAAAGGGCTATGTTGTTTTCAGTAAAAAGTGTCTTGTCTAAACTGGTAGAACTTTGTTAGATCACTTCAAATATATTATTCCTTCAAAAAAGATCTGATTTTCTTTGCAGCGATGTTAATTCGCTCATGTCAGCTGAAGAGACTGAAACTCGTCCTGATTACAGAAAATTGATTTTCTTTCTGCTCATGTTGTATAAACTTGATTTTTTTTCGGTGCATTACACACGGACCTTAGTGACCCGGCCACTTTACTTGACCTCCATTTAACCTGCCTCATTCTATTCCCTTCCGCTTTTTCTGTACAAAATGACACGGTGTGTTGTCGTCAAATTATAGGTTTTTCTTTCTAACTTTTTTTTTCTGTTGGGGGCATAAGGAATATCGGAGAGGGGGTAATCCTGCTTTGCTAAAACTTTTTTTTTTTTTTTTCTTTTGGACTGCGTATTTAAAAAGAAAAAAAAAGATTTGAGATTAAAAATTTAACGGGTAATTTAACAGATCTTAATTAAATAATATAGATATCAAGGGTAGAATGAAGATTTTACTCGTATGCAAATATAAAAGTCGATATTCAATTTTAGTGTTAACGTATTCTCCATTCATCTGACAATTCTAGAAACAATTTACATTAAGTCTTTGCGACCTTTTCATTGTAAGCAAAGAGAACATCTTCTCGGACTTAATGTAGTTTCTATTTGATTCCATTTTTTTCTCTTTCCTTCACCATAATCTCCATAGCATTATTTTTTTCCTTCAATTCTAATCTCGATTTATCTATGTTGAGCGAGGTTCGAAACCCGTTAGCTAGCCCTTTCAGTTTTTTTATTTTTGTATTCATCATGTTTCAAAATAAATACGGTCTTTATATAGCCATAATAATTATTTATACAAAAAAAGAATATTTAAATATATAATATAGTATAGTACTGTGTTTTGGTATAGGAGAAATGACCAGAGTGCTCAATTACGTATGCAAGAACATATTTTTATTTCAAATAACACTATACATTAGTTGGGTCGTCCATCGATACTTTCGGTATCACAAACATTGGAAATTCAAACCATCGGCTGAAGAGCGGGCACGCATGGTATTTTTTAGCAATACGGGATAGATTTCCAGCGTTTTTTGTGAAACCGCAGGTATCGATAGCCGATCGAACTGATGTATAATTTTATTTTTGATATATATATATATCCTCCACTCTATAATAATATATATAAATAAATATATGTATTTCCATCCTATCACACAAAAGTTAGCGAGTAAAACACGTGCCTTTTTCTAGCCCCTTTCTTTCCTCGGACGAAACCATTTCAAGTGGTAAACTGAAGCAAAAAAGCAAATAGCAAGACAGACAAGACCCTCAGACTTACCCCGCCGCTTGACATGAATTCGGACAGAAATACTCCACTCTATAATACAAAGTCAACGGTGGGTGCCATATATATATATATATATATATATATATATATATATATATATATATATATATATATATATATATTACTATTTCATGTATCCACATAAAATTTTATAAGGAGATATAATTTTTTATGTATCAATTTTCAGTATTTACTTCAACAGTGCTCGATACGTAAGTAGAGCTAGGTAGTAAGCTATGAAAATATATTTATGGCAATTAAGCTACATAGAGCCTGGAGATTCCCCCGGAGATGAAACGCGGGAGCCTCTGTGTAGCTTAATTGCCATAAATATATTTTCATAGCTATATATATATATATATATATATATATATATATATATATATATATATTTGTTGGTGATTTTATTATTCCATTAATTGCGACAAAATATATGCTGTTTCATTAACGCTCGCAATGAACGTCATTGAGCACTCTCATAACCCCGGTTTCAACTTCCTTCGGATTTATACCCCCTGGATATTTGTAACAAGTTAATTATATATATATATATATATATATATATATATATATATATATATATATATATATATATATATATATATATATATATATATATATATATATATAAAAGAGAGAGTAGTGCAGTATTAGTGCAGTTCCAACGAGAGAAAAGTATAAATGTAAAGGAGTAAGGCTACCAACATTTGTAAAAAGTTTTTTTCAACATTTATTTATTATTTTGTTATTTTATCATTTTTTGAAACGCATGATATAAAATTATAAAATGATATAATAACAAAATGATAAATAAATGTTGAAAAAAACTTTTTACGAATGTTGGTAGCCTTACTCCTTTATATATATATATATATAAAGAAAGAAAGAAAGATGAAGATAAAAAATTGTACAAAATTACATAAAGGAATTGAAGGCAGATATGAACTTTTCCGCATAACGCCTTTCAACAGACAATCTTAACCTCGGATCTGCCGAATTGGATATTTAAAATACCAATCCAGAATTTTTACTTGTAACTCCACGGAAATATACATATAACGAAGTACGAATCCATACGGATCAAGTGAGATATTTTGAACCCTCCACCTTTTACTTGTAAATTGTTAAAAAAACTTTCTTCAATTCTACAAACTGTTACTTTTACTATTAACTATCTACACCATAACGTCCCTTTCGTCTTCGAAAATTACTTCGCAATACTGCTATTTTTTTACTTCCCGGCCTTTTATTTCTTTATCCCCAACCTTTTTTGTTTTTTTATTCTTCAATTTTTCGAAGTGAAATGGAACTAGGTAATATTACAAGATTTTATCCTCTGACGAGAAGAGTTTTATCTTTGAAAAACCATGGTTTAAGGATTAATGTAACTCCTTGAATCTGAACTTTCGATGTAATAAAATTTGTATTAATTTATGTGACTTTATGTAATTTTGTACAATTTGTTATCTTCATCTTTCTTTCTTTAAAATTGATTGCTCTACTCAACGTATTGAGCTTTATTTTATCGAGATAGATTACTCTACGATATTTCACTTATCGTTAATTCTATTACCATTATATATATATATATATATATATATATATATATATATATATATATATATATATATATATATATATATATATATATATATATATTTATCAAGTCAAGTCTAAACATTGAGAAAGTGGTGGTGGGAAGGGGTTAAATTATGTTTAAAATTAATGCAATTATGTGCGATTAATGTAATTAATTTATGTAATTAACGAAATACACATTTTTCTGTTATTGAAAAAAAGTTAAAACTACCAACGTAAATCGCACTTACCATGGTCGGTTGAATGTTTTTTTCCCTCAAACAATGTATGTAAATCAGTTGATCGCCAAACAATATAAGTAAATCAGTCGATCGCCAATCAAAGAAGGTGTTGCTCGTCTGGAAGCAAAAACAAAAGTTCCGAGAAAAGAGGTGGAAAGGCGAGGCGCGCACCGGCGGCCGACGACGTCGATGGCCCAGAAAGTTGGAGACGAAAATAAACACAACTCAACGAAGAAACGGAGCGATGGCCGATTCAGCGGAATTCACAGGAAACAAGAAGAAAGTCGACTATCAACTCATTAAAGAAAGTGACAAATTATGCGGCTGCCAGTCAGTGTGTGTATGTGTGTGTATGTGTGTGTGTGGGGGGGGATGTGTGTGTGGGTGGGTGTGTGTGTGATTGCATGTGTATGCGTTTGTCACTGTGCCTGCGCGAGTGGCTCATTCTGTGTGTTTGACTTCGCGTGTGTACGTATGTGCTTGTGTTTACCAGTATGCTTGTGTGCGTTTGTCAGTGTGCGTTTGTCAATGCGCATGTGTCACTGTGTCTAAATGCGTATGCGTGTGTATGTGTCTCGCTCGTGGCTCACGCGAGTGCGTGTTTCATCATCTATGTGTGTGCGTATTTGTCAGTGTGCACGTATGTCTATGCGCGAACTCTGTCACTGGGCACACACACATAAAAAAAATAATAAAATAAATTATAGTTATCCACGGACACGTGTTTAGCCGTTACTACGGCTTGTGAGTGTGGCTGACTGTGGCAAGATTCAAAACCACGACTGATAGCCTGGTTGGGTTAGCTTATTGGCACCAAACAAGCACCCACTTAGCCTCCTTCACGCTATCTAAAACCAAAATGACAATGCAAAGAAATAGAAACAAATCTAAAGCAAACATCCACCAAATATATCCTCGCCCTTGAGGCTCGCATTCACAAATATTCGGTGGCTTAGAACCAACATCAATGACTTAGAAACCTTTCTCCTAGTAAACACCCCGGATATCCTAGCACTAAGTGAAGCAAACCTACAATCCTCAATCTCGTCACACCATTTTGACATGACTGAATACCTCCCACTCTATCGTAAAGACTCTGACAAACATGCACGGGCTAGGAGTTTATGTTCGAAACACCCTCCCCTTGACTAGAGACCATAGGCTAGAATCAGATGATTAAGCCTACATGGGCTTTAGATTAACCTTACAGCACAGCGTTAGTTACTCATATTTCTTATACCGTTCTCCTTCGACCCAGGCCTGTACCCTACTTAATTTTGTCTCTGAAAGCATAGATACAGCACTCTCACTTGACTCGAATGCCAAAATACATGTATTTGGGGATTTTAATGGACATCATCGTGACTGGCTTGGATTCTCTAGCTATACAGACGCAGCTGGTAACTCCATGTATAGTTTCTCCATAGCGTACTCTCTCTCGCAGACTGTCACTTTCCCAACCCGACTTCCTAATCGTGTGGACCAGCAACCCTCACTTCTCAGCCTGTTGTTGACCCCATTTCCTGAGACTTGTGTGACGAATGCCCATAGCTGCTCGGGAACGCTGATCACATTTTGGTAATGATTGATATCACCCTAAAATCTTGTCCCAAAACTGATGAGCCGTTGCTCAAAACGACGAGATACTACAAACAGAGATCACATCAGAGACGCCTGATGTAGTGAAACCCTGCTGATCAGTGCGCAAATGAGGTAACCGAATGGGTCAAAGTAGGCATTGAAGCTCATGTCCCCATGCAAAAATTCTACAGCAAGCCCCACTCTCCACAATGGTTCACTTCGATCTGTGCAGCTGCTATTGCTCAGAAGCAGCAAGCATTCCGACAATTCAGCCACCATAAGTTAACTACGAATAGACAGAAACTTATAGCGTCAAGAAAAAATTGTAAGACTGTAATAGATGAAGCAAAGAGAAGGTATACGAGATAACCAGAAAGCGCATTGAGTCACAGACACTAGATACTCGTGATTTCTGGAAAATCTTCAATAGAAAACATTGCCACGGCTGCTGCAAAGAAGGTGTGCTCCCTCTACAATGCTAGAAAACTTCTCACACCTGACAGTATCCTTTATCTCCACCCACTCATGCATAGAGTATTGTTGTCACATCTTGGCTGTTGCACCGTTCACTAGTATCTCCCTCCTAGATAAAATGCCAAAAAGATTCGCTAATCTAATAGGTTCCTCACTATCCACCAAACTCCAGCCTCTGTCCCATCACCGCAATATTGCATCCTTGTGCTTGTTTTACAGGTACTTCAATGAAATGTGCTCCGATAAACTTGCTGCTTGGTGGCTCCTCAATGTAAATACACTCGACCAACTCGACACTCAGCTAAATCCCATTGTGGAGGACCTCAGATGCCGGAGAGCCTTTTACTCCAATAGCTTCTTTTAGGGCAGATGGTGGCTACCCGTCAATCAGCAGGGACAATTCCAGTAGTCAATGAAAGGTTGAAAAGGGCTGCTAAAGGTTCAGATAGTTCAGGTGCAACAGCCCGTAAAATTGCTGGAGGTAGTTCATCTGGACCTTGTCTCTTATTCATATATGTCTAGGTTTATATAGACAATATATATTTTTAGATGTATATCCTCTAATAAGACATAAAAAATTGTTAAAATTACAAGCTCGATGAAAATTAAGTTAAAAATTTCAGAGCATAAATAATGATTATTCAAATTCCAATACCGAGCTACGCTTTCAGATAGTCATGAGAAGTAATAATAATTACCCATCTAATTACCCATTTTAATTTCAAACTTTAATTAACCGCTTGCTATTTCAACTTTTATTGTTTTTTTGACTTTGTTATTTTTTTCTCATGATTATCTCATATATATTTTTATGGGTTATTACAAAAAATATATATTTAAGTATATACTTTTTATAATATCCGAAAATGTTCCAAATTGTAAGCTCAATGAAGTTGTCTTACAAGCTTCAGAGCATATATATTACTATATATACGAGGCCTGTCTAAAATGTATCCGACCTTAGGCCAGAAAAAATTTCAAATACATGACAGGGTTGGGACCCTAATCCCCTTCAAAATAAGCCTCTTGTGCTTGCACACACTTAGCCCACCGATCCATCCACTGCCGGCAACACCTCTGGAAGTCTTATTTTGGAATGGGGGTTATCTCCGCCATCGCGTTCCGCATTATCTCTTTTTTCGCACCCTCTAAACAACAGCTGCACTCCGAGCAGTTTGGGGCCTGCCAGAACGCTGGTCACTCTCTGCTGATGTGCGGTCATTTAGTAATCTGTTGAACCACTCCTTAATTTGTGTTACACATCGCATCTTCTCCAAACACCTACTGAATCTAACACGAAGTTGAGAGTCGAAGGTGAACAAAGTTAATCGAACTTAGATCCATTGGATCTTTATATAATATTATATTTTTTAATCCTGTATGCAAATTTTAATTTATTTCATGTGTTCCCTTTCTAATAGCAGAGGATAGTTCAAATGTAGGAGTTAGTTAAAGTTTAATGTGTATCATTAATTAATTGATTTCTTGAAATTCTCATGGTGGACTACTAAGGGTTAGACCAAGTTTTTGAAAAAAGCTGCGTCTATACCGCTCCACCCAAGCCAAGTACCATAATTACATGGGAGTATATATATATCACCTTTTAAATAAACTAAGATTAATAGTATACAAGGGGGAGATAGAGGTAAACATAATGGGGGGGGGAGATAAATGAGTAGTGCAATAGCGTAGGGATGGACAAATAATATCAATACTATGCTACATTTTATTGTTAATTAGTCACGTGGGGAGATAGGAATTAAGTAAGGATACTGGTATCCCAATAAAATTATGAAGACAAGTATATATAATGAGTGTAATTTTCATGTATACATATATATACAGACACATATAGACATACACTTACATATATGTACATATGCATATACACACATATACACACATATATGTTTTCGAAGAGAGGGAGAGAATTAAGGAACCCTGAATTTGTTGTATTTGAACCGAGTTTTATGTAAGCAATTATATAAGATTTCATCTTTTTTGTTAAATAGAGGACCCTTATATTTAATGATTATGAGGCCTGCATGTCTACATAGGGAAGAGTATCTGTCTAATGGTTTATGAGATATCATTTTTCTAATCAATTGACATTTGAGTACGAATCCAGTATTTCTATATATGAGTAGCTAGAGAAGTGGTTCATCCAGGGGTATGTTATTGAAAGTATATATATATATATATATATATATATGTCTAGAGATTCTCTTCTTCAGCAGCCCGCAGTCGATCCTATGTAAACAGTCTCCTTAGTAGGGGAGTTATTGGTGGTAGGTCCGTAGTTATTTCTTATTTCGCTGGTGTCCGAGATGGTACTACCAATATTTATATTGGCCTTATTAGTATTAGGGATTGCAACATTGTTGTTGTTCCGGTTATTTTGTTGTATCACACTTATAAACCAGACTCTCATGTTTACAGGAGCCATTCAATGGACATTGATTTCTGTTATTACAATTACAAAGAAAGTTTGATGGAATTATGTTATTGTTCTTTTAGGCTGAATCTATTTTTGCAGGGTTAGATCCTATTATTCTTTGTTCCAAGTTTGGAACAGTAGAGAAAGAAATTCTTATAGTGTTTTTATTGAAAAGTTTACTATATTTTTGTGGAGCTTTAAATCCACAATTTTGAAAAATAGTTTAGGGGTATTAGTTTATACATATTTACTGAAAGGTGGGTTAAACCATAGACAGGAGCGCCTTCTGTTTTAGGGGTATCCGTCCTAGTTCGAGATGGCCCTCCAATATTTCTACTGTCATTTTGATTAGTTGTAATTCGGTCTATTAGGCGACTTATATTATTGTTGTATGGGTTAGGTACCTGCTTTCTATTTCAACAGAATTCAGAGGGAAGGAGATTCTCCAATTCAAGATATCACATAGAAAACAAAGAAGAGTAACGAGTAGGTAAAAGACGACTCAAACACCAAGTTAAGATTCGAACAATATTTATTTATAGAATAGTAAGAGAAGGGATAAACATATATAGAACAAACAACAAGAAAAAGTACTATTTTAGGGCAGAGGGATAATGTTTTAATGCTAATGGCGAGAAAAATCTATGAACAAAATAGTGTCCCAAACAAATCACAGAAGAAAAAGGATTACTCACTCACAAAAATGTGGAAGGTTGTTACAAGACTCCCCACGGGAGTTGAAAGATTCAATGATCCAGGAATGTCACAGATCACACTCATCCAAGATCCAGACTGATCTTTGGATGGAAAAGTTATCAGCAGAATTCAAGATACAAATATTCAGAAATCATGTATATACGGGTGCAATCAGGGAAGTCTCAAATGGGCACTATGCAATCTTCACATAGGATATGTATTCGTCATCTCGGTGATAGTGTGATATATTTACAATCACCAGCAAGTAAGGTGATGCGATTTCGAAAAGCCTTGGTTTTCATCAAATTACCTTTCAGCGTAGAAGAAAATCTCGGGGCAATCCGCCCGGTTATGAGGTCAGATTCTTTCTCAACTTCATGCTTTCCTTCCTCTTCTTCGTCTTTTTCTTCTCTTTCCTTTTCATAGCTCACGGTGCACACGCTGGTGGTGACGGGTTTACTCGACCGGCAGCTCGCTCTTCGACTGACAAGAACTCTCTGGTCGATTTGCCAACTAACTTTGTATATCTTCTCTGCTGATATGCTTGAGCGGGGATAGTGTGTTAAAAGTTTCTTTCAGTTACCAGGCGACGAGACTTTGCACTGATTCAGGGTCATGGCATTGGTGGACGTTAAGAGATGACACTAGATATTTGGCCGACTTTGACTTCTCTTTGTCTAAGAGTTTAGGGTGGGGAGAGAGTGTTGTTAACCAGAAATAAGAGTTAAAAGGCGATAATACTTGTCCTATTGGTGTGAGGTTAGTACGTTCGTACTTATCCTGCTTCATAAAATGTTATGGCTAATTAACATTAATTATTTAAAATTCAATGTAATGGATATATTAGCAGTAGAAATGATTTCTATATATTTGCTTTCTAATTATAAATAATTTCGTCGATAAAACTTAAGTAAGTAAGCTACTCTCTTTCTTTCTCTGTTAATTCAGCTTACTCTTTTCTCTGCTTTTCTGTCACCTTTTTCTCTGCCTGTGCTGAGTTAAAAGGGGATGCCCTCAAATAAATAGCTTTGTGTTACGTTGGCCCAATCACTGCATGACGTCCCGAAATGAAGAAAACATTGCTTCACATAGGCGTGTGAACTCCACAATCTTCAACCAATTAGAATGATCACAGCTCGTTTTAAACGGATTTTCTTCACGGGTCTTTGTGAACTAGCTTATTCCGATATAAACAGTCACTCGATAACCAAAGTAGACACAAAGAGAGAAAGAGAAAGAGAGAGAGTTCTTTTGGCTGACGTGTTGATGCTGATGACAACAACAACAACAAGCGCATAATAAAGACATGTACGCAAAACTCTGAACAGTGAAAAATCTTACTAGTTTGAAATTTCTCTTTAATTAACTTTTAAAGTCCTTTTGGTCTCTCTCTCTCTCTCTCTCTCTCTCTCTCTCTCTCTCTCTATCTCTCTCTCTCTCTCTCTCTCTATATATATATATATATATATATATATATATATAACTCTCTTCCTGCTAACTATTTTTCTCCTACCTATAACCTTGGTCTTTTTAAGACTAAGGCCAATAGACATTTGTCTTTGCAAAACTATATTTGTTCTTGTTAGCTCCTTACATCAAGTGGCTTCATGCCTTGTCTGAAGCGATTTCCGCAAAAAAATGTGTTGTGCCTTCTTCTCGAGATTTGCCTTAAAACATTCTAGAGAGATCAATTATCTAATTCATGCTCAGTGGCATGCAGAGGCCTGGTGATGCCCGGGGTCAGCTCCTTGATGGTATCCCCAAAGACCCAAGTATAAGTCCCAGTACTGAGAAATAATCAAGAACGGGATATAGTTTGAATATGTAAACAACACAGATGAAACATGAAATAAACACTTTAAAAAGAAAGCTGGGTTATGACTTGAGGAAACGCAAGAAGGATGAGCCACGTCTGCTTGTTGCTTTTGATGGATGCTCCACATACGTCATGCGCATCCGTGTGAAGGCACTATTTTCTCTGGGCAGAAAAGGGTACACCATCTTAAAGGAATAAAGAACTACCCATATAGTATTGTGAGTCTCCCAAAAGTGATTCATCACTGCTAAAATGTAAAAATCACCATCTTATTTCCTTCTCTGGATACCCGTCGCCACTGTTTATGCTCGACGCCCCCCTTCATACCCATTTTGTTAATTACACACACACACACACACATCTTCTCACGCACAAACTCAACAAAGCACAACCAAATACAAGAATAAACCCTCTTTTATACACATGTACACCTTCTCTTTCGCACCTCACTCTAAATAAATATGAGTTTATTAATGTTAAACATGTTTCCCTTTTCTTCCTTTCACCATACATTCTACTCCATTCGTGTTTCAGAGTATTAATTCCTTTGCAGAATATTATTTCCCTCTACTAACTTCTAAAAGGTATTACCCATTGCATTCATTAAAGTGGGTAGATAGCTGTCTTTTCCCTCTGTGCAACGTGGACAGATAATCAACAAATATCCTATACCCCTTTACTGATGACCTTTGACATAAAATCAAATCAAATTTACTTGGCAAAAATATAGCATAGTGCAACAAGCCATGTAAAGAGACAAGTGGAAGCCATTTACATCCACATACAGTCTGAATGATTTGAAAACGCAACCTTCTGCAACAACATCGATAACCAACATTATCTTATACTCCACATCGGATCCTCATCACATCAAACCAGAATCCATTTAACCAAGCACTAAAGTGAATTTAGCACTTGCTAAATGGTAACCCATCATCATCATCATCATCATCATCATCATCATCATCATCATCAAAAACACCTTAGATAATACTAAATTACAAAGTTAAATTCAGTACATATTACAATAGAAGAACCAGTAATCTTTGTTTGAATAACGGGAATTACCGACAATTAACGATTGTTCTTTTTTTGCAAGTCGAAGTCGGCCGAATGACATCTGTACCCTTTATGAAAAAAATAAAAACATAGTTTTACCGTTCAGAACGCTATTATAACTACCGCTACACAGATTTATTATATAATTGTTTCTACTTGTTTAAATATTTCATCAATGTAAATTTTATCATACAATTAACATTCATTCATTTATATTTTAAGTATATTTAAAGTAAATTAAGCATTAGATATATGTTATCGAATTTTTCAACATTCACAGTTTAGATAGAAAGAGTGGATTCTTTGCGTGTATTCGCGAAAGTGAATTTATTTGTCATGGATTCAGAGGGTGAAACAATTCGGTAGAATGTTTACGGGTTCCACTAGTAGTAGTAGTAGTAGTAGTAGTAGTAGTAGTAGTAGTAGTAGTAGTAGTAGTAGTAGTAATTAGGCAGGACGCGGGTTTTCAGACTGTGTCGTCTTCAGACGGGTTTGAGGTCAAAAGAAAAAAAGAAAAACAACAAAGAATTATTTTGAAAAAAAAATGACAAGACCAAAACACTCCTTGTTCATGACGTTAGTAGTTCGAAAGCACGATCAATAAAATTGGGAATCGGATCACAGCCATTTACGACAGAGCTAACAGTGAATGACGTAAACAAAAGCTATTTAACAGGATGCCTTTTGGATGCCCTGGAGAGAAGAGAGTCTGACAGACAGACGGACTCGTGAAGAGAGTCGGTGTGACACAACCAGCGACAGTCCGAGACCCGTTTGTTCACTTGTAAATGAATCTAACTCAGAATTAAAAGCATTCCTTTTATAACAAAAATGCTGTCTTGTTCTTTATACCAAGGGAAGCAACTTTACTCCAATGAGAAACAAGAAAGTGAATTGGATTATTTCCTTGCATCCGGGACGTAGCAAAAGGTGTACCAAAGGAACTTTCGTCTCAATAAAAGAAAGGCAGCATTCTCTGTCCATACTTCTGCTCCGTGAAATAGCCTACAAGAGGAGGTAATGGTGATGCCTACCATATCCAGGTTTAAAGTCGCCTTGGACAAACATTCAGACTGTATATAGATGCATACATCTTATAATTGTCCTTTTATGTGGCTATTTTGGGCCAATAAAATTGATTTAATTTGATTAAAAAGAAGCTCAATTATAATTAGAAAGATTCCCACTTGCGCGAACAATACAAAGCAAGCTACGGTAAGAGAGAGAAAAAGACTGAAAGCTTTCAATCCCAGAATGCAAGGCAAAGAAACAAAGCGACAGTACCACACGTGGCAATGGGAAATATATATTTTTGCTGAATTTAAGTTAAGTCTTTTTTAACTTTGAGGTTGAGACAAAGGGTCATCTACAATTATTTTTAATTAAATCTTTTATTCATAAAAAACACATTTTAAAGGGCGACAAATTTGATTGATTGTACTCACAATAAACAAGTAAATTGACTTCAAAGACGAACCGACAGATATCTGTTAGTCAAATACAATAGATGAAAGTGGGAACGTTTGCAGTCATCGGTTAGATTTCAATTCTTTTCATAAGTTTATAAATATAACTGTCTGTATTTAGCTGGTGCTGCCCGGGTGGAGACATGCTGCTGGGTTGGAGCTAAGAGAAAACTTGTTCAAAATACAATTTTCTTTTCAAACATTCGTTTCAGTTTTCCCTTATTTTATTTTTGATTTCAATAAATATTCGATTAATAATTGTTGTCCCAGTATATCCAGGAGTTATTTCCCTTGAATCATATTTAAGTTATCTCCCCTGAATCATACTGGCCAACAGAGAATGGACTCTTGAATTATGAAATACAAAGAAATAACTCACTCCATGCATGTGTGAGATTCGAAGTTACGCATCGGCGAGAAACAGACACACACACAGAAATACGAGATCTTATATGATAGTTTTTTTAAGATTCAACTTGTACAGAGAGTTATAAAGTTGTTATATACAGAAAGTGGCACAAAAATTGACTCACAGATTTTAGACTCTGTGAACTGGGTTCGTGCCTTCCGACTGTCTGAAATGTTTACTTTCCTACACTGATGAGAGCAATAAGCTTGTAGGTTATAAATAATTTAATATTTATTTATATATATATATATATATATATATATATATATATATATATATATATATATATATATATATATATGCATAGGTTGTCATTATCAGGATAGCTGTTGAGGATAAACTCTTGTCAGTTGTTTTAAATAAACTCTTGTCAGTTGTTAAAACGATAAGCGTATCAGAGAACCTCTAACAACTAAGTCAAGCTCCTATCTTCCTTTTGGTGGAAATATTTGGAACAAACAGGATAAGAGATGAAAGGCAAGTAACTGTCACCTTAAAATCAGTCTGCTTCGGGCTGACAAGGCTTGTTAGTATTGGATGACTGTCTGTCTAGAAGGGTCGCTTTGATTTCAAAACCGAGGTAGATATAGATCCTCTGTCAGGTCAATGGCAACACATATAGGAAACTCTGATAAAAAAAAAAACCTGTAGCTAAAGTGATTAGCGGTCATCTTACCATGGCATGTTGTTGTCTCTCTGGGTATCTCAGTTATCACCCAAAAATAATAAAACTTCTATGGCGATGGAGGAGTAGCAATATGTGCAGATATAACCTGTTGGGGGCAAACCGTCAGAATTCTGCACATAGGCAGCAGGAATTGAAAGTATGATGTTTTTTCTGTCACATGTGCTACAGACCATGCAGATCTGCAATTGGTCGAAAAGGTCATTTACAAATTCACGAACAGGGGAGTAATGATAGTAAAGAAATGTGATGAGCTGAAGTGAATCATCATGCATATATATATATATATATATATATATATATATATATATATATATATATATATATATATATATATGCATGTATTTATATGTATGATCATCATCATCATCATCATCATCATATTCGGTTTAATATCTATTTTACATGCTGACATATGTTGGATGGCTTTTAGAAATTGACTTCCAAACTAACCTATCTCTGTCCAGGTCTTTATTTATCCCTTTTTCTCTGAAGTCCATCCTTATCACTTCCTCCCATGTTTTCCTTGGCCTTCCCCTGTAAACTCACCCTTTTATTTTAACTGTTCTACATCTACTAACCCAAGAACTCTCATCCATTCGTTCAACGTGACTAAACCAACGAAGTCTTCTGTATATATATCTCTATACTGTCCAGATTTAATCTTTCTCTGAGATCATCAGATCTAAGCCTGTCTTTGAGCCTTACATTACACATCCATTGTACTATTCTCATATCATTTCTCTCCATGCAATGCAAGTCCAAAGCAGGTTGATATTGGATATGAAGTAGTTAAACTATGAACCTCGAAAAAAATGAAACACGAGTCACCCGGACACCACCTCTAACCCTAACCCCTCCAATCGAGAAAATTGAACTCAATTAAAAATAATGAGTTCAAACTTTACCCAATAAAACTTTGAATATGAACAAAGAACTTTAACGAAACTGTTAGCGCCTATTAATTTTTAATTCCCCCCCACCCCCGCATCTTCCCTCTGATGTCATTTCCGGTTGAATTTTAGGGAATGACTTGTAAGAATGAGTCAGTAAAATGACTACATATTAGATTGATTTTCAACGGCGTTTTCGGCCTTTTAGCCAAGATTAAAGTGTAGTATCTGTTCCAATGGATACTACACCCCATAAACTGGTATTGTCTTGGCCTTCGGGTCTTAATTTACGCCGGTGTATTGGTCTGTTCTGTGCAATTCTAGGAGGTCCACCCTCCCAGGCTTTGCCTCCCCTCTTTGGGGATGAGTAAGTTTATTGCTTACTGCCTGAGGCGCCCCTACTGGGGAATGCCGACGGGGCTGCCCAGGCAATTTTTAAATGGCCAGAGTGCTCACCTTCTCGGGCGCTGGTTTATCAAATCCCATGTCCCAACCTTGTGTCACATCTTACCGCTGTGGGAGGTAGATAAATAACCTGCTTAATATAAGTCCCACAAATCACAACTACTTTGCAAAACTTTCACTTTTCTTTCTTTTCTCTTTTTCTTATTTTCTTTTTACTTATGTCAGTTTATATTATGACTAACTGTACAAACAAAACTATTTAGAACTTAAAAAACCAAAACAGATTTATTGTGACATGAAAAGTACAAAATAGTTAAAGTAATAAACATACATTTCTGTATGTGTGTCTGCATGAATTCATCTGGTTGGCGCAGGCCTTGGATAAATGGTTTAAGACACGACAAACATAAAGAATAGAAAAAGGACAATGATCATCAATTCATCTAACGAATAATACTTATTTCCGAGAAAGAACGTGTATAGGAACAAATCTTCAAGGTGAATTACAATCATAATAATTTGTAAGAAAAGGATTGTTAAAGAAAAAAGGAAAAACAAGGCTTTTCTATAAACGAACAATTTGTATGAATATATATTGCATACACAGTGGAGTGTGAGTGGACAGAAGTAAGAACTGGGAATTTGTCCTTTTCTTGAAAGGCATTAAGTACAGTGGGTATGTGAGGAGAGAGTGTAGGCCTCTTACTTCATGGCTGTCTAGAAACTCTCTGTCTGATCTACGAACCCTACAGGTCTCAGGATAGACTCATAAAAAGGTCTGGTAGAAATTGCTACTCCAAATAGCCTGATTGGTCATATGTAAACTCTCTACTATAGCCAATCGAGTATGGCTACAATTCTATAAACAATTTGAGATCTTATCCACCCAACAACAGAACACAAAATAAGATGTGCATGCACGACCTAAACGCCTATACAACGATTAGCTAATTAAATAATGAACTATTCCAGAACCCTCTGTGTGCACATCTATGAAAAATTGCCACCAGCAGCCAACGAGGTGTCATTCCTCCACAATTAAGTAAATCATGCTTTTCCTGCCAACAAATCCACACTGCATTGATCTCAGCCATAAAAAATGCAACACATATAAAATTTATCATATAATAATTGTTGTCGGTTCTGTCTTTTCTTTTCAAACTTCGAACTTGAAAACTTACACCCCTCCCCATGTCACCTCAAATAATTTTCCCCACAAAGAATTTTAAAGTTGGAAATGACTTTCTATTCAGCAGTTTAAATACTTCCAAAATTTCTTTCAAATTATGTAATGTCATCAAGCAATTCATTATTCAAAACATTAAAATGGCTGCCTTATTTACAAAGAATGAAGAAATACATTCTGGTGAATTTATTAAAAAAATAATAATGTGTAAGTCCTGTAGAGGCAAGAAAAACGCATACACATATACACGAGAAATGGTAACAGAAACTTATTAATATGTTTTCAAAATTGGAATTGGTCTTTGTTTACTACAATAATTGTATAATTATGGGTAAATTTATAGATTAACACTTTCGGCTAAATCACCCCCACCCCCACCCTCTAAAAAATGAGATTCTACTTTGGGGGGGGATTATGTGTGAAAACCCTGAAAAATTTTGCAGAAACAAAAAAAATATATTTTAGAATTTATAGTGGAAGATCAGTTTCGTATATAAATTTAATGTAAAATGATCCCCAATTTCCAGTCCATTCTAACTTTTTTAGGTCAGTTAACCAAATTTTTTTACCACTAACCCTAAGTCCGAGTGGCAAGGTCGTAAAACCACACTTAATCACCTAAAAAAAGTAGACCTCCCCTCCTTCATAGCAGAAAAATGGTTAACTGTCCTAAAACGCTAGAATGGCCCGGAAATGGGGGACATTTTACATTAACTGATTCCCAACTCTAAATTCTAAAATAATTTTTTGTTTTGTTTTACCTTGCTTTTTCTTCTTTCTGCTAAGTTCTACAGGGTGTTCACACGTAAGCGCCTAAAAAAAGTAGAATCTCATCGAAGGGGAAGGGGGGGGGGTAGCGAAAGGTGTTAATCCACAATAATACCTAATTATGCATATCCCCAGCAAACTTGTTTCGTGGAAAGTAATATTTAAATTTGTAGTAAAGATGAACAACTCATCCATCTTTTTTAAAGATTTTGATTTTTCTTGTGGTGCAATATCGGTTTTTAATGGGGGAAAAACAAGCTCCTCAAAAAGGGTCACTCTGGATTTGGACAAAAATCAAAATTGCCTCAATCTAGAAGGATTTCTGCATCACTGATCGAGGGCAGAAAAGATGAAGCGTAATATCAGAACAGGGTAAACGTTACTATCAGTGACATAAATTATTTCAAAGGAAATACAGTTGGGATATTAGTCAAAAAGAATTTATTTGGGTTTACCTACTCATTTTGGGATGTATCTGCATTGAAACAATTAATATTAAATAGAAGTTATAAGCATTTCAAGTTCGGTAGTTATTGGTTGTGAGTAAAGTAAAAAGAATATCCGGTACTTTACTTCCTGTCAATAAACAAGATGTCTGAACCCTTATTATTTTACACACAACCAATTACAAAACTTAAAATGCTTATAACTTCTATTAAATATTTTTTTTTAATAATGCAAATACGTCACAAATGATACGTCACAAATACGTCACAAATGATAAATAGTAAATCAAAATAAATTGTTTCGTTTTTTTTTAATTATTGAATAATTCACAACCCTTAAATTATCCACTCAGACATTTTTATTTCTTTTTTTAATGGAAATCTCTCCAGACAAGGCATGAAGCCACTTGATGTAAGGAGCTAACAAGAACAAATATGATTATCGCAAAGACAGGAGATGCGTATTGGCCTTAGTCTTAAAAGGACCAAAGGAGGAAAACAGTCAGCAGGAAGAGAGTTCCACGAGTCTGCAGTTCTTGGAAAGAAACTACTGGAATAGGAAGCTGCATAACAATGAGGTATCAAAACAGTGAATTGATGGAGACTACTAGACCAACGAGTCAAATGAGCTGGAACAAAGGAAGCAGGAAATAGATCAGACAACTCTGAAGAACACATGGCATAATAGGATTTATAGAAAGACTGAGACTAACAACATCACGTCTGTGAAAGAGAGAGGGTGCAGAGAAGAAGAAAGGGTGGGGCCAATAAAATTACAGATATGTTTTTGCCCCTTATCAAGAATGACAATACTTAGATTTTTTTTTTTAATTCAATCAATCGTTGTGGAAATATATATATATATATATATATATATATATATATATATATATATATATATATATGTGTGTCTGTGAACGTTTTAAACATTATTGTCACCATTTATTTGGAATCCGATAGTTGAAAACAAGGTTTCTGTACTTTGTTTTGTTTTCTTTTTTAATTTGCTTGTATGATTATTGAACAATTCGATTACATATTGCCGATATCGTATTGAAAAAAATATTTGTATATACAGGATCCACTCCTAAACGCATTAAATGATCCCTATAAGTTTTAAACACATTTGCAAGACGTAATCAAATTTGGTTTTATGTAAAAAGGAAAGAATCAGTGGAAGTAAATCGATTCAGATTTTGATAAAATATTAACAATAATTATTACACGTCAATTAAAATATATTCAATTTCTTTGGAGTGTTTTAAATGTTTTTTATGGGGTATCATATGGGTATAACCCCCAAATATAAAATGAAAATATTTTAGATTTGCATTATTTTTTTCCATCGCCATTAGACACCAATTACGAAGGATTCATTGAATTTCAATTTCTTCTTAAGACCCGTTAAGCTTTAACCTTAAATGTTAGACATTTTCTAGAATGAAAGTTTTATAATGGAGTTTGATCAAAATTGGAATAAAGATTATAGGTTCAGCATCATTATATCTGTTGGTACACATGCGACTAGGGGTTCTGTGACGTCACGGGCTTTTGTGTATGAAACAGAGTTTTGCCAGTCTGGTTTTTGGAAGCAAGCCGAACAGACGTATTTCTCTATGTAGTCCGAAATGAAAAAGGGAATTTATTTCCCTAAGAGAATACAGGCATGAGATTCTTTCTTCCCTCTTCTTCGAATGGCTAAGGACTTAAGCTAGGAATTAACTACGATAAAGTAGTAATTTGATCTCTCCCGCAATGTTTAGTAAAACATCCCCATGGCCGACATTGACGAGACCTCAGGTCAAGAATCAAGGTGCACCTGCGCATAGGGGTTCTGTGAGGTCACGGGCTTTTGTGTTTTTGTTTTTAAACACATTTGCAAGACGTAACGTGATTGACGGTCAGCCACCGACTTCTAGTATCTATTTGGAGAAAAAAATACAAATAAAAATATAAAGGAAAAGTAAAGTTCTGATTTTTTTAGAATCAGATCAAATAATATGGTTGGGGATCAACTTATAGATACTAGGACATGACGTGACCAGCCGATTGATCGGATCGGGCTTCTCCGACCTCCCGTCTAGCCAAAGTAAAGGCTGAAGTGGATGAATGCCTAGCTACCAGGATCCCGCCCTACAGCATCACACGCTGACACCCACGGCTCATTATTAAACTCTCCTTCATTGTCACTCAAAAATCGCTTAGGAGCTCCAAAATAAGATATCCACATTAAAAATATGTTGCGAATAATTTCTTTGCTCTTTTTGGTTTTAATTAATCTGGCAGCAGAGTACCTAGGGGATGTATCAATTAGGTGCAGAATCCAGCATTGGTTATGTTGATGTTCCTTTAAATCCAAACATACAGTGTCATTAAACCTGTTACCAAGAGCCAATCCTACAACTGGTCGAGGAGGGGGTCTTCTAAACCTCAGACAAACTGAACAAACATCACAAACATCTTTGATCTGATTCAGAAATTCCTTATCATGAAATGCCTTACTGTCTTTAACCAAAGCTATTAATTTCTCTTTAGATGCATGAGCAAACTGTCTGTGTAATTTCTAAGCCTTTCTCCTTTTTTCCATTCTAGAGCATCCTCTTACAGTCTCACAATGCAACACTATGTCCGGTGCATTTTTAACCTTCAAAAGCATATTAGTTAACAGAAGACTATAATGTCCAGAAGTAGTGATTTGCAATTTTATATAACTACCAAAAAATCGACAGCTGTCATTTTAAAAAATCTAATAGTAATTCTGAGAGTTTTCATAGATTTATGACTTAATAACAGGAGTAAATCAATTTTTACGATGTCAGTCTCAATATAACCTCTGACACCTTTTGTATCTCCTATTGTTAGAGGAAATTTAACTGTTTTAATGGCTTTCACTTCCACTCCATCTCCAAAACAAAATGTTCTGTTAGACCTAACAGATTCCACCAACTGCTTATCTCGGTCATTCAATGTATCAAAGAATATATTAAACCAAAGCTCTCCAGCAACAGTTTGTGAACAAGCAGAGTCCATACCAATACCATACCAATGTCTCTTTCACAAGATTGGACATTTTTACATTAGAATAAGAATCATTTATCAATGTTCG
This sequence comes from Sepiola atlantica, assembly GCA_963556195.1. Lineage (NCBI taxonomy): Eukaryota > Metazoa > Mollusca > Cephalopoda > Sepiida > Sepiolidae > Sepiola > Sepiola atlantica. Next base: position 19,262,799 of record OY744531.1, on the reverse strand, counting down.
ATAACCTGAATCAACATCAAAGTAAAGTTCACCTCGTCTGAATCCACGACAATGTTGATATTGTTTTTAGAATTAAAACTCGTACAATCTCGGGCAAAATGCTTAGTTGAATTACATAAAAAAAACGCATTATCTTACCTTGTCTGTCCATTAGATTCATTTTATTTATTTTTTCCTTGATACTTCTGTATCTATTGTAATTTACTGTTTCAACTTCTTCTTTGATAGCAGGGACGGTTTTACATTCAGTTGATGAAATATCAGAAAACACTTTCTTCAATGTATCTTTCATTGTTGCATATGTCAAGCTAGAACATGTGGTTCTTGCTAATTTTTCATTTTCCTCCGATACATTTGCTGCATTCAAAACAAAAAAGGCCTGGACTCCTTCTGGCAGAGTAATTCCAAATTTCCGTAATTTTTGGTATAAAAATTCATATTGTACCAAAAATTAATTTATATTAACTCCGGCCGCCCTTTTGTATGAATAAAATTCCTTAAATGACATATATGCCATCGTGTTCTCATCCAGTAAGTAAATTTCATCTAATTTGTCCATTATTATAGTCAGTCCATTTATTCCACCGATATCCGTTGTTGCCAAATGTCAAACGCATTCTCTTATATTTTGTGGCAATAACAAAAATACTGCTGGACCCTGTTTCTCTTTAGACAAATCCTTAAATAAAGACCATATGGCGATATCTTGCTTCCATTCTGCATAAGAATCCTGATTTATTGAAATATGTGGGCTTTTACTACACGAAGCCATCTTTGTTTTAATTGTGTTTCAACGTTTGCTGAACAAGAAAACTTCTTATCACACAAAGAAGACAGCTTCTGCTACGAATGTTGATCTGTGTCACTTCTTCTTTCCAACTGGAAACCCTTGACCGTTCGTGCACGTCGCCATTTTGTCTTTCCACAACAACTAACTAAGGGAGATAATTCAGAGACTACTCAAAAGGAGATAACTCAGAGACAACTTCAACACTCCCAACCCTCTGCTAAGTATAGGCCGCTCACTGCTTTCCAGCATAATCTAAAACCAGTAGGGCAATCTCTAAATGGGAGTGAAAGCTAAGTGGGATGTCGAAAATAAAAATATCGGGATTGGGATCTGGGAATGGATGGTGTCTTCCAAGATAGTAACCACATTTCAAGGGCAGCCAGAGACAAAATAAATGTGAGGAGTGGGCATCTTTGGAAGCTCTCTAGTAACAAAAAAACAAAACAGGACTAAGACGCATTCATTCCTACTAGCTAAGAGTCTTAATTTCAAATTCTCAAAAACTGGGGATGGGTTCCATAGAACTCAGGACCACGTGTACCATACTTAGGGAGGGAACACGAATTCATACCTGGCTCCTCATCGGATGCACAAACTAGTGTCATGCACTCACCTCCTATTGAACTCCATGTGATGTAATTCTACTCAGTGTTACACACGGGACTGAAGTCCTTGGTAATCAGAATGCGAAGGCTTGACTGAGACTGCCTGTCAGCAGTTCGGACGTAATCCATCCATCTCACTCCAGGCCTCACACATCTAGAGAGAAAGTCAGTTTTAGTACCCCCCAAAAATTAGGGGTAAACATAAATCGAGACTCTTTCTTTCGCATCTCACTGGTAATTTTCTTAAAGATGGGTGCTCCTCATCAATTAACTTCAGCCTCAGAATTGCCATTTTGGTAACTTTGCCCTACTCCCCTTGTCCTGATGCACAAAAGTTATTATTATGGGCACATTCCTAAAGTTTGAGGGGTTTTGCACCTGCTTTCCTTTCACGTGCGTGAAACTCTCCAAACGCTTGCCTTTACTTCCTTTGCCTCCCATTTAAATTTGTTTGTACCTGAGACGAATTTGCCTCCGAGATCCGATCCCCCGGTAGGAAAAGGAAAATCCTCGATTTTTCCTGTCTCACAGGCAGAGAAGGGGTACTGGTTTGGGAGCAGGAGTTGCTTACAGGTCCTCTGTTATCGTTTCTAAGGATCTAGCTCTAGGACTAGGGGGTGGGTAGAATAAAGGGAAGGGGCTGAACCGAATTGGAGGCGGTTGGCGATTGGGGCTGTGAGGGTTGGGCAATTTGAGTGATTTCATCAACTTCCTGTTCTGTTTCTTTTACTTTCTTAGCTTTGGTGTCTTTACTTTTCCTTCCCCTACTCTCCTTTTCCCTATTAAGCCTCACCACCTTCCACGATCATCTCTTCCTCATCAGGTTTTGCTTCACCCTCTGATTCCGACGAAGGGGCCGAATGTTTCCTCTTGGTACTCGTTTTTCCTGTGTTGGTATCTTTACAGCTTTCGAGTTGGAGCTAGGGATGGACTTTTTCCTCTTCCTGGCCGCTACTGTAAAACTCAAAGTAGCTGCTTCTGTCGTAGCGGCTGCTGCTTCCGGCTGTGCTGGCAATTTCTTTTAAGCTGGAGGAACAGCCACCGGGGACTTCACTGGGTTATTTTTGGGGGCATGCCTTCACCATGTGCCCAGGCTGCTGGCAGTGCCAACAATGTAGCCTTCTCCCCTCCACAATTATAGACATCATCCAAGATTCGTACTTTAGCTGTGCCAAGATGAAATTAAAATCAGCGCGGTCCACCCGCATCTTCAGGTTATAATCCCCTGTTAAAATACTGAACAACCACCTCGACCTCACCATACTGAGACATGTGCTCAGAGCCAATGAAGAATGAGACGCCGAGATTTGACACGGTTGTCCATCTTTTATCTAAGTATTTGGGCTTACCACTTTTTTAGCCTCTTGCTGATTCAGGAGTAGGATATCCCACATTGCATAACTTTTCCTTGTAATGTATGTTGCCGGGTCTTCATATCTCCCAACATTTCAACCATCCTGTCCTTTGGGACTCCAGTCAGTTCTTTTGCCTTCATATCCAAAGTCACTAGCGACATGATCTTTTTCTGCAGATTCTCCAAGGTGCCCAAAATCAGCTGTATCATGCTTTCCTGTGTATCATTTTTATTATTTCTCCTTGAAAAGCTGCCTGTACTCTTCTTGTGTCGTCTATGCCTGGGGTCCCTATACTGTTTGGGTCGTCTGTGTATCAAGAGGACTTTCCGATACCTGGGTCTCTGGAATAGATGTTTACTGAAGTTTCTAATTTGCAATCCAAAGCAGTCAAGAACTGGCCATTACACTGTTCCGGCAGTACCGGCTATTGAAAAAATTTTCATAACCTCCCTCCTTATTTTAGGTCTAGCTTGTCTTTGCTATCTCGGCTCTCTCTTACAGACGAGTCCGATTCCATATCTGAAGGTATTTCGGACCCCCTCCTCCGAGGAGCACTGTTGGTGGGCGACTTTTCTCTGGCTTCGAACGCGGCCACAATTTCTTCAGGTGAAACCCTTTTTCTCACTGGGGGGGGGGGGGGCTATACAGGCTGTAGCGAGTCCTCTCATCGACTCAACTGAGGTGACACTGGGTGTGACATCCCTCAAAACGGACAACACAACTGAAGTGCTCTGCCTGGTCACACCTCTCAACTCAACTGAGACGTCATCGGGGGTGACACCTCCACTAACCGACTCATCTTCCATCCAACTCCCGGCTTGAACCCGGCAACTCAAATCGAAGAAACCTTCACCGTTAACCAGCGCGTCAGTCTCCTTGAAACCTGATAGTTGTTTAAGTAAAGCCAAAGAGTTGGACACGAAGGAAAAATGAAAATATAAAATACAATTTATGTGCCTAATGGGAGCAACAAGAAAGGATACCCCAAAAGGAGTAGAAGAGATAAAATGCCCCAAAAAGGGGGGGGGGGGGGTAGTCAGTGTGGGATGAAGCTTTAAACTCAGCACTAGTGTATGTTCGTACCTTTGAGAGACCACAAGTGATCTCTTAAAAGCTAACCTGTTGGTAAGCAAAATATAGCATCAGAACAGATACTACACTTGGTATTTATCTCCCCCCCCCCCCTACAGCGGTAAGATGTGACACAAGGTCAGGAAAGTGGGATTGAAAAGCCAGCGTCCTAGAGAATGAGCACTCTGGCCATCAAAAGATACCTGGGCAGCCCTGTCGGCATTCCCAGGTAGGATCGCCTCAGGCGATTAGCAATAAACTAACCACTTCTCAAAGGGTAAGAAGGCAAAGCCTGTAAAAGTGGACCTCCTAGAACTGCACAGAACAACACTTCAAACCAGAGGAATCAAGGCCCGAAGACCAAAACGGTGATATCCAATTCTCTCCCACAGCAGGAATATGTGACACAAGGTCGGAAAGTGGAGGAGGAGTCAAGCCAGCGCCCCCAAAGAAGGAGCACTCTGACCTAGCAAAAATAGCCTGAGCAGCCCCGTCGGCATTCCCCGATCAGGGCACCTCAGGCAGCAAGCAATAAACTTAATCCACCCCAAAGAGGGGAGGCAAGGCCTGGGAGGGTGGACCTACTAGAACTGCACAGGACAAACCCACAAACCGGTCAAATGAAGACCCGAAGGCCAAGACGATACCTGTCTATAGGGTGTAGTATCCATCGGAACAGATACTACACTCTCAGCCAAAAGGCCAACACCTAAGGCCAATAACTCGTAAGACTCGTATCGAGCAAATAGAGTTATCTTCCTTGGCCGTTTCTGGATTATTTCTAATAATAATAATAATAATAATATTTAAATTTGTAGTAAAAAATAATTAGTTTGTCTTTTTTATTTAAGATTTTCAAATTTTCTTATGCGAAGACACTGTCTTTTACTAATGACAAAGAAACGGCTAAAGACGATAACTCGGTCATGGGTAGTATCTCAATAAGAATCATCCGTTTCTGTGTAGTAGGAAGCTGTAACTACTCGACCAAGAACGATAACTATCTTCAGCTCAATATAATCTTGTCCGAGTTATCGTCCTTAGCCATTTTTATGTTATTAATATAAAAAAAAAATGTACTTTCTAATACACAATGCCATGACTGAACGACGAACTTCTATTTCGCACTAGAAATTTTGAAAATCTTTAAAAGTAAAAAAACACACACACACACACACATAATTGATTGTTTTCACTATAAGTTTAAATATTAGTTTTCTACACATTAACAATTCCGCATAAACAGTCAGAATCGTATTTACAGATTTTCACCTGGGTTATTAAGTCAAGAAGCACCCAAAACTGAAAAAGCATTAAAGACGCTTTGAATTGTTTAATGAGCGAGGAAGGCTACATTTATCTTTGCACTTTTTTAAAACTTGAAAATGACAAGTTCTTCAGCTTCACTTTGTGATCGAATGGATTGTAAAAAGTGAGTCGCTGATTGGTTAAGAATTATTTTCGCAACCAATCAGCGATCGTTTTACAAATTGATCAAGGCTTATACTTACTACACCTAACCAAACAATGTCACAAAATTGGTGAGAAAAAAAATGTCTAAAATTTTAATTTATATTTTTGGAGGGTAAAAAAGGTAAGTTTAAATATTTCTTTTCCATTTACTAATAAGCTCGAAGCGAAATTACATTTACGTGTTGATAATGCCACTTTTTTTTGCATTTAAATATTTTTCCGGATCGACCGACTTTTGTTTATGGCCGATGAAAAAAAAAACAAGAAATCGACTTTAAAAATACAGTTTTTACTTTCTTCATTAAAAGCTAACTTTAAACAAACAAAGAAGAATCTCTCCGTTTCGGTTAATGCTAGTCGGAGACACTTCTCGTGATCGGTGATACTATGAAACTGCAGTAAAATGTTAAACTAAGTACATTTTAGTATCATTTATTATTGATGTATATACAGTAACATATATATATATATATATATATATATATATATATATATATATATAAGGAATGTTTATTATTTTTCACGTTAAGAAACTAAAACTGAAGTTCGAAAATAAGTCTGTTTTCCCCCGTCCTGTTATTTTTAATAACAACGTTTAGCCATCCACCCTCACCCCATCGACCTATGAGAAGAAGTATATTACAATAATACTACAATTTAACTTACCAAGACTGGATGTGACAGAAGTTGCGCTTAGAGTGGAGAGTTCACCAGTATATTTTTTTCTGTGCTTTCACAGATTAGGACCCACGCTAACTTTGACCCTAACGACGGGGTCAAAGTTAGCGTGGGTCCTAATCTGTGAAAGTACTCTTTTTCTTGTGCTTCTACAAAATTTGAGCCGAACCAAATCGACTTTTTTCCGAATTAAACCTCAAACCTAGGGGTAAATGATGAGTTCGAAGGGTTAAACATTTTTTTTTAATCCGAGTAAAATAAGTTTATAAGCAATTATATATATATATATATATATATATATATATATTTAAAGAACGTTTTGTAGTTAAAATCAATTTAGTATTACGTAGTAGAGAAAAAAAGACGTTTTAATACTATTTTCGTCTTGAGCGATACAAAAAAAAAACATGGCGGCATTCTGTAAGACTCCATTTTGTGAAAATCACGCTTCTTGTAACATATTTACACATATCAAACGTTTTTCCTCAGATTACATGCATTGTAGTACTTAGTACTAAATAGGGCGCTTGTATAGATCGGGTACACGGGCGAAATTTATTTTAGAAGAGTTCCAATAGTGTAAATAAAAAGGGCAGACAACTCGTTTTTTTTTTAAATCGAAATGGTTTCTCATTAAATATTTTATTAACAAACATAAAACCATTTTATCGTATATACACATTTTTTATCGCATTATATTTACCCCTTCGAACTCATCATTTACCAACTTGGGTTACGGTTTAAAATGTTGGGGGGGGGGATACGTATTACGTACAATATACAAAATTATCGAATATAAAAGTATCTCTCTCCTCGCTGTACCCTGAAGGGGGGGGGGCGAGGCAGTAGTCGGAAGAGGAAAGGTTTGCTAAAAGAATTGCTCCTTCAGCGACCCACCCAACAGGGTCTGGTAAAAAGAAAATGGAGTCTCTGGTTGGAGCAAAGTCGTACCGTTGACGCCGACTCGTAATAGAGTCTGCCTATGTCGTGCAAATGGCCACCCACTCGCAAGAGTGTCTGCCGATCTCATTGAGGGGTTGACGTGTGAATCCGAATGAACTCCTCAGTGTCGAAGTTCGTTCAGCATCGTAAAAGTCTGTCCATATCCACTACTGTAAGTGGAAAACTGTAGTTGAAAAAGTCTGACTCGTAAGAAAGTCCGTCGATGTTCGCCGTACTTGTTACCGGCCCTGTTCGCCGGGGAATGACCGTTCACCACTGAACAGGGAATGGTGACGCCAATGTTCACCTCTTTTTTTCTTTACACCTGAATGGGGAGTGGCGGCGGCCGCCGCCGTTCACCCTGTTGGCCACTGCCAATGTTCGCACTGAATGGAGAAAGGCAGAACCTAATATATAGATCTTTGTACAACCTCTCTCCCCCCAATCAAAAATGCGCCAGTTCGACCTTGCTCCGTTGGGTATCATACCTCCCCCCCCCCGCCCCCTGAAGGCCTTACCCACTCAATAGGCTCGACCGTTCATATTTTTCTTACAAAAAAGAAATGTCTTCAAATTCTGTATAAATACTTTTTTTTCTTTTGGTGAATGATGAGATCGCCGTCCTAAACAGAATGCGATAAAAAATTGTGTATAGGCCATAAAAATGATTGTATATTGTTTTGTTTTGTTTTTTAAAGATTATTCCATGATGAATCATTTCGAGTTAAAATCTATTTAGTTTAATGCATGAAATTTGAAGAAGAAGAACACGTTTAAAATGTGTTAATATATTATCATAATCGAGGTTTTTACAAGATGGCGTCATACTGGAACCGGAAGTAAGTTATTATGTCAAAAGTCAATCGCGTTTACGTTACCTGAAACGAAGCAAACCCTTTTAATTCCCAGAATAGTATTTAATAATGGCTAACAGTACACAATAAGTGTTTATAGATTATCTATAAAATAAGTTGTGCAACAAATATTTTTATAAATAGGTACTTTCATTTTTTAAATAAATTATTTTTAAAGTTCACTACAAAACTTCGTTTCATTATACATTGTTTACGTTCCATGATTTTGTATTGCTCAAGGTGAAAAAGTGTTAAAACGTGTTTTTTTCTTCTATTACTACGTAATACTAAATTGATTTTAACTCCAAAACGTTGATTATGTCATAATCTTAATTTCCTATAGCCGGTGAGTATAGAGTGAAATTGTGCGGAGTCAAAGGTGGCTCTGTGAACTCGAACTTAAGGTTAGTGGTCGGATTAAGAGAGGGCTTGGGGAGGCTTGCTACTCGGACTTAAGGTTATAGGACTGTTATTTTTTATATATATATATTTTTTAGCAAAACAACAAACAAAACATTCCGGTTAATTGCCCTAAAACACTATCCGGTTCGACAATGACCCTGACATTGGAGATCATTTTACGTTAAATTTATATGCAAAACTGATCATTAACTCCAAATTTTAAAAATAATTGTTTCTTTTTGTTTGTTTTTTTGCCACGTTTTTCACACATAATCGCTTAAAAATGTAGAATTTCATTGGAACGGGCGAATAGCTAAGGATGCTTAGCTACAAATTTATCAAAATAATAATAGTAATTCTTAATTTCTGAAAAGTTGGGGAAAAATTACTATTCCTACAACTAACCCTAAGTCCGGGTTGCAAAATTAAATTTAACGTAAAATGAGCTATTTCTGAGACATTCTCATGTCCTAAAAACTTAGAATGGCCCGGAAATGTGGGATCATTTTACGTTAAATTTATATGACAAAACTAACCCCCCACTAAATTCTAAAATGATTGTTTCTTTTTTAGTGTGTTCACACATAATCGCTTAAAAAAAAAAAAGTAGAATCTCATTTTTTGTGAGGGGGGGGGGGGGCGACTTTTAAATGTAGATATAATTTCTTTTTTAATTTGACAAACTTCTAAATACTTTATGTATTGTATCCAATATTTTGATAAACTCATTGTAAGATTTTCATCTACATTTTTCACTTGTGCCAAAACCAAAAAATGACAATAAAACATTAATTATTTCAGAGGATATACACCGGTGACCAGACAACGGTGCCAGAAAAATAAAAAAAAATTTGTCCTGACTCACTTCCAAATCTTTTAATATTCAACTGTGAACTCTCTGAGAGACGTCATCATATAGACGTTTAGCAAATAGGTGTGAAAAGAAATTTGAACATTTCAAAACGTTTTTTAAGGGAATAAGCAAGTGAACTCTAGAATATTTACTTTGTTTACCATAATTTACCAATAAAGAAAATTTAAATTAGACTCGAGAGTCAATGCTAAATCTAGGAATGGGATTCCTAACCTGTGGTCCTGTGGCCCTTAGTCTTATGCTGTAAATAAACAATCTTCTAATAAATAAATACATTGTGTTTGTTTAATTTTTTATTGTCAAGAAAAAAAATTAAAAGAATCGTTTTGGGAATCAGAAATAAGGCTAAATATTTTCCGATACTGATACCCCAAAAAGCTCTGATTTTTCCCATTTCCGATTCCGATTATTTGTCCAAACACTAGTCTATACCAGTTTTGATCTCGGCAGTTGAATTAGTATCGGTCATTTTCAAGAGGTGTATATACTGTTTATTCAGATTTGGTTCTTCCAAAAGTTTCCAAAGAGATGGAAGCTCGATGCTATCAAACACTTTAGTAAAATCAATAAAGACGATAAGCACAGAATTATTGAATTCTATGAACTTCTTTCTAATCTGCTCTAAGGCGATGATTTGCTCTATAGTATCTCTCCCTGGTTGGTACGCAGCTTGAGAAGTTGGGAATGATGCATGAAGATCTCTTTTGAGACATTCTGCGCCACTACTGTTGCCAAACAATTTGTAAAAATCACGTAAAAAAAGGCTGATTAGGCGATAATTCTCGCGATCCAGGCGACTTATGCAGTATAACGATCAATACATTTTTGAAAGCTTGCGCTACAACATGGGAACAAAATGATCAGATAGATCCCGAAATATCTTCAAACAAAATCCACGACCGCACAATGAGTCAATGGATCTACAGGCACGATAATCTTTTTCACGGTGCCATTCGAGAGATGACAAGGTCCTCTTTATCAAGGGGCCAGCCTTGGCCTTGGCAAATATAAAACTTGCAGACCCATTCTATAAGATGTAGGTAGCAAAACCAAATGCATTTGATGAAAAATCAAAAATCTCTCTCTCTCTCTCTCTCTCTATATATATATATATATATATATATATATATATATATATATATATGAAGCAATCCAACAAAAGATATAAGCGTCAACTAATATCTTATAATTAGTGAAACATCCGGATAAAAAACTGAAGCTCAATATACTGGATAGAGCATTAATATTATAATATAAAATGAAGTAATAAAATAAGGTGTCAATCAAATTTTATTAGAATTCAAAGTTCATGCAAAGCATCCTTAAGTCCTTAGCTCATGAGTTTTCAAAGATAATTCTTCTCTTCAGAGGACCATTACCGCAGTTATACTACTACAGGCAATAAAATTACGCTTTGAAAATATATAAAATTATATACACAAATATATAAAAATACATAACATCAAACATATCAATCCAAAAACATACTTTTGTTGAATCCATACAGTCCATCCAGGTCATACAAGTTGAGAAGCATAATCAGGAAGGACATTACTCCAAGATACAAACAGCAGTCCAAATACGTGAAATTGAAGGGGCCGGAGAACAACCGCCAGGAATTTCAAAATATTGTCCGTTGGAAAGATGGAACACTTTCAGATTTAAAATTGTCACGTGCGTGGAATATTTGTAGTCAGTTATGGAAAAGTTTCAGATCAAAACAACAGCAACGCTGTACATCGAAAAAGCAAGAAATTAAATGGGAATAACGTTAACAGTTGGACAGATGGGAACCTAGCATGTTTAAATTGTCACGTGCGTGGAATTATGGAAAGTATTCAAATTTAACTAATAGAGACGCTATGTATCTTATCGAAAGTAAATGGAGATAACGTTAAAAATAAATGGAGATAACGTTAAAAATAAAATTATATTAAGTTAAAAAATATATAAATTATAAAATTAACAATTATAAATTATATTGAAATAATATGCTAATGTAATAAATTATTTCTAAAAATATTAAATAATAAATCATTAAAAATAAAAATAAAACTTATAATTAAATAAATTGTAGTCACACCATTTATAAATTTATGAAGTCGTAATGGTACTAATCATAAAAAAATTTAGGTACTAATAATAAAGGGGGGGGGTAAAGAAAGATGAAAAGGAAAAATGAAGAAAAATAAAAATAAAGAAAAATAAATAAATAAAGAAAAATGAAGAAAAATAAAGATGAAATAAATAAACTGTTAGATAAAATAAATGATAACAAAATTGTGTAAAAATAAAAAAAGATAAAAGGCAAGAGAAGGAAAAATGGGGATATGGGGTACTCCACATTTGAAATTTTAAATTAGAATTAAAATTAAAAATTAAAAAAAACAGTTATATACATAAATATAAAAAACATCCATAATTAAAACATGCAATAATAGAAATAGAGTTTAGGGCCACAGTCGGAATACCATACAGTTCAATCCGAAATTCGGAAGGCGAATTCATCATTGTGAAATCCGAAATCCTAAAAGTCCGTATTCTGGGCACTCTGCGGTTATGACTTATGTATTTTGTTCTGCCCAATTTATCAGAAGTGCCTTTCTCCTGTGGATACAGTCCTTATATATCTCCCCTTTTTTGTTTAGGCATATAATGTTAGGGTCATTGATGGTTCGCAAGATGTTATATTTTTCAGCATCGCAAAGTGCACAGCGGCCTGATATTGGGGAATATGGTTTTCGTCTTTCTATTAATTTCCAACTGATGGTAAAAGGTGTTCCCTCATCCTTTAGTTCCCATACACGGGCCCCTAAAGCTGTATTTACTCTATCTCTATATTTGAAGGTATGCCTGTGGGCATATAGTCTTTGCTTAAACATGCCCTTTGTCATCAATGATTTATTATTTAATATTTTTAGAAATAATTTATTACATTAGCATATTATTTCAATATAATTTATAATTGTTAATTTTATAATTTATATATTTTTTAACTTAATATAATTTTATTTTTAACGTTATCTCCATTTATTTTTAACGTTATCTCCATTTACTTTCGATAAGATACATAGCGTCTCTATTAGTTAAATTTGAATACTTTCCATAATTCCACGCACGTGACAATTTAAACATGCTAGGTTCCCATCTGTCCAACTGTTAACGTTATTCCCATTTAATTTCTTGCTTTTTCGATGTACAGCGTTGCTGTTGTTTTGATCTGAAACTTTTCCATAACTGACTACAAATATTCCACGCACGTGACAATTTTAAATCTGAAAGTGTTCCATCTTTCCAACGGACAATATTTTGAAATTCCTGGCGGTTGTTCTCACTCATTAAGCTACACAACTCCGCTGATGAAGGTCCGATTTTCTCGGATCTGAAACCTTGGTCCGGATGTTGTTGTAACACTTTATTTAATATTAATAAATATATATATATATATATATATATATATATATATATATATATATATATATATATAATGTTTATGTGTGTGTTCCCTATAGAAAGATATGTTAGAGAATCTCGTAAAATTTACCAGGGAAGACAATCTCTAAATGCACCCTTAAAGAGAATATGAGAGCATAACCCTCTTAAAACTTCAATTATATCCTATTTTTATGATATTTAAATCATATGTTAAACATTTTTGGGGGAAGACAATGGTCCCAAATCTCTTAAATTCTCTCCTAACCTAAGGAATCTATGAGGGCCAAACCTCCTGTAAAACTTCAAATATATCCTATTTTGAAAATAGTTTAAGCATCATCAGTTTAACGTCCGTTTTCCATGCTGGCATTCATTGGACAGCTGTAAGAAATTGATTTCCGAACTAGCCTATCTTTGCCCAGGTGTTTATTTATCCATCTTTCTCTCAAGTCCATTTTTATCACTTCCTCCCATGTTTTCCTTGGTCTTTCCCTGCCAACTGACCCTGCTACCTAAACTGTTGTACATCTACTAACCTAAGAACTCTCATCCATTCTTTTAATGTGGCCATACCATCATAGTCTCCTGTTTTGTATACATCTCCCTATACTGTCCAGATTTAATCTTCCTCTGAGCTCATCAAAACTAAGCCTGTCTTTTTGACTTACGTTACATGCATCATATCAGTCTCATATCATTTCTTTCTATGCAACGCATGTCCTCAACCCTCACTGGTCAGGTTTCACTTCCATATATCGTCAAACTGCATGCACGTGCCTGACAGACTATTCAATTGGTCAACAGTATTAACACTCTGCTGGTTAGTCATGACATACGAGCTGCTAAGTCACTACTATTGGAATGACATCCCCTGCAAGGCCGTATAAGTACCCTATCACGTTTTCCAAGAAAGAATTATGAGTGATAAAACTGTTTACGCCATCATTATTTGAATTAAATGACCTCAAGAATAAATGACCTTCCTTTATTACACTCCGAGCATTCTCGTACCCGTCCAGCAAAACCTCCAGAGAATCGTGGGTCCTACGTAAAAGTTAGTATGCTAAGCAGCATATCCTTATACAAACTGGGGAGATATTTTTCAACATGGTATTTGATAACAAAATTGAAAATATAATTGCTAGCAACAAACCCCAAACTGAGTGTTTTTATAACAAAATTGAAAATATAATTGCTAGCAACAAACCCCAAACTGAGTGTTTTTATAACAAAATTGAAAATATAATTGCTAGCAACAAACCCCAAACTGAGTGTTTTTATAACAAAATTGAAAATATAATTGCTAGCAACAAACCCCAAACTGAGTGTTTTGATAACAAAATTGAAAATATAATTGCTAGCAACAAACCCCAAACTGAGTGTTTTTATAACAAAATTGAAAATATAATTGCTAGCAACAAACCCCAAACTGAGTGTTTTTATAATGAAATTAAAAAAATAAGCAACTATTTTTGTTCCTTGTCATCTTTCAACCAAAATTATTCGGAAGGCTTTACAGATGTTAGCCAAAATTACATAACAATCCATTCTAACAGATCCAACATATAATGTTTCGGAATTTTTTAGATGAGGGTTAATCATTTGGATCATTCGGACTACTGCTCTCATCTTGAATATTATTCTCACAACGTTTCAGTCAATGTAACCTCCGACCTTTCTCAGTACTATAATGATCAGTTCAAAGTGAAAGTCTTCTAGGAGTTACAGGTTCAATCCTCAGTAAAGGTGATACTAAGAATATAATTAAGAATTACTTCTACCCAGTTATAGCTGACGGAATGAGAGCTGTCTATCCATGTGGATTAAATGAAGGGTTCCGTTTGAAATTCCGTACCATTTACAAATTTACCAAAATAAATAAATAATTCAATATGATATTATCAAAGTTACGTTGACACGAGAGATACAAACGGCCACACGAGAAGTGGTCACACAATTTTATTTATAGAGATGATGTCCTATAGATTGTTACATTAAATTGTTTCCTGTTCCCCTTACTATTCTTTCGATTCGATGAGACAGCTGTTAGAGTCGGTCGGTAGCGTAATTAGCTTTTGGAAACTTGTACTTCGCATTGGTAACAGCTTGGTTAAAAGATTATTGGTTATTTTAAGCGTATTGGTCAGTCTCTCTTCGGTAACGTAATAAAAGACTACTCATTCTGATACAGTACGACTCGCAGAGTTCGGATCAGGGTTGCAGAGTAAAAGTCAAATTTAGTTCATCTTCGAAGAATCAGCAGTATGAATATTGAAATTGAATTTAAAATAAGGAGTCAGAGTCAGTCGGAATTTTTTGGAATCCTAGGAGTCAGAGCCTGACCATATACCTTACATCTCCACAACCCTGGTTAGGATATTAAACAACTTTAGCATAATTCTCTAGTTTTTCTGCTGTCCAACTTTGGCGATAAATAGAAAATGTATGCAAATTAATGTTAACATCTGACCCTCATGCCACTAATATGACACTAATATGTGAAACTAGACATACCAGTAAACTACTACTACTACTTGGATTTAATTTGAAAATTCATAAACTGTGACATAAAAGAAGGCAGTCTAGGTCTCACTGAAATCAACCATGCATATAAAGCCACCATAGTAAGAATGGGGCAGTCCATCAGAAGCCCTACAGATGTGTCGATGAGAATCGTGAGAGATCATCATGAACATCTATCCCAACAAACGTTAGTCACAAAGCTCCCTCAAAACTTTGGTGGAGTCATGCTGGAAAAATCTGCTGAGACCTACGACGAACCAGCAACGCGGATTGCGAGAAAGAAGAGAGAGCAATACACAAAAAATGGAAATTGAAACCAGAAAACAAGGATGGAAACAAGATAAGAGAGCAGGGAAGTTGTTGGATGAGCTTAACCAAGAATATATAGACAAAGAGGCTTCACTCAAATGGCTGAAGAATGGCAGACTTCCATTTGATGAGGAAAGAATTATTATAGTCAGACAAGACGAAGACTTACTCACAAATGGATTTTAAAAATGGCTGGCCTCCAAACAAACGGTCAGTGTAGATTTTGCCACTCAACATTTGAGAGCCAGAATCACCTATCTTACTAGGTGATGGCCACTACACTGCCCATCACCTATCTTACTAGGTGATGGCGACTACACTGCCCGCCACAACAAAGTATGCAAATACCTCCATTGGAAGATCTGCGGAAAGATGCAGCTTAACAAATCGTCGAACATCTGGGAACATGAACCTTCACCCATAACATCAAACATAAAGGTGAAAGTGTTCTATGATAAAGGTATACAGGCGGACAGATACATAAAAGACAAAGCCATCAACCCAGATATTTGGCAAACATAACACAATCCCAGAACTAAATTATAGCATAGCATCTATGTTACTCTATCTATATTTATATAAAGTTAGGTATATGTATATGTTTATATATTTTTATGTATAGGATTCACTCCTAAACTAATTAACCGATCAACTGCTAGGTATAAGAGTGGCTAATGTGGTCTGAATTTAGTTTTATTTAATTTTATGCAAAGTGGGTGTGGAAGAAGCCCTTTGTGAAAATTTATATAGCTCCGAGTTTTGTGAAATTTTAACAATAAATATTCACCAAATTTCAGTTTCTTTGGAGTATTTTAAAACGATTTGGGGGGGGGGGGGGCTAATATGAGCACAACCCTCCATTTAAAAAAAAAATCAGATTTGCATTAATATTGATCCATAATCATTGGACGCTAATTAAATAAGATTCCCTGAATTCACTTAATGCTTAAATTTTAGACATTTTCTAAAATCAAAATATGTAATAGATTTTGATCAACATTGGAATAAGGATTCTAGACATAAGGTTTAGTATCATTGATTTTAATTTTCGTAAGAGGACATAAAAGTGGTGCAAAACTGTTCTGTTCAGGGGATTAATTTTACCTGTCCTGGGACGAGTATTCTAGTTAAAGTATATAGGGAAAAAGCCTTAGGGAAACAAATGTTGATTGACTCGGCTAATGTAAGATGGTCAAATATGGCTGACTTTGCGGGGAAATATTTGTTATCTAACATATCCATCTACGGTGAAAGGGTATAACTCTATAATCTCTACAAATAAAAACAAGAGTCTGTCTTTCTGTTCACTTGGAAACTACTGGTTGGATTTCAACTAAACTTTGACTGCTGATAGGCTACAACCCAGCTAGTGTCACAGGCTATTTAAAGTTTAGTTATACAAAATCTGGAGGTCATGAAAGGTCGAAAATAAGGTGAAAAAAGCCATTTCTCATGAATGGGTTGGTTATTTTGTTTTATGGCATATCAACATTTTTTGAAGCCTTATTTAGTCAAAGATTTATGCTTCAAGATCTTAATATTTTGAACTATTTATAGATTGATGTGTTTGTGGGCAGATATTTTGTTAATAGTCTGCAATTTAATATTTTGTTAATAGTCTACAATTTAATATTTTGTTAATAGTCTGCAATTTAATATTTTGTTAATAGTCTACAATTTAATATTTTGTTAATAGTCTACAATTTAATATTTTGTTAATAGTCTACAATTTAATATTTTGTTAATAGTCTGCAATTTAATATTTTGTTAATAGTCTACAATTTAATATTTTGTTAATAGTCTACAATTTAATATTCCCTTGAAACTTCTTTCTTTGGAAGAAGCCGACTCGACCCACCCAGGGTGAATGCCGTAACAGGTAGGTATTCTTGAGTCGGGTCCGTTCAATTTGCATGTTTAGCGACGAAAATGCTATTTCAAGCTAAAGCCTGACAGATCAACGAAAATTCTATTTCAAACTAAAGCCTGACAGACCAACGAAAATGCTATTTCAAACTTAACCTGACAGACCAACGAAAATGCTATTTCGAACTCAAATCTGACAGACCAACAAAAATGCTATTTCAAATAAAACTTGACAGACCAACGAAAATGCTATTTCAAACTTAAGCATGACAGACCAACGAAAATGCTATTTCAAACTTAAGCATGACAGACCAACGAAAATGCTATTTCAAACTTAAGCCTGACAGACCAACGAAAATGCTATTTCAAACTTAAGCATGACAAACCAACAGACTGAGATATGTTAATTGTGTACGAATCAGAAAACCGTGTTTGCTTTAGATTAATTATCTTTTTATTTTTATTTTATATTTTTCAGTCGATTTCCAAAGATTCTCCTGTGCCTAAAAGAGTTTCCTCACAAGATTACCATACGACCAATACCCAAAATCAGTTGAATCCATTTTTACAAAAAATCATTTCTTATTTGTAATCATAGACTTATCAATTGGTAAACGTATAAAAGTTAACAAAGATACATGACAAATATTTTTTAAAAAAGTTTTTTTTTTTAAATATGGCAAATTCTTTCCATTTAGTTTTTCATTTCAACCAAACTTTTTCTACTTTGATTCGTGCAGCCGAAAAACATGGAAAATACCGACTTAGTTGTTTGACATTTTTGAAATGATGATAGACAACCCGATTGGTTATTATGTTTGCAAAAAAAGAGTCAAAGATCTTTGCAATGAATTCCGAGAATTCTCTTGATTTTTCTTCTGACTAGACAATCTTCCAAAATCAAAATGCTAGCAGTACAAGAATGTGACTCTCCTATAATAGATTATTCCCAGCTGACAGATGACGGGGAATTGGCTTACGAGATCCATGAAATTCCCCTTAAAATAAGTTCCAGCCGGACAATTCGATCCAACAAAACTGCTGCCAACAACTTCCGGGAATATCTACGAGAGAACGGAGTCGACGAACAGTTTGAAAAATTTAACAAGGAGACGCTGAACAAGACGCTCGGTCAGTTTTATGTTGATGCCCGTCAGGCGGACGGTACCCACTACAAGGTGAACTCTTTGGAAAATTTCCGTTACGGAATAAATCGTTACTTAAAATCTTCGCCCTATTTTCTGAAGTTTGACATCATCAAAGATGAAGAATTTTTTGATGCTAACCATTTCTTCAAACTCGCCATATCGGAACTGCGGCGTCTTGGGAAAGGGGATGTTGACCATCATCCGGTAATCACTGATGTCGACTTAAAAACTATATATGCATCGATCCACCTCGATCCGAACACACCCGCTGGTCTTCTGAATAAAGTCCAATTTGACATTCGGATGTACTTTTTTCGTCGAGGAATGGAGAACATGTCCAAGATGACGAAATCGACGTTTAGAGTGGTAAAAGACCCGGAAACGAGTTTGAAAATTGTGGTGAAAGTCGACGAAAGTGGGAACCAAAAGGAGAACGATCAGGAGAACACTACGGGGATCATGCCCGAGTGTGTCGGCAGCTCCATGTGCCCGGTCAAATCCTTCGAGCTTTACCTCAGCAAAGTGCACCCAGATTGCGACCGTCTCTGGCAACGCCCCAGGGAACACTTCTGCCACAACGATGAAGTTTGGTTCTGTCGATCTGCGGTCGGAGAAAAAAATCTTGCCAAATTCATGTCCAACTTGAGCAAAATGTGCTCGCTATCGCAGACATACACCAACCATTCTATAAGAGCAACGGGGGCTTCCATTCTGCACAATTATTTTGAACCGGCCCAAATCATGGCTGTTATGGGACAGAAATCAGCCTTGTATCTATCGGGCTATCAGAGGGTTAGTAACAAAGAAAAGATTTCAATGGGTCAAGCCATCACGGCCAGTCTCGGCAATGGACCTTCCTTGGCGTTTCCATCTTCTCTTAAATCTCTATGCGATCCTATCGAACTGGACACTGGGACGATACTTTTAGAGAATCATGAACAAACCACAGACATGGTAAATATCTATTATTATACAAAATCTGAGTTAATTTCCTTAAAGTTTTTTTTTCCTATATATTTTAATCATACAAAATAAATGTTTAAATATTCCTTGGTATTGGGATTGAGTTATGTTTGAAAAACAATCCATTTAAATTGTTCTAATTTGCTGTAATTTGCAATTTACTCACCAAGTGACACATTCTCTTACTAAGTTTCTGTCTATTACTCTCAGCCTCTCTCACTTTATGTTTGAACCCCCCACCCCATTCTTATTTTATACAGTTTCTATTACTTTCTCTCTCTTTCTTTCCCCCCTCTCTCTCTCCTTCTAAAAAGTTTGAAATACTTTCTATCCGTTCATTTCTAATGTTTCACTTCATTCTAGACTTTTTTTTCAAATTCAAAGAGCAAATGAATGGTTGAGAAAACTTCAAATTCTATTAAAGGAATACAGGTCGTCGGCTGTCGTTGTGATAGTAACTTCAAACCACAATCAATTCTCATCAACATGATGTGAACATTCTTCTTATATCAAGTTCGACCATATTGACTGTATATAGTCCATTAAAAAGTGTGTGGGGGGGGGTGGGGGAGAGATAACACCACAGTAGTAAAACTGTTTAATCCATAGCCGAAAGGGAAAGAAAGAAAACGAAAGAGATACGGGGTAGATAAAGCAAGCAGAAAGTGATTAATTTTTTTTATATTCAACTGGCTTTGCAAACTCACATTTTCCTGATTCAAACAATCTAACCTGAGCTCAATGGGTGACTCAACAGGTCACATTTTTTCTAGTAACATATAGACTCCGCAAAAGTTCCAGAATGGAGCGGAACATTTGAAATGAGCTGATATAAAATCTTCCAAATTTTCTAAACTTTTTGTTTTTATCATTTTCATATTATCATACTGACTGTACATACCAGGCGTTGCCCGGGAGTTATTTTAGTTTTATTTCAGATTTCTGTATTTATTCCAAATTAACTAAATGATACCGTAATATTTAAATTTCACTGTTAAAATCTTATTTGTTAAAAAGTAAAGAATCAAATGGCTTTTAAACTTTAATTTCATCATTATTCATTAATTAACTGAGCCGAAACCCAGTATAAATAATTTAGGTGATTGAAATAGGAATCAAGCTTTGATGTTTTAGTTTATTTTTCCCACAGTCGAGTGGAAGTAAACAGTCAAGTAAAAAAAAAGAAGATTTTTACATCTCACTTGAATTGCTTAGTGAAAATGAAGAAGGGAGAGTATTGATTTACTCCTCTCCAGGAGTTAGGCACAAGGCCAGTTTTTATCTTACTCCCACAAGTAAGATGTGACCCACGGTCGGGTCAGGAAAGTGGGGTTTAAAAATTGCCTGGGCAGCCCTGTCGGCATTCCCCGGTAGGGGCGCCTCAGACAGTAAGCAATAAACTTACTCCTCCCCAAAGAGAGAAGGCAAAGCCTGGGAGGATGCACCTCCTAGAACTGCACAGGACAGACCCATTGACCGTCATAAGTCAAGCCCCGAAGGACAAGACAATACCAGTTTATGGGGTGCAGTATCCATCAGAACAGATACTACACTTTGAAGAAGGGAGAGTAGACATCATTGAAGAAATGATAGTGTGACCCTGTCCCCTAAAAAAGGGGTTTAATAAACTTTAACTTACAATTTATAGGTGATATTTGTTTGTGTAAATCATTTACGCCTGATCGTCTTCGATGGTTAATTTTATGTCTGCTTCGTTCTCGCTTTCTCTCACTCTCATGTACTGTTTGTCTACTGTATTTTTTCGCTGAGTAACGAACGAAACGATTGGTCGAAACTATAATGAATTAATTGACATTAGCCGATAAAAACATGTGTGACAGAAAAATTGAAGCCAGAACTAATGCAAACAAAAATGTCTCTTATTAAATAAAATCTCTTTATTCATGAGTAGTAGTATTAGTAGATAAATCTGAGTGAGTGAAAAGTCCTCCTACCATCTCTGAAATATTACTAAGCAAAATGAAAATATTGATCCGGATGTAATATGCGATCGCTGAAATCGATTGGAAATACAATGGGCGGATATTTTCCATAATTGATTTGCGAAGAAGAATTAAGTATTTACCTTGTATTATGTTTTAATTATTGAGGGGGGGGGGGGGGGTGTTACTTTTATGGCATATCAACCTCTTTTGAGGTGTTTAATGTTGAAACACAACATCTATTGCAAAGCATTCATTGCATTGGACACAAACTATCACAGGTGCAACACTGATTTTTCGATATCCTTTGTTCCAACGACTTGCTGGATTAACGGTTTTGCGTGATCATCCAATTTCACCTTAATAATAATTCATCAACACATCCGTAACTCACTATTATACACCTACCTTGTCTCTAAGCCACCAACGATTGCGAGAAACTTAAACTTTTTTCTTTGCTGGAAATTTGAATTTGCCTGTGAAGACATAACTAGAGTTAAGCAAAATAAGATAAACTCTCAGAATAAAACGAGACTACCGCCAGCAGGTGCAGTGGAAATGCAGAGCCATCTGTTGGCAGCCCAGTAAACTAATCTGGCAGCAATTGGATTATCAAGTTTCCTCTCATGATTTTGTCCGAATAAAAAAAAGGGTGGCAGACCAGAAAATCGGTGTTGCACCTGTATTTTACCCGTAGCAGAAAAATGGGAGTTCATACCTGTCCCGACAGTATTAATACAGAATTTGAACGAGACTTACGGAGTCCATAATCCAAACATAAAACTTTCTCTGATTTCGTCTCTTGTAATTTGAAACCACCCGACTTTGATATCTTCTTCCACTCGTAATAATTTCTGTATCTAATATATAAGATTAAGTCAATAGGATTCTCAGCTTTTGCTATCAACAACTTTCATCCTACAAAATCAATATTTCATTCTGAATAGTCATTTTATTTTGAATGACCGTTGGTCAATTTTGCTATGTAGAGACACGTAAATTGAATAAACAAAGTCGTAAAAAATGGTATTCCATGAATAGACAAAGTCGTAAAAAATGGTATTCCATGAATAGACAAAGTCGTAAAAAATGGTATTCCATGAATAAAAAAGGCTGTCAATATGAAAAGAAAACCTTAAAGACGATTATAACATGAAACTTTTACAAAATATCGAAAACTAACTTGCAAATTTGGCTTAAGAAATTAAAACAGTATGAACTACGGTTTAATGTTTTTCAATTAATAATGGCCCAAAAATAGTTCTTAATAAAATTCAATTTTGACTTTTTACAGAATACTCACAAACTTATCATTCAAATGTACTTTATGATATAATACAGAATCTCGGCTAAAATAAATCTGATTCCTTTTTAGAATGAAATTCTCTCAGAGCTATGAGAGTGAAGTGTTAATTTCTGCTGACTGACTGGAAAGTTTGCCTCCAGTAAAAGACCCCAAATGTTAGATCGCTCGGCCTGTTATATGTATGGCCTTGAGCTAGTACTATATATTGGTATTAACGTTTTGATTTGATATTTTCCAAGACTCTTTGAATTTAATGTTTATTGTTTGTTGTTTTAACAACCAAAATCTAAAGAATTCTGTGTTTTTTTTTGTTTTTTTTTTTTAATGATACATGATGAAAACCGGGCCATGGAGTCTGTAGCACAAACATTCTGACTGTGACTCCTGAAATTTTAAAAGCTTTTACTCCTTGTCATGCGGATTCTATCGGCCGTGTCATGGGTATCCAATATGCCACTCATGTCCCTGACCCCTTCTTAATAAATGTACAGACAAATTATTTATATATATATATATATATATATATGTATATGTGTGTGTGTATGTATGTAATGCATATTGTTACAATCAATAGATTCTCTCGAAGGTATATTTGAATGGCGAGGCTATTGATGTTGCTCAGAAGTTTTGTTACCTTGGTGATACCATTGGAGCACAGGGAGGAGCTGGTGCTAGTATGATTGTAAGGCATGTTTGCAAAGTGTAATGATGTATGGAAGTGAAACCTGACCAGTGAGGGTATGTGTTGCATGGAGAGAAATGATATGAGAATGGTACGATGGATGTGTAATTTGAGACTTAAAGACAGGCTTAGATCTGATGACCTCAGAGGAAGATTCAATCTGGACAATATAGGCAGTTGGGTGAAAAACAGGAGAGAACTGGAGACTTTGTTGGTTTGGTCACATTGAAAGCATGGATGAGAGTTCTTGGGTTAGTAGATGTAGAACAGTTGAGTTAACAGGGTTTGTTGACAGGGGAAGGCCAAGGAAAACATGGGATGGACTTAAGAGAAAGAGATAAATAAAGATTTGTCCAGAGATAGATTAGTTCAGAAATCAATTTCTAAAAGCTGTCCAACACATGCCAGTATGTAAAATTGATGTTAAACTGAATCTGATGATTATTATTATTATTAACATTATTATTATTATTATTATTATTATTAACATTATTATCATTATTATTATTATTATCATTATTATTATCATTATTATTATCATCATTATCATTATTATTATCATTATTATTATTATTATTATCATTATTATTATTATTCTAACAAATTTCATATGAAATTTTACAAGTAATTTTATGCTTAGGTTTAAAAATGAGATTTTATTGAATTTAAGATAACATTCTTCTCACGATCTTTTAAATAATTTAAAACTGAATTTAAACAAATAAAAATGATATAAAATTGTTCGAAAGTGTTTCAAGTCTGAGATATTTTTCTTTTTTACATCTAGATTTCTGATTTGAAAACATCTACTCGTTCGGAGAATTTGAAAGATGTCAGCCGTTCAAATGGTAAGCGGTGTCGAACAAAGTCGTTTCTTTGGATTTTCTAAAAATCAAACATTGGACATTTTTTTATTGCCTTCATATGTCGATCACAAGAGTCAAATGGGAATATCTTTTCATTAAAAGATCACAGTATATTCCTTCTTTTAATATTCTTGAATGGAATTTAATAACCCTCTACCTGTACAAGAGTCAAATACGTTCTAAGATGGAGTACTGCTGCCACATATGGGGAGGTGCCGCTCAGAGCAGCCTTTCCTGCCTTGACAGAGTCCAAAACCGAGTTCGAAATCTAGTGGGGGATGTCCTCTTCTCTTCCCTACAGTCACTCTCTCACAGAAGAGATGTTGCTAGTCTTTCTTTGCTCTACCGTTATTTTCATGACAAGTTCTCGACTGAGCTCAAATCTATGGTCCCCCCTTGTAAAACATTCACAACTAGAACCCGCCTAGCTACTACCACTGTCAATTATTTCCCTTTCTCCCTCTGCGTGCCCAAGACGAAACGAAACTTCCATGGGCAGAGCTTCTTTCGTAGAACTGCCCGTCTGTGGAGCACAGTGCCTGCTTCCCTGCTGACTACAATGTGGTCTTCTTCAAGTCCAACGTAAACAAGTTCTTGTTGGACCGTCCCCGTAAATAATCAATTTCTGCCCTGCTACGACCATCGTGCTGGTGACTGCGATGTTGTCTCACCGTCCACCAGTCAAACTCTTTAACCCTTATCCTCGAGTGGCCTTTGGGCCTTGATAAGTGGGGACCTTTGATGTAAAAAAAAAAAAAACAGGAAGAATACTATTCAAAACATTTGGTACTTTTGTATTTTACAATCGCACAGTAACCCTAACCCTACCCCTCAGACTGGTTTAACTAATCATCAGATTTTCATTTTTATATTTCTTTATATATATTTCAATTTTCTAAAATGAAGAGTGATGAGATTATTTTTTTTCCAGAAACTTCAGAGTTTATTGTCACTCTGGGTTTAGGGTTGGTGTTTTGGTTGATGAAGAGCATGTTTTCTTTGGCTGTCCCCTGCCAACTGACCCTGCTACCTCAATTGTTCTACATCTACTAACCCATCCATTATACCTGTGTCTTCCGTCTTTTCCACTATTACTATTGGGAAACTCCACAGTGATTGGGATCTCTCCACAATTCTGGTCTCTAACATTTCTTGGACAGCTTGCCCAACTAGCTCCCTTTCATGGATCGGTATTCTATAAGTAGGGGTGGGATGTAATGGGTGAAAATTTCAGATTCATGCGAGTAGTATTTTTTTGTGTTCATTTATACATAAACAATCAAACATTTTGAAAATTTTGCAAAATTCAGAAGGTGCAGGCCAAAAATAGCCGTTAGGGCTCCGTGGGACTCAAAATCCATCATTATTCGGTGAAAAAGTGGTTTCATGCAACATTGCAGGTCCTAAAACATCCTCAAAAGCTATGAATGGATATAGATGGTTAAATCTGATATAGTACTGTAATTTAGGACCATTTTCAGGCTGTGAAAGGGTTTTCATGAATGTAAAATAGCCAAAAACTAGTGGCCTGCACCTTCTGAATTTTGCAAAATTTTCAAAATGTTTGATTGTTTAGTGTTATTTATGTATAAATGAACACAAAAAATACTACTCGCATGAATCTGAAATTTTCACCCATTACGTCCCACCCCTACTATAAGATTTTTTTTTATAGGAGATGGGGGGGGGGGGGGCGTCCCTCAGTGTCTATTTTCATTTTCACTGTTTGGGTTTCGTTACGATCGAGATAATCTCTATCGTACATTTTTTCCTTTATCACCACTAAGAGA
>OY744531.1:19194424-19231924 GCA_963556195.1 Sepiola atlantica | reverse complement strand
ATTTAATACTTTGTTGAATAGCTTTCCTTTACTTCAATAGCGACCAATCTCTTCCTGTAATCCTAATTAATGATTTGCAAACATTAGTAGGTGTTTGGTTCCATTCTGCCTGGCGTATTATTTTCAGATTTTTAATATTTGGTGGCGCTCTTTTTCGGATTTGAATTTTCAAATATCGCCACAAGTTCTCGATTGGATTCAAATCTGGGGACTGACTAGGCCATTGCAATATATCATTATTATTTACAGCAAGCCACTTCGTAGATTTTGCTGTATGCCTGTGATGATTATCCTGTTGGAAAATCCAATCAGGAAGTAGCTCAAAAATAAGTGCGAGCTGGACAAAGTATTTTCTGAAAGAAATTAAATCGAATTACATTTTATTCTTCTTAATAACATGCTGCAATGACCCACATGTAAAAACTGACGAACCAGAGTGAAATATTGTTTTTGTAGGAAAAAAGATATCGATGACAAAGAAATTATAAAGAGACTAACTTTACTTTATATATTAGAAGAGGAAGAAGATCTATAAATATTATTAGTAGAAAATTTAAATATTATGCTTCTTATATTTAAATTTGAAAACTTTTTTTAATGTTTCAATTGTTTGTCTTGCATTTCTTGATCAGGCAATGAACACAGAACTGAAGGCCTCCTCTGATAACCATAGCAACAAGAGAGAAGCTTCTGCTACTGTGACCAGCGCCGAACAAGAGATACACCATCCGTCCAAAATCTTGCGCAGATATTTTGAAGGCAAAAGTTGCAAACAACGAGAGAACAGGTAAGCTGGCTAGTAAAATACTTTTGCCGTATTTCAGATGTGATCGGACAGATTTCTAAGATTGGCAGAAAAACCTCAAGCGACAAAAGATGTTATTTATCTTCCTCCCACAGCGGTAAGATGTGACACAAGGTCGGGAAAGTGGGATTTGGAAAGCCAGCACTCTGGCCTACAAAAAATGGCGCCTCAGGCAGTAAGCGATAAACTTACTCCACCCCAAAGAGGGGAGGCAAAGCCTGGGAGGGTGGACCTCCTAGAACTGCATAGGACAAACCCACAAACCGGCGGAATCAAGACCTGAAGAGCAAGACAACACCGGTCTATAGGGTGTAGTATCCATCGTAACAGATACTACACTCTGATCTTAGCCAAAAGGCCAAGTAAGCCCAAGGCCTTTAACCAGCTGCTAAGAAAAGCTATAATTAATAATTTTTTAAATAAGGATTTATAATTTGGATTATTTGAATTACTGTCTGCAAGGACCATGCGCAACAGCTATAAGTGCTAAGGGATAATTAGTTTTAAGTGACACTCTTCTGAAGGTTGAAGGTTCAATCCTCAGTACAATTTTTTTTTTTATTTAAAGTAAACATATTTTTTTCCTGTTGAGTTGATGTTGTGCAGAAGCGGAAAATTTGAGAAGCCCAGACGGATACTTCGGCTTGTTATTTATGAAGCTAAGACATAATGAGGTCGACTGAGCTCCAATCTCTGGTTCCTCCCTGTAAAACATTCACAGCAAGAACTCATCTTCTACCACAACTGCAAAGTATTTTCCTTTCTTCGTCTGTATACCTAAAACGAAGCTGAGTTTCCATTAACAGTTTAGGTACTCTTATAGCTGACACACCATGTTTCTGTGACTTTGCGTCATCAACATTCGGACAGGTCTTGGAATCGCTTGAGAATTGGCAAAACTATTAACCAAGCCGTCGATAACTCTTGGAAGAAATTAATCGCGTTTAATAAAAAAAAAATGAATTTCTATAATATGTCAGCTCGTTGAATCTCCACAAAGGACTAATTGAGTTTTTTGAGAAAAAAAAACAATATATTTGCTTAATAAATTTTTAAAAAAATCATCTTTTGAAACTTTCCTGTGTACAAACAAGAAAACATTTTATTTAAAAACATTTGGTTAACAATGGTTCCTTTGACAAAAAAAAAAATAAAATAAGCATCTGATTAATAACAGTTGTTTAGCTATAGTTTGTTCGTTCTTTATTTTTATATATGTATTTTAGTTTTGTTTACTTTGTCGTAATTTATCGGTTGCCAGTTTTCAATTTAGCGTTTGACAGTTTTCGCCTCGTCAACTCTCGTCTAGGACGCTTCTGTAACCTGCCCGAACGTTGACGACGCGAAGTCGCGAAAACATGGGTCGTCATCTATAAGCGTACCACAGTTTATTTCTAAGAACTTCCCATCTGTGGAACACGTTACAACGGGACTGCTTCCTTACAAACTACCAGATGGTAGTCTTCAAGTCCAATTGCAACAAATACTTGTTCACTCCACTCATCGTATTCAATCCTCTCATGATATTGTTCATCATCCAACTGATAATCTCATTAACCCTTATCCTTGACTGGCTTTTGGCCTTGATAAGTGGTGACTCGTTTGTATAAAAAAAAATGGCCATGTGATGTCAATCTTTCAAACACAGTATTCCTACTTTCCTTTAAACTCAGCATTCAAAATTCCCATCTATGGCGTGAACACTTGTTTTATTACCTCTAAGTCAAAGAGAAGCCATTCATATTGCCCTACATCAATGCTGGAGGTGAGGGGAAGACGTTTAGGGAGGTGCAGAAACGGGGGCCCCATGGCCCCTTGCTTTGTTCATCACGGATTCTTAAGTCATCTTAGTTGAGTCCGCTCATGTTGTCTTCCAATCCCAGACTGACCTTTTGTGCTTCTTTCCTTGTTGTTCACGATGGTTAACTGACTGACCCCTTGCTGACCTCTACATCCTGCCTAACGTGACAACAATCTCTCTGCTAACCTAAATCCTCAAATCAGTACTAGTTGACATACACGCAATGTTTAAGACATTCCCAACCAAGGGAAATATATGATGCAACGTTCTGTATTTCTGGTTTCACTATTTATTGAGACTCAAAAGTTTTAATTTTGTTTAATCAATTTGATGACCCATTAATGTGTCATTTGGCAGACATTATAAACAAGGGTTGCAGAGTCAGAAGGTGTAAGGTTTGACTCTGACTCCTTCCCAAACCTTTGATTCCACAAGCCAGATTATAAATGTTCTGCTCTGAATTCTTCCGACTTCCGAAACATTCCAAAGGTTGCTGCTGCTGCTGATGATTATGTTGACTCTTGTTCTCTTTACAGCAATAGCGTATCCATCGTGGAACCAAGTCGAGTCGCCAAAGAACGACATGCAAGCAAGTCGTGCCTGCCTCAGACCAAGGTAACATTCCATCCGACTGCACAAGTTCCGCCCACCCAACACCGGAAGATGCTGGTTGTGTCCGAACATCAGTGCAATGTGATGGCAAATCTTGCAGGTCTTTGGAAGAAAGGTCAGTTGTGCGACGCTGGAATCGGCAATGGCACGACGATTGTGATGGTAAGTTTTGCCACATCTGCGAATGATTCCAACAAGCCGACAACAATATCATTGGCCGTTGATAAAACTTTTTTTTATGCTACCCCAACCAGCTATTAAATCCTTTATTATACTAAAGCTGAGTCAATCAACGTTTGTTTCACTACGGCTTTTTTTTTCCTATATATTTTAATCACACAAAATGCATGTTAAAATATTCCTCTGTTCTGGGATTGAGTTTTGTTTGGAAAAAATTCAATTTTTATTACTCTAATTTGCCGCAATTTCTAAGGGAGTGGTTGCAAGTGGGGATGTGTCGCTATGCCACAGTGATTCCAATTCCCAAGTTCCCGAAAGATCCTACATATAATCCCAATAACTATAAACTTGGGGAAAAATCTGAACACGTAAATCATCATCATCATCATCATATTAGGTTTAACGTCCGTTTTACATGCTGACATGTGTTGGACGGCTTTAAGAAATTGTCCATCTCTGACCAGGTCCTTATTTATCCCTCTTTCACTAAAGTCCATCCTTATCAATTACTCCCATGTTTGCCGCATCCTTCCCCTACTCCTACTACCTCAAATGTTCTACATCCCCTAACCCAAAAACATTCTTATTTCCATGGAAAGTGCTCAACTGAGCTCCAGTCTCTGGTTCCTCCCTGTAAAACATCCCCGGCAAGAACTCGTTTAGCTACCACCGCTGCAAAGAATTTTTCTTTTCTTTCTCTGTGTACCTAAAACCAAACAGAATTTCCATGAACAGTGTTTCTTTCCATAAACTTCCCATGTGAAACACATTGCCACAGGACTGCTTTACTGTAGACTGCAACATAGATATATTTATTTATAAACTATACATTTATGTGCCCATTATAGGTACCCAGATTACGTCTATCGTGTCACCGAGAAATTTTTTTAAAACCCAGTCTAAAATGACCGTGCGGGACTTTTCAACCTTTCTTAGATGTCTGCTTTGGAACAATCTACTCTAACTGGAAGTTTTGATATTTAGTTTACTTCCGCTGGTGCAGATGTTATTGGGTCGTCTGTGGGGATATCGCCCGGTTGATATTCTTTAAGTAAAACAGTCAGGATACTCTGGTTATCGTCAGTGTTCTTGTTTTTTTAAAGTTTTTGAAGTAAAGATGAATAAATAAATAAAATAAAATTAAAATAAATAAATTAAATAAAATATAAAAATATAAAATAAAATAAATAAATAAAATAAATAAATAAGTGTTTGGGGTGTTCATATTAGTCCCCCGATTTATAAAATTGGGAGACCTATGTTTTTAGGCATTTCCGTCCGTCCGTCCGTCTGTCTGTCCGGATTTTTCTCCGCAACCATCCATTGAATTTCTCTGAAATTTTGCATGAAGTTGTAACTTCGGTCAAGTTAGAAAGTGATATTCTCCGATTTTTGAAAAAAAATCTGGTTAGCCCCCCCAGGGGGTCAAAAGGCCCCAAAATGGCAAAAAATGACATTTTTTGCCCCATAACTTTTCATCCATCCATTCAATTTCTCTGAAACTTGGCCAAAATATAGAGGTAATTGTTCCTAATAGAAAATAAGTATCGCTGACCTTGGAAAAAATCTGGTTCGCGCCCCCAGAGGGTAAAAAGCCCCCAAAATGGCAATAAATGACCCTTTTCTCCCATAACGTTTGATCCATCCATTCAATTTTCTGAAACTTGGCCAAAATGTAGAGGCAATTGTTCTGGATATAAAATGAGTATCCTTGACCTCAGAAAAGTTCTGGTTCGCGCCCCCAGGGGGTACAATGGGGGTCAAAAATGCCCCAAATTGCCCAAATTTATTGCATTTTACACTCGTCACATACAGAGGGGGACCACGCATGCACGGCTTGTTTATTGTGTTTTTCGGTTTTGATATTAGGGATGGACTCAGTTCTTATCTAGGGGAAGCAACTCCGTCGACTATTCTCTTTTCCGTTCAACCCATTATTTATTAGGGATGTGAGTTCTCCGCCTTTTTTAGCGGAATTCCGCTTTTTTTTTATTTTGAACTCAGAAAAAGCAGAATTCCGCTTAAATCGCTAGAGCCTTCCATGGATGTGATTTCTCCACCTTTTGGTCGAAATCCGCTTTTATTTTATTTTATTTTTCTGAAGATGAAGCTGATTTCTGCCAAATCGTTAGAGCCTTACCTCCTTATTTTTCTGTCGCTATTTGACTGGATTTTATTTCTCTTTCTTCCTCTCTCTTGCTTTATCTTTCTTTCTCTTTTCCTGTTTTTTTTTTCTCTCCTCCTCTCTCTGTCTCGTCTTGCCTTTCTTTTTTCCTCATGACAGTTCTCTCTGAAAACTGAGAATGTTAATTTTACTATGAAGGCTAGACTTCAAACGATTCACGATGGAGTAGGAGAGTTAGATGACATTCATTTCATCAAAGAATGACTTCCTGTCTCCTTTCCTCCCACATGCACACTCGGTATCTTTCTCTTCATTTTGATTTTCTTAGTTGAAACTGATTAGAGTTGCTTAGGAAAACAGGTTATTTTTGTTTTTTTCTGCGCTGCCTTTTTCATATATACATACATACACAAAGAGGGGGGCCGTGCCCCCCAGGTTGGGAAATTAATCTTGATTACAGCTTTTTTTTTCTCAATGATTACTAGCATCCCTGATTAATGCCTCGATATAGAAATGATTAAATAGAAATGCTGGTACCTATCGTAATAATAAACCTCCTACAACTATTAATGGTAACGGAATCATAAGTGAAAAATAAAAGAATTAAAATTAAATATAATAAGAACATAAGACAACTGTGAGACCGCATACCTCCGCATGAATCAAAGTCTTATCTGGGATTTACTTCTCCATATTGTATGAAGTATTCCCAAAGTTATACAATAAAAACGTTGATAACTCAAAATCTTTATTTGATCAAGCTGAAATTTTTACTGATGGTTGCCGTTATCAAAGAGCATCAGATCTACACATCAAATTTTGGAAACTCAGAAGTTGAAATTCTGTCAGAATTTCGACCTTGACTTAACTTTTCGAGGTCATAGGCAAACGTCATATAAGATGCGGACTTCATTGGCTACAATATGGGCCAAGTAGCGATTCTCTACGATAAACAGAACCAAAGTTATTGCCAAATGTGTGAATTTCCCCTTTTCAATGACCTTGACCTTTGACCTAGAAATCCCCAAATCAAATCACTTCTAAGTGACCGATATTTTGACCAGGTTTGGTGATGATTGATCAAGTGATGTGAACATTAGACTGTACACAAACTAGTGTTGGGACGATTGATCAAGTGATGTGAACATTAGACTGTACACAAACTAGTGTGTGGACGATTGATCAAGTGATGTGAACATTAGACTACACAGACTAGTGTTGGGACGATTGATCAAGTGATGTGAACATTAGACTGTACACAAACTAGTGTTGGGACGATTGATCAAGTGATGTGAACATTAGACTGTACACAAACTAGTGTGTGGACGATTGATTGGAAGCGGAAAAATCGGAACTTTTTAAGGTATCGGAATCGGAAAAATTTGAGCTTAATTTCCGATTCCAAAAACGATTCTTTTAATTTCTTTTTGTTTAAAACTTAATTTTTAATTGCTGGTTCTAATAATAAAATGATAAATATTTATTGATTTTAAACTACCAGTAAAACTTAAATCGATAGATCCCAACGAATTTTGGAAAAAATGACCGAGTAAAAATTGCATGAACCACTCACAAAATCTTGGATGCAATACATAAAAAGGAAAATATTAAGTTTGTCAAATTAAAAAGAAAATTATATCTACATTTTAAACCACTCTTC
The DNA here is from genome assembly GCA_963556195.1 of Sepiola atlantica. Classification (NCBI taxonomy): domain Eukaryota; kingdom Metazoa; phylum Mollusca; class Cephalopoda; order Sepiida; family Sepiolidae; genus Sepiola; species Sepiola atlantica. The sequence goes on along the minus strand of OY744531.1, from coordinate 19,224,741 downwards.
GCTAAATTTCCACCCCACCCCTCTAAAAAAAATATTTTTTAGCCAATTTTACAATCTCGATGGGGGGGGGGGGGGATATTGGAATCGTCCCATCACTAACAAAAACAGTTTCAAACATAAAGTCTGTGACAGAGATAATTATTAAAAATATTGGTAATAAAAACTAATTCTTAGGATAAAATAAAAATAAATCCTAAAAAAATTTAGATTTTTTATTTCGTTCTGTAATTTTGATCTGAACATTTGTAACTGTATTTCATTTAACAATAATTTTCTTTTTGATTATAAACTTGTAAAGTCTTATTTTAATTTTCTTTTTGATTATAAACTTGTAAAGTCTTATTTTAATTTTCTTTTTGATTATAAACTTGTAAAGTCTTATTTTAATTTTCTTTTTGATTATAAACTTGTAAAATTATATTTTAATTCTCTTTTTGATTATAAACTTCTAAAGTCTTATTTTAATTTTTCTTTCCAGGTTCACAAAATTATTCTTCTCGCCGTGTGCCCCAAACTTCTGACCATGTTTAACAACGGTGGTCAGTCAAATCGGTTTCTTCAGGTGAACTTTCCTCAGGCGATTAGCCACGAAGCACTGACTGCATTTGCAGAATACATCTACAACGGAGTGCTCGATCTGAATGTTCGCCTTCTGAGTCAACTGCGGCAAATGGCTCTCCAGCTTGGCATGAAGGAATTAGAGATGCTCTGTGCCACTCACCTCTCGCCACACGAACAGGCGTCAGAAATGGTTAACATCGATCCAAACCAACGGCCGCCATCGCCTTATGATTCAATCCAGATCGTTAATTTCTCAGCAGATGATCTTTCCCCTCAAGATCCGGCGGACATTTCTACCCAGTTGCGACCTCCCAGAAAGAGGAAATTATCGTCGAGTATTTATCAACGTTTGGTGATTTCGTCTCCCGAAGTCATGATGCAAAGAAACGAGAACAAACATTCTGTGTGCCTTTCCCCTTCTTTAGATGGAAGTTTGCACGGCATCGATACCGAAAATAACAAATTTGAAGAACTCACAGACTTACCGGCATCTGATATCCAAGATCCTTACATCACGTCTTTGGACTTTGGTTCTCCGCCAGAAAAACTGATTTCTATTTCAAACATGAAAACCGAACCAATCAATATTGACGACGACGACAGCTGTGACGACGATCAGGCAGATATTTACCCTCACAACGCCCCGACGGCCTCTCCTGCTGATGCGTTGACAACAAACTATTCATCTTTGGTCAACCAGTTGCAGGAAGAGAGGCTTGTCGGATCGACATCACGTACACATCACAAAAGAAAGTCTCGGTCTACAGTGAACCGGATTAGGTACACTTCCGAAGATGATATGAATGATAGCGAGTGGCAAGGTGTTGCTTTTAGTATAAAGAAAGAGAAACTGTTTAACCGACCTTCTTTGGATAAAGATAGCGAACCGTTTCCAGTTGAAATGATATCAGTCGTAAGAAATCAGAACTTAAGCCATAAATCGGCACCGGATTAACGAAATCATTACTTTATTGCAAACTGTTCAAACTTAATCACAAGAGCATTTTTCTAACGTCCAATCAATGAGCTAAATGTTCATCAATTATTGGCCAGTTATAGATCTTTGCCAAACAAATAGTGTGTGTGTGTGTGTAACAGAGAGAGAATGTGTGAGTGTGTATGTTTTGCATGTAAGTGATCCATTTTATTTGATTAAATATCAAATTTGTAAAAGAAAAACTGCTTGATATGTTGACTCACAGTTCCATTACCGTCTTCTGAATGACAATTTTCAGAAGATGCTCGAAATAGGAAATGGTAGGAGAGTAGAAAGTGACTAACTTTCGGCAGCCTCGTAACTCTCGCTTCCCTTATTTTGTTCTTTAATCCTCACATTTCATGAGCGATGTTTCTGACAAAGGGGGAAGAATTGCTGTTTTCTGGGTCGGAATCTATCCATCTAACACTTATCGTTGGCTATTTTTTGACCTTGAAATGGTATTTTTTTTTAGGTCCTTACATCAAATGGCATCATGCCTTGTCTGGAGCGATTTCCATTAAAAAAAAATAAATAAATAAAACTTTGTAAAAAAAACTGAAAAAAATTTTTTTTTAAATATGGAGTTATATTTTTTATCAAACCTCCGGTCATACATGCACACATTCTTTATATTCTATTATGTAAAGGGCAGTTGTATGTGTGGGTGTTCAGCTATAAAAACAAACGACCATAAAGTTGGTATATTCTTGATCAACATTGCCGGGATGAATAATATCTAAAAAATTTAAAAAAATATTAATTCTTTGACCCTAAACTGGTGCAGAATTTGTCAGGAGTGGGAGTCTGTCTTCTAGCCACTGACTAAAGAGAAGTAACTGATTTTTTTTTTCAAGGATTTAATTCCCCTATACTGACTAATTCCTTGAGAAATCTGTATAAGAGTGTGTGTGTGTATGTCCAGGGAGAGTTATGAGCTGGGCGGAGGAAGAGGAGAGAGGGATCGGTAAAAAGGGAAAGAGTTTTAATAAAAAGATGTTACACTTTTGCCCGGGGCAGCGCCAGGTAGCCCTGCTAGTATATATATAAAAGTCAATGTTTGTCTGTGTGCTATAGAAATCGATATGTTAACAGAAGATTCAAATAAGTTTCAATAAGGTTTAATTTTTAACAGAATCTAAATACACAGTTGAGATTTTCGGTTAGGTCGATAAAATAACTGAAAACACGAAATTCATTCTAATGCTGAAAAAAAAAATTACTGGTAATCCTCTTCAAAATAAACCTTTCCTTAACTCTACCACTAACCCTGAGTCCGAATGGCAAGCCTAACCCCTAAAAACCTTCCTTAACCCTACAACTAAGCCTAAATTTGAGTGACAAACCCCCAAAAAACTCCTTTAACTATATTACTAACTCTAAGTTCAAGTAACAAGCCTCCAAATAAAAAACATTGTAAAACCATACATAATCACCTAAAAAAAAAAAAAAAGACACCCCACCCCCAAAAATGTACAGAAATTATCTTCCATCAAGGGTGAAGGCAGTTGTTGCCTCTGATAACATCACGTGCTGTCCCTCTCTAAAAGTTGACAGTTTCTGCTTCCGGTCATATAATATCTCAGAATTAGAAAAAAATATTTATCCTTTGAGGGTCAACGAGGCCATTTTCTCTAATAGGAGTAGCTTTTTCTCTCCATTATCCAACGTTTTTATGTACTAATTTGGCAAAAAAACTGCAAGTCATTCCCTAAAATAGCTCAACCGGACCTCTTTGAAAAACGTTTTTCGGAGCTTCTACACATAGGCTCTCTTATGGAAACCGCTTTTCGGGGGCTTCTACACATTAACACCCTCTCCCCTGTATGAAAAACGTTTTTCAGGGCTTCTACATGCAAGCTCTCTTATGGAAAAAGCTTTTTGGGGCAAGTACACATTTCTTTGTTTTCCAGTTATCTGTACGTTGTGCGCATGTGCAGTTTGCCAAAAAAAAAACACAACATTAAAGTGACTTATTTTCCTATAGATTTTATTCTCTGCGTCGGTAGCGTGACGGTTACAGATAAAGAACGAAGACCAGGTGGTCGAGCATTCGAATGCCACTGACCCATAAGAATTTTTTTTTAACGATAACTTAAATATACATCGAAGGGGGTGAGTGGGATGACAGAAATGGTACTTTTAATAGAAATATGCTACACTTTTGCAACGGGGGAGAGGTGGTGTGGAGGTGATGGGGGCTGGGGAGAGGAAGCCGGGAGTGAGGGGGTGACCGGGAAAGAAACAGCTTTTGCCCGGGCAACGGGAAGAGGGGGCGACCGGAGAAGAGACAGATTTTGCTCCGGGCAACAGGGAGAGGGGGCGGTGAAAAGGAGATGCGACCGGGGAAGAGAGAGCCCCGGACAACGCCGGGTACCCCTGCTAGTAATCTATAAGGAAAATAATAATAATCAAGATGATGATAATAATAATAATATTAATAAGATAATAATAAAATATGAGACCTATATAGTATTATAAACAATATAAAAGTTAATAGATATTTGTAGAATATATCAGAGTAATGAAACAATAGAATTGACCCGTGGTGCAACGGATAAAGTACTAAGTAAAATTCAGTTCTAAGTGGAGGTTGAAGGTTCAATCCTCAGTGCGAACAATATTAAGTATACAATTGCAAATTAGGTAAGACTTTTACCCGGTTATGGCTGATTGGACGAGAGCAATCTACGCCCGTGGATTAAATAACGGGTTCTGTTCAAAATACTGTACAGATTCCCGAGTTCGAAATAAAGATTCCCGAGTTGGACATAAAGATTCCCGAGTTCGACATAAAGATTCCCGAGTTCGAAATAAAGATTCCCGAGTTGGACATAAAGATTCCCGAGTTCGACATAAAGATTTCCGAGTTCGAAATAAAGATTCCCGAGTTGGACATAAAGATTCCCGAGTTCGACATAAAGATTCCCGAGTTCGAAATAAAGATTCCCGAGTTCGACATAAAGATTCCCGAGTTCGACATAAAGATTCCCGAGTTCGAAATAAAGATTCCCGAGTTCGACATAAAGATTCCCGAGTTCGAAATAAAGATTCCCGAGTTCGAAATAAAGATTCCCGAGTTCGACATAAAGATTCCCGAGTTCGACATAAAGATTCCCGAGTTCGACATAAAGATTCCCGAGTTCGACATAAAGATTCCCGACTTCGAAATAAAGATTCCCGAGTTCGACATAAAGATTCCCGAGTTCGAAATAAAGATTCCCGAGTTCGACATAAAGATTTCCGAGTTCGACATAAAGATTTCCGAGTTCGACATAAAGATTTCCGAGTTCGAAATAAAGATTCCCGAGTTCGAAATAAAGATTCCCGAGTTGGACAAGATACACCTGAAGAAGGTCGGAGGTTACATTGGCCGAAAAGTTGTGAGAACACTCAAGATGAGAACAGTAGTCCGAAAAATTCAAATTAGACAATAATAGGGAATTCGAATTACAGGAAATGTATAGCAACAGTTACAAATGGATGATAGAGCTATGATAGATGGAGAGAGGAATCATCACTGTACTAGGTAAGTATTAAGTGTATACGAGATATATTTACACGTCTTATGAGTGGAGGTAAGGGGTATATTATCTTTTTTTCTTTTTTTTTTAACATAGTTCACCCCAAATAAGAATACGTAAGGGGCTACTGAGAAAAAAGAAAAGGGGAGGTTTGGGGGGTCAACCTAAATTGGGATCTGCGCAGCGAGATGTCTGTTTACATTAGTTTTAAATTTCTGCATGTCAGTACTGTCGGGGGCAGGGAGGGAGATCCAGAGGCCAGCAGTACGAGGAAAGAAGCTATTTGAGTAGAAGGCTCTCCGGCATCTGGGGACCTCCACAGTGAATGAATGGGATTTAGTTGATTGTCGAGTTGATGGTAAATCTGTCAAATCAGAAATTTAAAAATCAAGCGTTAATAAACCAACTTATTTAATCTAAACTATAAGTCCAATCAATAGATAATACGCATATGGAATAATATAAGTTCAGGTGAAAATGAAAGTAATTACTTGTCTATACAGGGACAATAAATGGCTTGATTGCCTAAATTGATGCTTATCAAATATTAGTTAGAGTATAAAGTTTTTTTTATATAGATATAATATATCAAATAATCCATAGTAACATATACCACAATCTAACATAAGATAAAGGCCAGTAAATACATAGATATATCAGAAAACCAGAGATAGGAGGCATAAGGAGTAAATAATTAATATCTATATTTAGAAGAATTAATATAAGGCCGAGACTGGGAATTCAAATTACAAGATAGATTACTGAACTTAAAGTAAAATTATGTGATGGGCGAAAAAAGAAGAGAAGTTTAAGTGGCCAGATTAAGATCAAAGAACTTTAAAGTGGTTATATTTTTACAATATTTTATGCATGCAACTAGATAATATCTCATCCTTTTTATTTAACAAAGGACCCTTGTATTTAATCATTAAAATGGCCTCATCTCTACATAGTGCACAGTACCTGTCCATTGGCTTATAGGACCATCTTTTTAATCAATGCCATTTGGGTTTGAAACCAATGTTTTTATCTTTAAGATCCCAAGTAAGTGTAGCCAGAGATGTGGAACTGGATAGATGACTGCTATTCAAGGTATAAAAGTGTCGAGAGATTCTATTTTTCAATAAACCTGCTGTAAACTGCTTCTTTAGAAGGATAGTTAATTATAACAGGTCTACCATTATTATTAAGTTCACTCCCATCTAAGTTATAATTATTATTACTAATATCATCTTCACCAAAATTATAGTTATCGTTACTATAATTGTCGTGGTTATGGCCCCGTATTACAGTACATCAGTAAATCACACTCTCATATCTACAGGAGCGATTTAATGGATGTATATTTTATAATTTTACGTAATTTCTATTTATACAATTACATTGAAGGTTAGGAGGAACAAGGTTATTAGTTTTTGGGGTTATACCAATTTTTACTGAGTTTGAACCTATCATTCTTTGTTCTAAGTTAAATACTGTGAAGAAAGAAATTCTAATTGTGTTCTTGTTAAAAAGTTTACTATATTTATGTAACGCTCTAAAATTGTCTTCAATGTTTTTGTCATAAACCCGAATTTCTTAAAGCATCGTTATAGAATTGGGAGTTACCATCATGCAGGTCCACAGGGAAAACGAGTGAGAGTTACGCCATGTATTGTCCATCAGGAATTGAACTCAGAGTGTTCTGGTTGCAAAATGGAAACTTGTAACTTTTGTGATGCGACAAGAGTTCACATATGCAAATGAGCCTTTTGCATGGGCGAATTCTCGTCATAAAAAGTGTAGAAGAGAAAAGTTCGAGTTCTGAGAGAAAAAGAAAGGAAAAAAAGGAATTTAATTTTCAAACTACAATCGGTTCGTTAGATGAGATACTGGAAATTTTTCTAGATTTTTTTTTTTTTACATAGTTCACCCCAAATAGGCTGCCACTGTAGACGTAAGGAGCTACTGAGAAAAAAAGGGAGACGGTTGGGGGTGGGGGGGGTGTCAACTTAAATTGGAAGCTGCGCAGCAAGATATCTGTTTACATTAGTTTTAAATTTCTGCATGTCAGTACCGTCGGGGAAACAGGGGGGAGGGAGTTTCAGAGGCCAGCAGCACGAGGAAAGAAGCTTTTGGAGTAGAAAGCTCTCCGGCATCTGGGGACCTCCACAGTGAATGAATGGGATTTAGCTGATTGTCGAGTTTTTCTAGTGAATTTACGTCGCGGTGGCACCAGAGTAGCCAGTTCATCGGAGCATAATCCATTGAAGTATTTGTAAAACAAGTACAAGGATGCTACATTGTGGCGATGGGACAGGGACTGGAGCTTGGTTGACAGTGAGGAACCTATTAGGTTGGCAACTCTTTTTTTGGACCTTGTCAAGGAGGGAGAGACTAGTAGATGATGCACCAGCCCAGATGTGGCAACAATACTCCATGCATGGGCAGATGGTGGCTTTGTAGAGATACAGGATAATGTCAGGTGTGAAGAGTTTACTAGGGAGCCCACCTTTGCTGCAGCTACATTAGGTATTATAGAATTAATAATTGGTTTAGGATGGTTCTCTGTCTGTCTGTTGGCGAGAATTTTTGTAAACGTAAGGGAGGGGGGCTGGTAATTACTATTTAATTAATTTCAAAGTCAGAAACAAATACATTAAACAATTTCGACGCCGAGGTCGTGATTTGAACTCGTAACCTGAACGTCATATGGTAATTAGGACGAATTTGTCCAATACGCTACCATCTGAGCAAATGCGACAAGTTAAAAGAACGATTTTGATTTAACTACTTACGCTATAGAAATTTTTTTTTTTCACTTCTTTTACTTAGCAATCACTGATTTTAAAATGAGGCTACGTATCAAAACTGGTTCTTCGATATAGTGTGGGGTTTGCGTTCGCGCTCGATTTTTTAAGGTGGACGGTGGAGGGAATTGGGAGAGAATTTTTTTTTTTTTAACTAAAAATATTTTTGGTCCGAAACAATGTCTCACCACTCAAGAACGCGGCAGCCTAGCAAAAATAGACGACCGTTAGGGAGTTTATTTTCGCTAGTTCACTTCTAATATAATGAAGAGGTGCTTTATCTATCTGTCTGTCTCTCTGTCAGTTGGATTCTTTATCGGCATAATATAATATTTCACAAGGCTCATATGTTTTAGTCAGAAGGTCTAAAGTTAAATCGAGGAAATTTACTACTTTTCTATTAATGTTAACTGTAATTTTTAAGCCAAAGTTTCTAAGATCATGCGGTTTTTTTTTGTAATTTTCTCACACACTATTAGTTGATCTAATGGTTAGGAGAGCATCAATCCCTATAAAGGCTGCTTTCTAACTCGGTATTATCCTTGAAATGTAGATAGATGTAATTCAGCAGAAACAGTCCTATCAGGTCAGTAACCTGGGCAGAGTCTGTTGAACCCATCTAAATATTAAAGTGGTTAGTGGTATCCTTCCTAGTCTAGAATTTACTGTCAAAATGTACTATAGATTTCCTGGCCAATAGAATTAGATCAATTTCAGTCAGAGTTCCTTTCAGCCATAAGCAGGGCCTTATTCAACAATATAGCTGTAATAGTTTGATAGTAGGAATCTATGTCGAAAGCCAAAACTTTGATATTATGCTTATATTTTAAGTTGTTAAACCAATTAGATACTTGATTAGAAGAGATCCATGGGGGGTATTTAATTTTCTCACTTGTAGTGATTATTCTATCCAATATATTTTTTGTTTACTAGACCTATGTCAGACCTAGATGAGCAAATAAGTCTAATTGAAGGGCTGTTATTAAAGTCAGGTTTATGGTCCTTCAAAGTAAGTCTTGGAGTGTCTGGAACTATGATTTCTGTATACCTATCTATCTTAAGATTAGCAAGTAAGGTCTTAGCTTTCAAATTTATGCTATGAATGGTCCCTATTTGGGTAGATTTATAATTTTTGTGAAGCTCTTTGTGTATAATTATTCTGTATTGGTCATATATATATATATATATATATATATATATATATATATATATATGTATGTATGTATGTATTTAGACAACATGTTTTCAGTAAGGTAAAGACATTAAATAACAGTTTTTTTTGTTTTATAAGTTTTTTGGGGGTTTTTTTTTATTTTCCGAATAATCCATTTGGTATTCTAGTCAAATGGGTATATAAAAGTTCTGTATTGTTCTTGTTTCATATTTTTAGAAGTACTTTCTGTTTGATTTCTCAAATGATCAACAGACAGAGGATAGTCTTGGTTGTGTTCATCTATTTTATTTTTATTTTTGAACGATTAGTATTTACCACCTGTAAAACAAGTGTCTATAGTGACAAAATGTTGCATGTGAGGGTTATAACGTGAAATGCGCTTACAGAATTTGAATGGATAATGCCTAACGACTAATAATTCGAACAGATAATGCCTAACGACTAATAATTCGAACAGATAATGTCTAACGACTAATAATTCGAACAGATAATGTCTAACGACTAATAATTCGAACAGATAATGTCTAACGACTAATAATTCGAACAGATAATGTCTAACGACTAATAATTCGAACAGATAATGTCTAACGACTAATAATTCGAACAGATAATGTCTAACGACTAATAATTCGAACAGATAATGTCTAACGACTAATAATTCGAACAGATAATGTCTAACGACTAATAATTCGAACAGATAATGTCTAACGACTAATAATTCGAACAGATAATGTCTAACGACTAATAATTCGAACAGATAATGTCTAACGACTAATAATTCGAACAGATAATGTCTAACGACTAATAATTCGAACAGATAATGTCTAACGACTAATAATTCGAACAGATAATGTCTAACGACTAATAATTCGAACAGATCATGTCTAACGACTAATAATTCGAACAGATCATGTCTAACGACTAATAATTCGAACAGATCATGTCTAACGACTAATAATTCGAACAGATCATGTCTAACGACTAATAATTCGAACAGATAATGTCTAACGACTAATAATTCGAACAGATAATGTCTAACGACTAATAATTCGAACAGATAATGTCTAACGACTAATAATTCGAACAGATAATGTCTAACGACTAATAATTTGTCAAACCAGACACTTTCAAATTTTATGACTGGTTTCCTAATTTACACTCGTAAAATGTTGTACTTTTAACCTTATTTCAAAATAAAATCCACATTTTTAATCCTGACTGAATCAACACATCATGCAGATCCACCCCGGGTGAAGCAATCTTTGGATAAAGAATTGCAGTCTATCGCTTCTTCTTTCAATTTAGACATTGCAAACCAACCATAAATTTGGCAAAAACCCTTTCGATAATCCAGCAAGAAAGCTTTGCACCTAACCAGCATCATACATTTGGAGGCACACTGGAACTTTCCGCCCACGAACTGCTTTATTTTCTGCCCAAATTGATATTTTCCGCTCAGGTTTGCAAAATTTCCTGTCATAAAAAAACAACAAAAAAAAAGAAAAAATTAACTCGACACAAACAAGCTCATCGTAATCATTCATCGTCAAAATGTTTTGTTACTAGTAGTACTTATCTGCATTACGTAGGGTTAGGCGATTTAAAATGGTCAATGACGTTCACAATATACAGGGTGTCCCAAAATAATGTATACACCCTTTGAATTGTTATAACTCGTTCAATTTACTGATTTTTATTTGCAAGATTGATAAACAAGATTGAGTAAGAATATTCATTTAAAAATACTGACAGTAAAATTAACAAAAACATAGAAAATTAACTTTTAACAAAGATAAAGGCTACTTAGGGTAATTTCAGAATGTTCATAAAATGAACCCTCATCCTAACCCCAACCCGTTCTGCTCAATACACTTTCCATATAGTGAAGACGTGAAGAATTGTACCTACAAACGTCCTGTGACATTTACTCCGGTATTTGAGCACATTCTACTACAATTACTACTCCCATTTGTTTACAATTACTTCAGGTTTCTTGCTTTAAACATTGTAGCCTTTACGTTTATTAAAAGTTAATTTTCTATGTTTTTGTTAATTTTACTTTCAGTATTTTTAAATGTGTATCTTACTGTTCTACTCTTTTATCAATTTTGTTCGCAAATCAAACTCGGTAAATTGAACGAGTTATAACGATTCAAACGATGTATACATTATTTTGGGACACCCTGTATAATAAATATTTAAGCTTTATATCCTTTCTGAAAACACTAGCCAAAAAGCTGGCCAAAGGATGACTTTTAGTCTCCCCCTGGTGGGGATGCTGCTAGATTTTGATTTAAGAATTCATAACTATGTCATTACATCTGGTATCCCAAGGTGTCTTTATGCTAAATTTAATGCAATTCTAACTAATATTTTCAAAGCATATGAATAATTATTATGGTTATCTTGAACTTTTCAGCTTTAAGATGGCTGCCATTGAAACAATATTATCTTAACCAAATTAGTCTTAGTTTTATCACGATTTGGTTCAATTAATAATTTAATGACCAAATAATAACGTAATAACCTGATTATTATGGTATTGTTTGGTCATTAAATTATTAATTCAACTAGAACTAATTTGTTTAAGATAATGTTGTTTCAATGGCAGCCATCTTAAAGCTGAAAAGTTCAAGATAAACATAATTATTGCAGTATATAATTGAACTTTCCAATAACACACCTGTTATATATCAAAGATGCCAAACTTGTTGAAATTTTTTGCATTTAATATTATTACCAGTCATACTGAGAAAACCCAGCGAGAAAATTTTAGGTCTAATTTGGTGGGAGAGGGGGGGAGGCTTATTCCGTTGAGTTCAAAGTTGGATGGTATAGATTTGATGCCTAGGAGTTCATTAAAAAAAATATTCCAAAGATTAAATTTTTTTTACAAAAACATTAAAAAGATTCGGTATCTCAGTTTAATCGAATTATCTTCCTTTATAAAAATATCAATTTATTAAAAATAAACTTTTAACATATCAATTTAATAAAAATAAACTTTTAACATATCAATTTATTAAAAATAAACTTTTAACATATCAATTTATTAAAAATAAACTTTTAACATATCAATTTAATAAAAATAAACTTTTAACATATCAATTTATTAAAAATAAACTTTTAACATATCAATTAAATAAAAATAAACTTTTAACATATCAATTTATTAAAAATAAAACTTTTAACATATCAATCTATTAAAAATAAAACTTTTAACATATCAATCTATTTAAAATAAAACTTTTAACATATCAATTTATTAAAATAAAACTGTTAACATATCAATTTATTAAAAATAAAACTTTTAACATATCAATTTATTAAAAATAAACTTTTAACATATCAATTTATTAAAAATAAACTTTTAACATATCAATTTATTAAAAATAAAACTGTTAACATATCAATTTATTAAAAATAAACTTTTAACATCAATTTATTAAAAATAAAACTGTTAACATATCAATTTATTAAAAATAAAACTGTTAACATATCAATTTATTAAAAATAAACTTTTAACATATCAATTTATTAAAAATAAAACTTTTAACATCAATTTATATAAAATAAAACTTTTAACATATCAATTTATTAAAAATAAAACTTTTAACATAAAAGTTTTATTTTTAATAAATTGATAACATATCAATCTATTTAAAATAAAATACTAAAAAAATCAAATCAAAATATAAATATGAATTCAATTCTAAAATTAAATCCAAAGTCAGATTTAAATCTAAATTTAAATACAAAATTTAAACTAATAAACATAATTAAAGAAAACCCATATGCACAACTAAATGAATAAATGAAAAAATATATAAAAAGGATATTTTTTTACTAATTTTTCATTTGATTTTCTTTCCGTTTTTCTTTCATTTATTTATTTATAATTCCATTTATTTATCTATTTCGTTCATTCTATATATTTTTTATTTATTCATTCAGTTATGTGTGTGTATTATATATATATATATATATATATATATATATATAATGTGTGTGTGTTTTTATGTAATTATTTTTATTGGTGATTGTAGTGTTCGTTGTTTTCTGCTTACTACTATTTCGATTGTTTCACTTCCTAAGAAATAATAGTAAGCAAAAAAACAATGAAGGCTGCGATCACCAATAAAAATAATTACATACAAATACATTAAATATTTAGATGATGAAAATCGTACATATTTCTAGACAGGGTGTCTTAGTGTCAATGGTAATACACTGGACTATAGACATCAATATCGAAGGTTCAATCCTTGTCTAAGTTAGCCATGATTATGGCGGCTATGAGCCAGAAACACGTGTCCACATGGATTACTTTTATGTACGTATAAAATTCATATATATATATATATATATATATATATATATATAGTGTGTGTGTGTGTATACTAGCTATTGCTTCGCAAAGTTCGTTATTTGAAATACTTGAAACCAAAATTGTAAATAATAAACATTTCATTCATAAGTTTTTTGTAAACACGCAACAAAAACTTTCGCATATATTCATATAAATAGATAAACATATTATATTATAAAAATAGATAAACATTCATAGATAAATATTAATATTTTGGTGCTTTTTATACAAATTTATTTATCTTTTAAATGAGACCTTAAAGAAATGAAAAGAAAGAAGAAATCAATTCGCCTGGGTGATTGTGCGGGGCCTCTTATATTTTATTATTTAGAAACTCAAGTCAGCTTGCCTAAAGAAAATGCTGGAAAAGAGCATTTTAAACACAAATGGATAAAAACAATCATTGAATTTTAAAATAATAAAAAAGAAAATGCGTCGTCGCTAACGATGGAGAGAGAGGGAAAGAGAGAGTAAGCAGTCACCATTTCTCTATGAACTAATCTTGCTCATGCTTCGTCGGTATATCTTTCTTTCTAGCCAGCAATGTTAGTTTAATTTAAATTACCTCCCTTGAAAATTGATAAACAAATATTTTAAGTAAGGTTTTAGAAATTTATTTTTTTTGTTTATTAAATAACTTTAATTAATTACTGTTAATATCGACGAAACCATTGCATATATATTGAAAAAATAGGTCAATAAAATTACAAATGAATAACACCAGACATTAATTTATAATAAACTGTTTGAAACACAGTTATGTAAATTAGACATACAAACGATTGTCTTTGGGTCTTTGGTCTCTACTATATATACAATCTTTCAAAAGACTATGTTGTATTATTAACTTAAATAACTGAGCTTTTTTTATGGTAATATAGGTGTGATGAATGAAAATAACTTCGGTATTTATTCATTTAGATATAGATATAATGTATTTGGTAAACAACCTGTCCACTTGGCATAATGGTAAGAGAGTGTTCGCTAATGGGCCAGGAGACCAAAGTTCAATCCTCGGTCGAGTCATACTGTGACAATGTTGAACGAACCTACGGAAGATGAAAATCAAAATACACTGCTAGTAGGAATAGAAGTGAGCCTACGAAGGTTGACGACCAGAGTATCGGGCTAGTATGAATACCCAGAGAAAGACATGGATATTTTCATTAAACAGAAACCGATAAGAGCAGCTTGTCAGCCTGTTTGTTTTCTATGTCCGAGGAGGCGATGGCACCGGTCGGTCTAGGTTGGACCGTGTCGATTGTCACTGTTGTATCATTGATGTTGGTTCTAGGCCTCCTCCCCCCCCCCCCCCCCCCGGATATTTGTGAATGCTAGCCTCGAGGTTAGAGGCGAAGATGTGTTTTGGTGGGTGTATGGTTTAGGTTTGTTTCTTTTTTCTAGAGTGAGGAGGGCAAAATGGGTGCTTGTTTGATGCCAATAACCTCACACAATCAGACCATTAATCGAGACTTTATCCATGAGGGTTGTGGCCTCGGGAAAGCTCACCGGGGATAACTGTAGAGTCCTTTTGCATGTGCGACATGGCACATACAGTTACACACGATATTATACAACTGTTGATAGAGTAGCCGCTCTTAGCGCTACCTAAGAGTTAGGGCTCCTGTACTACCAGTCAGAAACAGCAACCAGACAAGCTGTCTAAGCTGTACCCTCAACCTGTTGGAACAAGAGCGACCCAGACTAGTCATGTGAGACTTAGTGACAAAATATGTTCCCCAAGTTGCCCAGATAGCGAGAAAGAGAGATGGTGTTCATTGTCCTAGTCAGGAATTGTTTTCTGACTAGGACAATGAACACCGTCTGGGTGTCTTTAAGGTGTCCTTGCTCTAGTAACTCTGCGCCTGGCTAATAGACTAAAAAGGAGTACAAAGGCCGGGCGATAGGCAAAGCCTATTTACTCCTTAAACAATTTTAGGTTTGCAAACGGGATATTTTGTTCGAGTCTCCAGCTCTAGGAAGGTTGTCAATCAGGACTAGGGAGGCCTCCTTCCACCACGGTTTGCTGTCAAGACGTAAGTGGTCAGTAGCAGTTTTTATATTAGGGTGTCCATGTTTACCATTTCATCTCTGCCAACAGAGTCTATATTTGCTGTTTTCCTGAGTTTTGTTTTGGCTTTTATGTAGTTTATTGTTTCGTTACGTGGAATTCAGCAGATATTTTCCATAGTTTCATCATGCGATTCAAGTAGCTTCATTGTATGGGTTTGCTTTCATAATAATTAAAAACTAGGATACGTTTAAAAATAATTAACATTAAAATTTATGTTTTTAAGTATTATCTAATAGCCAATGAAAAACTTATTTAACTAATTTAAATTTTTTTAAATTAAGCCGTTTTTGCCCAATAGCCAATGAAAAAAATTGCTTACCTAATTTAAATTTTTAAAATTAAGTCGTTTTTGCCCAATAGCCAATGAAAAAAATTGTTTACCTAATTTAAATTTTTTAAATTAAGCCGTTTTTGCCCAATAGCCAATGAAAAAAATTGTTTACCTAATTTAAATTTTTTTTAAATTAATAAATAAAAGTTTTCCTAATTTAAAAAAAAAAAATTGTGTACAAATTAAAAAAAACATAAAAAGAATTATTTTTTATATTGAATTAAAAATTACAAATGTTTTAAACAAACTGTTTTTAACATCTCAAATTTTCTTTTCAACAAATGATGATTCGCTTAGTCAAACTTGCATTTTCTATTCTACCTACAACTACACCAATAAATGTAATATTCTAATTCAAAATAATAATTATTACTTAAAAATACTCCATGTCTATATTTTGTGTGACACTTGGCACTCCTTCTCCATTTAAAAAATTAAATCTGGCCCCTAATTACAGTGGCAATATGTCTTGTTAGAGGTGAATAAAGTAAAAGGCTGTTACCCATCTCCACGTCCCCGGAAAAGGTCCATTGGAAAGGCAAGAGCCGATAAACATGGTTCCAGTGCTGTTGCAAGAGTTACCAGAAAGTTGCTGTCTACAGCTTGAAATAAAAGTAAACGCCATTTGCTAAAATTCCTTACCTTTTTTTTGAGAATATTCCTGTTGGCAAATAACATGATTATTCTGTGTTCTCTTCATCGGATGCAAATGGTCCTCGTGGGCCCCATATTGAGAATCTGTTTGGATCAATGTAAAGAAACGTTTCATGTCCACAGGAATCTTGCCATTTGGAACTTTCCAAAAAAATCGGTCACCAAATGTTATCATTCCAACCCAATAATACTTATAATCTATGAAGAAAGAAAAGAAAAGTAAAAATTGGAAATTTAAAAAAATAAAAAATAAATTACATTTTTTGGTAAATAAAATTAGTTCCTTTTTATAGATGTCAAACGCAAAAGAAACTAATAGGAAATTACAACATGGCCGCCGGCGATTAAGCCCGTTGATTAAAGTTCGCTTTTCAAGTATTCAAAAAATAAATTAGAATTTTATTTCGGGATAATAGATACAATTTAAGATTAATTATATTTCGTCGAAAATGTGTGCGAAAATAAAATTATACCTGTATTTCGTCCCTTTTTTTCGAATCTAATTTTCACTTCGGCATGTTCATGTGTACGATGAAACTTTACATAAATAATAATAACTCGCTGAATCTGTGCGTAAATTACATAAAAGTAAAATACGGTTGAAAAGTAAACAACTTTAAATTCAACGTCTTGGCGTAACTGATAAAATGCTAAGTAATAATCAGTTCTAAGTGACAGTCTTCTGGAGGTTGAAGGTTCAATCCTCCGTACGGGCGATACTAAGAATACAATCACGAATAACTTAAAATTTCTACCCGGTCATGGCTGACGGAACGAGAGCAAGCGACTCTCGTGGATAAAATAAAAGGTTCCATTCGAAATTCCGTACATGTTCCCGAGTTCAACAAGATACACCTAAAGGCGGTTGGAGGTTACATCGGCCGAAACGTTGTGAAAATAACATCCAAGATGAGAACAGTAGTCCGAATAATCCAAAATACACAATATATCAAGACAATGCTGAAAAGCAAACAAATTTAAATTCGACGTTTTTTATGCGACACTAACAACAAAATCATTCGCAGCATATCATTTCAAATTCCCAACAAAAATGTTTCTTTTCTCAATTCTCTGCAGATCTTGCTCCAGAGTTCTCAATGTTTCTTTGCTTTTTCCATTGTTACTGAGTTACTGATCATGTTGGCATGCAACACACATCACGCGCAAACGGCAATACGGAGCTGGTCCCTTTTGTTGCACGCTTTTCTATAATTAAGTCGAAGGATGTTCCATTGTCCGTCTTTTTACATCGTTTTTTTTTAGCATTTCGGACCTCCTCCTCCGACTCTGCTGCATCATCATCATCAGTCGACTCTGCATCATCATCATCATCATCATCATCATCAGTCGACTCTGCATCATCATCATCATCATATTGGGGTTAACGTCTATTTCACATGCTGACATGTGTTGGACCAGGTTAAACAACTTTAGAAATTGACTTCGAAACTAACCTATCTCTGACCAGGTCTTAATTTATCCCTCTTCTAAAGTCAATTTTTATCACCTCCTCCCATGTTTTTCTTCGCCTTCCCCTACCGACTCTTTTGATACGATACTTCGTCCTTTCTGTTCTTGGTCAGTGAAGGAGAAATCCTTCTAGACTAAGGCTATTTTTATTTTTGTCCAAATAAAGAGTGTTCCTGTTTGGGGAGCTGGATTTTCCCCACATTTACAACTGACCTTGTGTCTAACTTTGTCCCCATCGAGAGGCAAGTAAGTAGGGATCCAAGGCAGCGAGGTCGTCACATTTATCCCTTTTGTACTGGTGAATTTGATTTGTTTGTGCAGCCGACGGTGTCACATTGCACCAACGCATACCTTCTTGAAGCAATTCTAGCTGCAATTCTTTGAATGGTGCAATGACACCATTTTTCTACAATATTCTCTCATGGAGCATTAACACACGAGAATCGCATTCCTTTTTGCCAATTTTCTGGGGCCAGGTGCACTATCTGACATTGGTTGCAAGTTTGTGTGGCCAACTTGACGGTTTCCTTCAGATGCCTGCTCCGTCGGTGAATGTCCGTTATCTGGCTGCTATTCAACCAACATGTCTATGCATACAGCATGGGTTTCACAAGTTTAACGTATTTCTGGGTGGCGTCTAGCTGTCTCTGTGGAACTTTAATCATCTTGTCCATTCAGTTGTGGTCAGATTTGACATATTTAATATCCAAGAACAATTAAAATTCTACACCGTCTCCGTATATACATTTACTCACTATTATAGTGTGAAACCTCATCTTTCCACTCACAGGAGAGGACATTTTCACTTTGACCTCTTTAGATCTAAGAGTTAGACTATTCCTGCGAATATCAGCTCAATTGGTTTCTCTGAACAGATTTTACGGGCATTTGAAGAAATAGGTAATTTGTGAAATTTTGAATTTTGAGGATCTTATAGTTCATTGTAACTTTTATTTTGAATAACTAAATTTAGCTTTTCTGCAAAGTATCTTGACCAGGTTATAGAAATGTGAATGTCTG
The DNA here is from genome assembly GCA_963556195.1 of Sepiola atlantica. Classification (NCBI taxonomy): domain Eukaryota; kingdom Metazoa; phylum Mollusca; class Cephalopoda; order Sepiida; family Sepiolidae; genus Sepiola; species Sepiola atlantica. Next base: position 19,205,799 of record OY744531.1, on the reverse strand, counting down.
GGAGACAGTGCTGTTAAGTAAGAGATATACTAAATTTGCAATTTCTTGAATTTTGCTCCCAAAAATGAGATTTTCGTATTTACTTAAATTTACGAATGAATCGCTTTTGAGCTTTAGTAAATTAAAAAAAAATAATTTTAATGTTTTCGAAAATTCACATGGTGGACTACTCTGAAAAATTCGAAGTCCAAAAAGGGCATAACATAAAAAAGGGATAACATAAAATCTACTCTGAACCATAGGTGCACAAAGAAAATTCTAGAATTTTTCAATTATCCATAAAAACTGTTCGGAGAAACCACTTGAGCTGAAATTCTAAGGAGAAGTGGTGAAACATTGAAAACAAGTTGAGAATTTTCAAAAAGAAATTCCCCCCCCCCCCCCGTTCAACTTGGCTGTAATGGCTTTCCTTTTGTTTGCTTTTATGCAAAAATAAAACTGATTCAATTTTTTTTTTAAGAATCAACAACCCAACCATCTTCATGAAATAAGCTTTCACATTATTGCTATTATAAGCTTTCGTTCTGTTTATTTTAAGTTGGTTTTAATAGTTGGAACTTTTTCCTTTTTTTCGTCGATATTTCATAGTTTTAATCTATTTTCTGAACTGCTTTAAAATAAAATGACTCCTGATTGTTTTCATTTTAAAATTGTGTTATGTATTTAATTGTTTTTTTTTTCGCTTTGATCCTCATAAGTTTTTATAAACAACAAACACTGATTTAAAAAAAAGAAAAAAAAGCTGATTCAAAAATATAATAATTTAGGTTTGCTCCGGAGTATTTTTACTTTTAATTCCCTCTTTTTGAAATGGCATTTACTTAAAAATAATTTTGGAAGTTAAATTTAGTTATTGGCCATTAGGTTTTGCTGATAATTTTTAAGCCAGTTTAAATGAGTTTCTATTCGACACTCTTTTTTTATTTTTAAACTATTAACAAAAGATCAAGTCGGCTGACTTTGCAATTAAATTATTTTTTATTTCAATAATTGATTAATAGTCATTTTAAAAAAATGTGTAACCCACTTAGAAACACATACACGAACATTTAAAATTGAGTTCATAGATGGTACCAAAAAAAAACGGATACTTGAAAAATCATGAAAAGGGACATTAATGGATCGTTGTTGAAAAACAAAAACTGATATAAAGAATACTTGGAAAAAAAAAATTGTCTAAAGACATAATAGGAATATTCTGATTTTAGATTTAATTATAGGGGTGAGCGCGAACGCAGACACCACACTTAGAAATAGCGCACCCAAGTTGTCCACATTTGGGACGATCGCAAAGGTCAATCCAACCGTAGTGCAATGGAAGGGCCTGGATGATCACCGTTTACCTCTGTGCCAGGTAAGTGTAATTTACTCCTCTCCAGGAGTTAAGCACAAGGCCAGTTTTTATCCTACTCCCACAAGTAAGATGTGACCCAAGCTCGGGTCGGAAAGTGGGGGTTGAAAAGCCAGCGCCCGAGAGGTGAGCACTCTGACCATCAAAAATTGCCTGGGCAGCCCTGTCGGCATTCCCCGGTAGGGGCGCCTCAAGCAGTAAGCAATTAACTTACTCCTCCCCAAAGAGGGGAGGCAAAGCCTGGGAGGGTGGACCTCCTAGAACTGCATGATTTATTTATCTACCTCCCACAAGGTAAGATGTGACACAAGGTCGGGAAAGTGGGATTAGATAAGCCAGCGCCCGAGAATTTGAGCACTCTGGCCTACAAAAAATGCCTGGGCAGCACCGTCGGCAGTATAGACGCCCTGCCCTATACATGTGCACGCAGGTGGAATATATTTTATTTACCTCCTCTCCAGGTTAGACACAAGGTCAGGTGTGGGTTTTGATGAAAGCGTTTCTGTGAAACGAACTGGATTCGAACCTGGCACACCCAGGTCCTCAGTTTGCGTCGGTAACAATTTAGCCACCATGCTTACCCGCAGGTGGAATATATAAATAGTGAATTTCGTGGAGGGGTTAACCAATTGAGTTGAGATATTTGCGGTGAAAGATAAGATTACCCAAACACTAACCCGCTTGCTAGTTTGATGTAATATTCCTGAGATATTTTTATCCTATATCTCTACACAGCCACTATTCGCCAATGCATGGAGTATTGTTGCCACATCTGGGCTGGTGCACCAACCACTAGTCTCTCCCTTTTAGACAGAGTTAAAAAAAGAGCCTCTAATCTGTTCACCAAGCTCCAGCCCCTGTCCCATCGCCAGAAATGTGGCATCCATGTGCTTGTTTTACAAGTACTTCAATGGAATGTGCTCTGACGAACTTGCTGTCCTGGTGCTCCCTCGACATAAATACATATCCGACAGTCAGCTAAAATTCATCCCTTCACTGTGGAGGTCCCCAGATGCCGGAGAGCTTTCTACTCTAATAGCTTCTTGCCTTGAACTGTTAGCCTTTGAAATTCGCTCCCTATTTCCCTAACTTTGCCAACATGCAGAAATTTAAATGTAATGTGAACAAACATCTCGCTGCACAACTCCTCACTTAGGATGCCTCTGTAGGTATGAACCCTAATTCACAGTAGCCCCTTACGTCTCAGTGGCAATGTGCCCCCTTGTTTGGGGTGAACTGAATTTTTATAAAAAGGGAAAGAAAAAAAATGCTTTTCCACTACAACTCTTGCTAATTTCCAATTGAAAATTATGTAGTGTTATTTTTTTAATTGTGTTTCATCCATTTAATCCTAATATATTTTTATATCTGATTTTTTAGAGGTTAGACACAAGGTTGAAAAGCCAGCGCACTAGGATTAGCGCACTCTGGCTTACAAAAATGCCCGAGAAGCATCATCAGCATTCCCCGGTAAGTACACCTCAGGCGATTAGCAATAAACTAACCTCTTCTCAAAGAGAATGTAAAGCTAGCGAGAGTGGACTTCCTAGAGCTGAACAGAACAATACCCCAGTCTGTCAGAGCAGGACCAGAAGAAACCATAATTTTCAATTTCTTTCGTTGTTTTTTTGTTTTGTTTTTGAAATAGTTCAAAGCATAAATTAAACAAAAACAAAACTCCGATCTGAAGAGTTGCCTCCCCTTACATCTGAAGTTTTCATTCTCGCCGATTAATATTTACAGGGGAAATGAATGAGTTTTAAACGTCTTATTTCTACTCAAAATTATGCTCCAGCAAAAAAACAAAAAAAGGAAAAATGTTCAGAGTAAGTTATTGCAAATTCTATCGTCTACGCGAACAAAACAAGTTGACAAGGAAAAGAAAAGATGGCTGATATATAAATAAATCAAAAAGGGAAATAATTCCAAGTTTCTACATTTAAAATACAATATTTTTTCGGTGCTTCAATAGGGGGGGACCAATATCGAGCCGAATGTTTCTGGTTACGGAACAAACCGGAAATGGCTAAAGCAGTTTACAATTTGAAAAAAAAATGGTAAAAAGGAAGACAACACTAAAGCATACGAATGCAAAAGGGTTAGGGTTAATGTCAGGGTTTAAAGAATTTTTAGCTATTCACTTAATAATTTAAGAAAATTATTAAACCCATTCGGCAAAGCGGCATAAAAACCAAGACCTTCAAAAATAGAATTTGTACCTTTAGCTTTTGTAAGTATGGATGTCCAATAAGACAATAATCAAAATATTGGTGAATCTCTGTAAAAATCTACGTCAATGCATAAGGAAAACTGGAAGTGGTTTCTTTCATTGAAATATGTTTATTTACATAAATACTCATTAGTGAAAATAACTTTTAAAAAAGTAATATTAAATAAATACATGGATTTTTTTCATTTTTACAAATATTCAATTAAATGTTGTTTTTTTAAATACAATTTTGTTATTGATATTAAAATTAACGTCATGGAGAAAATGAGTATGCGTCTAAAAATATGAATTTAGAAAACTCACAATTTTTTTTAATTAATATTAAAAAACGTCAATAAAATTACCATCAGAGAATTTTTACATTTTGTAATTAGAAATTTAGTAATGTTATTTTTTTTTTTTTTAAGTCTTGGAATGTTTTCTTATGTTTACGTAACATACACATTTATTAAAGAAAATTTATGAAAAATAAGCAAATAATTGTCATTTTATTCCCCCCCCCCCTGGAATACATTTTTGGGGGGGGGTATTTTTATTTTGTTACTTTTCGAAATAGAATTAACGTTGATGGATTTTCCGCACATTCCTAAGTCTGCTCTCGATTTAAATATATTGTACTTTTCGGTGTTTTATTGCCCCCGCCCCCGAATACAATACTTTTCTTTTCAGTTTATTTTTATTTTGTTACTTTTCAAAATAGATCCGCCAAACGCCACCAGACATTTGTCTCAAATCAACCTATCAATCCCATCACAGCCTGTCACCGACCACCGCCAGGCATTTAGCTCACGTGACCCAATTATTACTTACCAAAGTGAGAATGAACTCTTAAATTTTGAAGTACAAAAAAGACTCACACATGCATAGTGCAAGATTTGAAATCAAAGCTTGGTCTCTTTCTGGTGTGGGCTTCGAACTGAGTGGACGTGCACTTTTCTACTGGTCATTGCATTCTTGTGCAGAATAGTTCACAAACAATACAAAGTTGTATTCACTGTACATAACCAATGCATTCTCTATAATATATCTACCCTAGCAATACATGCATTTCAATTGTTTTCAGGACATTTACATAGAATTACCTTTAGTAATTACGTTTGTTGTTTGCACCTCTTTTTATGTATCATATTTATTAAGCCCATCTTACTGTACCAGATTCGGTAGTCTGTACCGTAGATAAACCATAATACATCTGTTGTCATCATCAGGATCCGAAGTTCTTGATCGTATGTGGATATAATCACTCGGATGCCAATGTTTACACACACACACAACTTGGAACATTCACAAACAGAGTTAGGGATCTATGGAGTTTAACAATTGTGGACTACCCTTCAGAGAGAGAGAAAGAGTGACAGACAAACAGACAGACAGATGAATAGACAGATAGACAGTTTGTTTCATTACACCTAGCTACATTATGTGCGACTGCCATCCACCCTCACTGGTGCTCTTCAGGGAATGGCTACGTTTTGTGTCCACCTGCTTAAGGTGTCAGCCGAAAAGAGGAAGATCTCCCTTTTTCCAGAAGTCACATGATTTTGCTAACTTCTGTTAACTGATGTAAAATTCTGACTTTGCATCCATCAATCACTCCAATAAATGTTTGCATATATGTAAATGCAAACGTCTCTTTATTAATTACCATTTTTTTATCATTGTTGTTTTACACCTTTACTTCCAACCCTTGTGCATTCTCTGGAAAACGCATATGCGATATGATGGATGTGTGTGGGAGTAGGGGCTGCAGCATGTGATCGCTACACAAACGATAAATATTCAATATTCAAATTCTAGAATTATTGTATAGGATTACCTACCTCTCCTACGGACCATAAAAATTGTTGTGTCGTTCTTATAAATTAGCTGCCAGACAGATAATGCGTCAGTATGTATATGAATTCCTTGATCGAATAAATATACTATTATCAAAGTCATCCATTTCATTCATTTCGTATGAATCAGATGATTCTATTGTTGACATTGGTTTCCCCGATATTTTTCTCGTTAGAATTCTTTTTTACAGGAGGGAGCACGTGAAGGTTGCCAACATCCAAAGTGAAAGTGTTTCCGGTAGGGGTGCCTCACGCAGTAGGGAATTACCAAACTTCTTCCAAAAGACGGAAAACATGGCCTGGGAGGGATGACCTCCTAGGACTACCCAAGACATATACCTCAGTCCAACAGAGTGTGGCGAGAATATGCCACAATAGCCCACCCTCTGTCGGACTAATCGTCAAGGACGCATCCTCGACTGGTATTCGTGTATCCGAATAAGAATTCCCATACATACGGACACACTGTATGTCTGTTAGTTAATTTGTAAAAAAGACGAAACCATTCTTTTATGGTCCGTAGGGGAATAAGATGATCCTTTTATAGTCCGTAGGGGAATAAGATGATCCTTTTATGGTCCGTAGGGGAATAAGATGATTCTTTTATGGTCCGTAGGGGAATAAGATGATCCTATTATAGTCCGTAGGGGTATAAGATGATTGGATACAACAAGAAAATAAATGGAAAGAAAAAGAAATATGCTTCTTACCTGCCATATTTTTCATAACCCATTCTTGTTCATCTTTAGTCGGCAATTGAATCAATTCTTGCCCATTTTCTGCACATGTCTCTATCGCCTGCGTCCAATTCTGTTTCTCTGCATACAGCCAATACGTCTTCCCACGGACTGGATTATCAATCATCGTCAAAACAGCATTTGTCTCTGTGGTGTTCACTAGTAGTAAAATAATTGAAACAAATCCAACTTAACAAGCGTTACAAGTTATTTATCTACCTCCCACAGCGGTAAGATGTGACACAAGGTTGGAAAAGTGGGATTTGAAAAGCCAGTGCCCGAGAATTTGAGCACTCTGGCCTACAAAAAATGCCTGGGCAGCCCCGTCGGCATTCTCCGGTAGGGGCGCCTCAGGCGACTAGCAATAAACTAACCCCTTCTCAAAGGGTGAGAAGGCAAAGCCTGGGAGGGTGGACCTCCTAGAACTGCACAGGACAGACCCATAGACCAGCGTTAATCAAGCCCCAAAGGCCAAGACAATACCAGTTTATGGGGTGTAGTATTCATCGGAACAGATACTACACTTCGTTCTTGGCCAAAAGGCCGAGAAGCGATTATTTTCATGTTAAAAAAGCAATCACGGTTAATTTAGAAAAGAACATATTTTTATCGTCTTCACCGCTAACTCCGACTATCACGTGACCTCCTAGAACTGCACAGGACAGACCCATAGACCAGCGCAAATCAAGCCCCGAAGGCCAAGACAATACCGGTCTATGGAATGCAGTATCCATCTGAACAGAAAGGTTACTAATCAGCTGAACAATACTGCTGTCGATCAAGGGAACAGTCTATCAGGCATGTGTGCGCAGTGTGATGATGTATGGAAGCGAAATCTGGCCAGTGAGGGTTGAGGATATGTGTTGCATGGAGGAAAATGATATGAGAATGATACGATGCATGTGTAATGTAAGTCTTATTGATACTCTTAGATCTGATGACCTTAGAGGAAGATTAAATTTGGACAGTATAGGGAGATGTGTGCAGAACTGGAGACTTCGTTGGTTTGGTCACGTTGAAAGAATGGATAAGTGTTTTTGGGTTAGTAGATGTAGAACAGTTGAGGTAGCAAGGTCAGTTGGCAGGGAAAGGCCAAGGAAAACATGGAAGGAAGTGATACGAATGAGCTTGAGAGAAAGAGGGATAAATAAAGACCTTGCCAAAGATAGGTTAATTCGGAAGCTAATTTCTAAAAGCTGTCCAACACATGCCAGCATGTAAAACAGACATTGAACCGATGATGATGATGATGATGATGATGATGATGATGGTGATGGTGATGGTGATGATGATGATGATGATGGGTAGACTCTAACTGATTGGTTTTTAGTTTTCAGTTTTCCAGGGATGAAGGCAAAAAGGTCGGACTGACTAAAGGCGATATCTATGCCGCTAGGATCCATGACTCGGGTGTAAAATGTGGGAACGTTGTTGAGAACATTTTTAGCAAGCGACTCGTTAGTAATATTTAATAATTAGTTACTTATCAACAATACCTATTCTCGAGAAGCATTTAATGTATGTCCAGAGGAGGTAATGACTATGGTCACAATGACCTTGCCCATGTGTGAAAGGCATGACACAGAACGATATGCAGAGAAAGGCCCACGAATGTGACGTTATGTGGGACGAAAACGAGAAGGAACGGTTAGATTTTAAATGAGAAAGTTGCAAACAAACAATGACGGAATAACTGTTGAGAATCACATGCGACGATGGGCACTGATCTGTCTGCCTGTCTATCTGTCTATCCACTCAGAATATATGGGGCATTTTCTAACAACGATGACAATTGTTCACTTATGCCCATGAAAGTGGATATAAAAAGAAAGAACAAAATAACCTTTTCTATCCTAAAATGGGAAATGTGCAAAAATCCATTAATTCATCACAAATTAGGAACATTTTCTGATGCTTTTTGCAATCATAACGAATCAACGAATCAACGAATCAAGTAAACAATCTCATATATCAGTTATTTTCATGTTTTTCTATCTTAGTGTCACTTATTTAAATCTATATTATATATTCTATGCTTATGATACGACGAATATGTAATTTGAGTCTTAAAGACAGGATTAGATCTGATGATCTCAGAGGAAGATTAAATCTGGACACTATAGGGAGATGTGTGCTGAACAGGAGACTTTGATGGTATGGCCACGTTGAGTTGAAAGAATGGATGAAAGTGCTTTGGTTAGTAGATGTAGAACAGTTGAGGTAACAGGTTCAGTTTGCAGGGGAAGGCCAAGGTAAAGCCTGGGAGGAAGTGATAAAAATGAACTTGAGATAAAAAAAGACCTGGACATACATTAAACCTTCAACCTAAACATGGACGCCGTGGCACAGCAGTATAAACTACTAAGCAATAATCAGTCTAAGTGACAGTATTCTGGAGGTTAAAAGTTCAATCCTGGGTACAGGCGATACTAATAATATAGTTAAAAAATTTCTGCCCAATAATGGCTGATGGAATGAGAAAAATTCACCCCCGTGGATTATTTAAAGGATTCAGTTCGAAATTCCGTACATATTCTCAAGTTCAAAAAGACTCACTTGAAGAAGGTCGGAGGTTTACGTTGGCCGAAACGTTGTCATAATAACATCCAAGATGAGAAAGGTAGTCCGAATAATCCAAATTATCAATCCTCATCTCAAAATTATGAAACCGAATAATAGATTAAATATGTATTTCTTACCTCGAAACATTAATCCTGGAAGGGGAGACAGAAAGCAAAGAATGACGACCCAGAGTAAATCATATCTGAAAAACATTATATATATAGATATAATAAATATATATATATATATGAATATATCTGCTGAGCTGTGAAATGAATTTTACCTTGAAGGAATTCTGTTTTGTTAGAGAAAAGCCAGCCTCACTTGGCCTTTTATAGTTTGCCATAAGAATTGATTATAAAAATCAGGGTGTCGGAGATAATCCCTTCGTAGTTCTTATTTGCACAGAATCCCCTATTCGAAGTGTGTTTTATTGACGTTAAAGTATTAACACTTCCGAAGCGAAGTCTTACAGCTGCACGCACAGGGGCTTAGAGTAGATTAAATACCGAATCAGCGATGAAGTCAACGACTCGATAAGTATCAACTATGCAAATCCATCCTTAAACATTGTCGGAAAATATTGATTATTATATGGAGGCAGTGGCACAACGTAAAGGTGAGTAGGTGGCTGCAACAGATGCATCCCACTAAAGTCCAACACTTAACCCTCACCGTTATAGGGGCAGTGGCAATGCTATGCCGTTTGGAACTCCGGTTCCTAGCAGGGCCACCCATGACGGCCAGGTTTGGTACTAAGTGGTATTCGAGCTACAACTGGGCTAACAAGATTCTGCTGAAAATCCAGGAAGAGCCAACATCAGGATCCGTCATCCTCTGGTCGTTTCTGCCTCTGTGTGTGGCAAGCAAAGACGTATCAGGCGTGGAACCAAAAATCAATAGACTGAGAGTGGCAACATTGCTTCTGCACTATTCCTTTGTCTGCACTGTGCCAAACCTTCCTTGACTTCGCATGCAACTACTTTGCCTTTCTTCTCTCGGTGTCAGAGGTAAAAAAAGAAACTACAGTCTTGCATTTTAACAAATAGCTGCGACCAACGAAGAAGACTTCATACAGACCAGACAACCCTGAGGCACGATGTTCATGAGTTCTATGAAGAAGTTTGACTCGTTTAACAAAAACCCTGAGGCACGATGTTCGTGAGTTCTATGAAGAAGTTTGACTCGTTTAACAAAAACCCTGAGGCACGATGTTCGTGAGTTCTATGAAGAAGTTTGACTCGTTTAACAAAAACCCTGAGGCACGATGTTCGTGAGTTCTATGAAGAAGTTTGACTCGTTTAACAAAAACCCTGAGGCACGATGTTCGTGAGTTCTATGAAGAAGTTTGACTCGTTTAACAAAAACCCTGAGGCACGATGTTCGTGAGTTCTATGAAGAAGTTTGACTCGTTTAACAAAAACCCTGAGGCACGATGTTCGTGAGTTCTATGAAGAAGTTTGACTCGTTTAACAAAAACCCTGAGGCACGATGTTCGTGAGTTCTATGAAGAAGTTTGACTCGTTTAACAAAAACAACAACAGATGCCGTTGCCTGAGCGCAAAATTCTTACGGCCACAAAATCTAAACGTGCAATCTATTTTTTTCTTTTCCGCATACAAATTTCTGCACTTTAAAACATTCTTTCGAATTTTGAATAAATGCTAAGAGGTCGGACTATACACATTCTTCGAAGAGATCAAAAACAAAGTGCCATAGTGAAAAATGTCTGAAAATCAAGCTTACACGGCTGAAGTTATGGGCGTCACTGAATGCCAAATGTTTACTTGCTAAGGGGTGCAATATTTTTGTCGTCTTGTACCTGGCACAGTTTGAGTAGGTGTACTCGTACCAAGTCGAGGATACGTCCTTGACAATCAATCCGACAGAGGGTGGGCCTTGCTCTGTTGAACTGAGGTATGGTTCTGTTCAGTCTCAAGAGGTCCACCCTCCCAGGTTTTACCTTCTCACCCTTTGAGAAGGGGTTAGTTTATTGCTAATCGCATGAGGCGCCCCTACCGAGGAATGCCGACGGGGCTGCTCAGACATTTTTTGTAGGTAAGAGCGCGCTAATCCTAGTGAGCTGGCTTTTCAAAACCTCACCTGACCTTGTGCCTAACCTTCCCTAGAGAGGAGGTAAATAAACGTACACACGACACCACTGGTTGGATTTACTTGCTTTCTATGGCAGCAAGATGTGGTACAAGGCCAAGAGGTGAGGAAAACCACTACCCCGAAAGGGTGAGACACTTTTGTTGGGTGCAAAAATAGCTGAGAATAGACCTATCGACATTCACCAGTAGGGGCGCCTCAGGCGATCAGCAATAAATCAGCCCCACGAAAGAGGAGGTAATGAATACAGTCACGATGATCTTGCCCGTGTGTGAAAGGCATGAAACAGAACGATATGCCGAGGAGGGCCTACGAATGTGACGTTACGTGGGACGAAAGTGAGAAGGAACGGTTAGATTTTAAATGAGAAAGTTTTTAAAAAAACAATGACGGAATAACTGTTGAGAATCGCATGTGACGATGGGAACTGATCTGTCTGTCTGTCTATCTGGCTATCCACTCAGAATATAAAGGGCATTTTCTGTGTAATAGATGAAGCAAAGAGAAGGTATACAGAGATGACCAGAAAACGCATTCAGTCACAGAAG
>OY744531.1:19074424-19186924 GCA_963556195.1 Sepiola atlantica | reverse complement strand
GGATGTTTCATTTCTTGCATTGTGATAGTCTTCTAATACTCCTCTATATACGTATTACACACAATGCCTCAAGCAAACTACCTCTCCTTATTATACGTATATATATACATTATATATATTACACATTTGCTTAGAGTATATATTTTGCTCTCTAAATACTGCACTTTAAGCTGTGTAACTGGTCAACCAAATATCAAGAAAGTTTTCAAACATCTAATCTGTTTTTCTTACTTTTCTTTCTGTCTGTGCCGTTCTATAAAGTCAAACAAACAAACAAAAAAACACGTTAGTCTAGTTGGAGAAAGAATTCGGTCTTGAATGCTTTCGGGAAGTAGGCATCCTGTCTGCTGCACTAACGAATGTCTTCTTGCGGCGGCTCCAATTACAAACAGTTGACTCTGCATCGTTAAAAGTGTCTCTTTTATTTATCTTGCTGCGCATCTTACATTCCTCGTCGTGTTGTGCCAAAATATTCTCAACCTTGTAATAGTCGACATATATGACACCCCCGGCTTCCGATTCTAACCCTAACCCTAACTCTAACCCCTGGCTTTCGATTCTACGAAAACTAAGTCATGACACTAATAAAGATGAATCCACTTCGACAGGTAAACGAAAAATCTGAATTTAAAAATACCTCGAAAATTAAAAGAAAAATAATAGTAAAATATGACACCATCTTGATATGGTAAATAAATATTCAATTGAAGCAGTTGGCCAACGTCTCTCCGGTATACACGTTAATACAATCATTTACAAATGAAACAAAGAAACAACACGGAAACGATAATGTATGCAAAACATTTATTTCTCGCAAACCCGAAAGAATTCGCTTTGACATTGTGCCCATAGAAATGTGTACAATAAAGTCTGAAAAGGATGTGTATGGGTGGGGGTGTGGGGGTGGAAGTTGAGGGGAATGTCTTGCATACCGTGAAATGTATGTGCATAGCTCACATGTGCTGGCTAGTGTGTGTGGTTTAGTCGCCAGTTGAGTTATCCCCCCTTTGCAAATTGGCTGTTTGGAGTCTCTAACTGCTAGATGGCTCTGGTTGGGAGTCAATTTGCATAGGGGTGAATTGAACAGTATGAAAACTGTTTTGATTGAAGAGTTGTTGTTGCTCAGTGCACAAAGTGAAGTGGAGAGGGAAAAGGGGGCAGTTGGCAGTTGATGGAGAATGCATACATTTTATTTTTCAAGAATTTTCATTTTACGGATAGACCAGAGTGTGTTCATCAGAGGTCAGACCAGAAGAGTGTAACACCACCTACCATCGCGAAAAGGGGAGATAATTTGAGTCCTAAATGCTCCCTGATGAATCTTTGTGCAAGTGAAAGAAAAGGGTAGGTAAGACTACAGATCCCCCCCCCCATTGAGAAAAAGGTTTTTTGAAATCTGTTTTTATGTTTTTAATAATATATGTTTTTAATAATATATGTTTCTAATAATATATGTTTTTTAATAATATATGTTTTTAATAATATATGTTTTTAATAATATATGTTTTTAATAATATATGTTTTTTAATAATATATGTTTTTTAATAATATATGTTTTTTAATAATATATGTCTTTAATAATATATGTCTTTAATAATATATGTCTTTAAATAATATATGTTTTTAATAATATATGTATGTTTTAAAGTCACTTTTCTGTAAACATGCACTAGGTGATTGCATGTTTAGTATTGTGCACGTGAATAGCCACTTGCTGCGAGTGAGTAATATTTAATAAGGAGAAGAAAAGGAGTCACACAAAGAATTGAAAATATCTCTGATTGTGAGTTAGACCACCCAAGAAATGTTTTTTTTTTTTGTTTGAAATAAATGAAGTGCCTCATAAAACAGAGATTCATGGTGAAGCAATTACAAATGAAACAAAGAAACAACACGGAAATGATAATGTATTCAAAAAACATTTATTCCCCGCAAACCCAACAGCGTTTGCTTTGAGATTGTGTCCATAAAAATGTGCACATAGGTTACAATGCGTACAATAAAGTTTGAAAAGGATGTGTACGAGTGTGTGTGTGTGTGTGTGCGTGCGGAAGTTGATGGAAATGTCTTATATACCGCGGAATACGTGCCCGTATTGCACATGTATTCATGTGAGGCGAAACATGCAGAAACCACGAGAATTTTCTTGTGCGTCCCTTTTTATATTCACTGATTTCAGCGCCCTCTACAATTGTGGAAAGGGGAGATAAACGCCCCCTGGTGAATGTATGTGTAAGTGTGTAGAAAAGGGTACGAAATGCTACAAATTCTAAAATAGCGTCATTTGATCTATTTATCGTTGTCTTGTATCAAATGGTGTTTTCAACCAAATTGCAGCACCCAATAAAAAAAAATTCAACTTCTTACACACTCAGCACAATGCTTCAAGCAAACTACAACATCCTTTTCTTTTTTTCAAATTATTTAAAATGTTTTTACTAGTTAGCACAAACACATCATCCAAGTTGTTTTTAGTTGTTGTTTATTTTGTGCTGCCCTCACCGCACACACACGCATGCATATGCACACACACACACACACACAGGGTGAGAGATTGGGGGTTTGGGGTTCCAGGTTAGAAAATTAGATTTCAGCGTTTTTTTCCATTGGCTACTCACATCAAAGTGTAGTATCTGTTCCAATGGATATTACACCCCATAAACTGGTATTGTCTCGGCCTTCGGGGCTTGATTTACGCCGGTCTGTGGGTTTGTCCTGTGCAGTTCTAGGAGGTCCACCCTCCCAGGCTTTGCCTCCCCTCTTTGGGGAGGAGTAAGTTTATTGCTTACTGCCTGAGGCGCCCCTACCGGGGAATGCCTACGGGGCTGCCCAAGCAATTTTTAATGGCCAGAGTGCTCACTTTCTCGGGTGCTGGCTTTTCAAACCCCACTTTCCCGATCCGACCGTGGGTCGCATCTTACTTGTGGGAGTAAGATAAAACTGGCCGTGTGCCTAACCTTCTGGAGAGGAGGTAAATAAATACTCACATCTCTGATTACGACTTTTCTTGACCTGTGGATAATTCATAGCCCTTAAATTATCCCATCAGACTTCCTAATTATCTCAGCTAATGAACCCCCCCCCCCCCCTTGCCCTGCAAGGACTCTTAAAATATGAACAAACATTCTGTTTTCCTATCTATGTAGACTTCCACCTTTAGATATATATAAAATATCTAAAAGAGATTAATCTCTTTTGTGAACTTTTATGCTTTTTTGTGCTCACTATTTTGTTTGTGTTTATCGTATAACATTTCTCTCGCTCTTTCACATTCGTGTATCTCGTAAAACTGTTTTCCTTAAAATGTTTGTCTAAAACCGGCTCTCCCCTAAAAGTAGAACCCTAAAAAGGGTCTTCCAAAGATGTATAATGACCTTAAAAGCTACGAGATGCGTGGGTTAGATAATTTGCATAGTGGCATAGTGGCTAGGTAAATAGTCATAAAAGTGAGCAGTCATTCGCACAAGGCAACAGAAATGAGACAGTGAAAAGAGTAACACCGGTGACGACGACGACGACGACTAAGAAATTTTGCATATGTTTTCTTCAAGGTTCGAACCTGCACTTTTCGGCTATATGATAGCAGATAAATTTGATTTAAAGCTAATTAATGAAGTTGAATGGTGCGGACCCTACCTAATCCATTATTGAATGGATTGAGAATGCTGAGCTTGTGTGTCGGCTAAAATAAAATTAAAATTAAAGGTGTACTTAGTTGTAACTTATCTCCCTTTATTAAAACTCTTCATTGACGTCACTCCAGAAATAGAAACGAGGCTCATCCTCTTTCTCATCATAGACAGCATGCTGTTCAGATGTGTAAAATACAAATAATAAAAGCTTCAAGTAGAACACTGCATGTTCTCTCTTAATTTCTGAGTCTACCCGTGTCTCGATATATTACATGGTATCAGAAGTGGAGAATCAGAATGGACGTTGTGGACAGAGAACATCGAAGACAATTTCAAGATCTGGTTTCAAAAATTGTAATTATACCTTGAGGCATCAGATAAAACGTCAAAAGTCGACAGCGTTAAATGTGCACTCTTTTACACGTAGCCGATGAAAAGGCAATTGTGGTATTCAATACATTGTCATTCAAACATGCAAAACGGTGAGTTGCAGTGTTGTGATTCGCAAACTCTTAAAGTTTGTAGAGGGTAAAAAAAGGGTGACGGAATTAATTACAAATCTAAATATAAATATACTTTACAAATTTCTTTAAAAAATGATAAATATACTTTACAAATTTCTTTAAATGCTAAAATATACTACAAATTTCTTAAAAAAATATAATTAATATACGACTTTACACATTTCTTTAAACAATATGATTAATATACGACTTTACACATTTCTTTAAAAAATATGATTAATATACGACTTTATAAATTCTTGATGATAAAATGAAATAAAACTTTTTTTTTAATTCGTACAATATAATTTTGCAAATGAAAGAAATAAAATGAGATTTATTAGTTGAATAACAAATAAAATTGATAAATTAAGTCCAAGTTGTAATTAATTTCGAGTTGTAATTAATTCCTGGTTGTAATTAATTCCATATCGACGGTTACACTGATGTTTGTGCCAGCAAACTAAGAGAATGGAGAGCGGATCGAACGTCGTACTGGTGGATCTCCAATCCGTTTGTTTTTTCAAGTGCGCATCAAAGAGCAACTCTGGCCCTATCAGACTGTTGTTTTCCAAAATAGAAGCTACTGCTTAACAAAGCTTGGATTTAGTCTGAGCGTGGCTCTGCAGATAATGAGGTCTATTGTGGATGCGGTCTTATCACAGGATGAGCAAATCAAGAAAGAGATCTCAGTGTACATCAATGATGTGTATGTAGTCGAAAAATGTCCTATCTGCAACAAGTATCGCTGAACACTTGTTGTATTTTGAACTAGACAGAAAAACAAAACAAGGAAAAAGTGGCTTTAAATGAAGAGAGAGAGAGAGAGAGAAAGAAAGAAAGAGAGAGAGAGAGAAAAGGAGAGAGAAAGAGAGAGAGAAATAGAGAGAGAGGAAGAGTGAGAGAGAGAGGAAGAGAGAGAGGAAGAGAGAGAGAGAGGAAGAATGAGAGAGAGGAAGAGAGAGAGAAAGAGAGAGAGAGAGAGAGAGAGAGAGAGAGGGGGAAAGAACAAAAGTGCCTATTTTACTCCTAGTTGAGGATAAGTTGCAGGTTCTTTCCCAAGGGTATTCGTGAATAAGTGTATGTAATAGATCCGATAGGATATGAATTTGACAAAGGGCGAATCCAGAGGCGACGGCGGCAGTATTCTAATGGATCATGCACACTCAAGAATTGTTTTTCTGCTCAGCATTGTTCACATTAACGTTGATACTCTTACTATATTTCGGACGATGTGTTCTCTGACCATCTTCAGGTATATGGTTCATTTACGTACCGCAATGTTTTATTTCCATATTTATGTTATATAAATAATAATTCCTCATCCAAAATATTCAGACAAAAAAAATATTCCTATTATTTCGAGAAACAAGGGTTGAAATAGTACAGCTAATTATTTCTCTCTCTCTCTCTCTCTCTCTCTCTCTTTCTCTCTCTCTCTCTCTCTCTATCTCTAGCTATCTCTTTCTCTCTCTCACTCTCTCTCTCTCTCTTTCTCTCTATCTCACTCTCTCTATCTCTATCTCCCTCTCTCTCTCTCCCTCTCTCTCACTCTCTCTCTCCCTTCCTATCTCTCTCTCACTCTCTCTATCTATCTATTTCTCCCTTTCTCCCTCTCTCTCTTTTTATTTCCCCCCTCTCTCTCTCTCTCTCTCTCTCTCTCTCTCTCTCTCACTCTCTCTCTCTATCTCTATGTGACAAATTGGTGGGGCCCAGCGGATCATTGTGAAAGATCGGTACACTAGTATATATTTGGGACCAACGAATGGTATGACGAGACTAAGAATCAGAGTCTAAAAGATCAAATGCACGGGTAAAAAATATCGTTTTCAGTTTTCAGAAATTATTTTATTTTCGTTTCAAGCTAAGCAACACAGGGAGTGATAGCTGAAGTTTAGGCATTGACCGCTGTTGCTAGCTGTCATTATTTTAGGGTGACGGGTTCAGACAGCTGAGGTTCGGCTATGGGACCTCAGGAGAAACCGTAAAATTGTGTCCAGGGCTGAACACTGGAGGAGTTATAGCTGAACTAGCAGAAGGCAGGAGAGATTGTGACTGACAGGAGAAAAACCGCCTGAGGGTGGTACACTGATGAGTATTGATTTACTCCTCTCTAGGAGTTAGGCACAAGGCCAGTTTTTGTCTTACTCCCACAAGTAAGATGTGACCCAAGGTCGGGTCGGGAAAAGTGGGGTTTAAAAATTGCCTGGGCAGCCCCGTCGGCATTCCCCGGTAGCGGCGCCTCAGGCAGTAAGCAATAAACTTACTCCTCCCCAAAGAGGGGAGGCGAAGCCTGGGAGGGTGCACCTCATAGAACTGCACAGGACAGACCCATAGACCGGCGTAAATCAAGCCCCGAAGGCCAAGACAATACCAGTCTATGGGGTGCAGTATCCACCGGAACAGATACTACACTTTGATCTTAGTCAAAAGGCCAAGAACAATTAGTAGAGGGACCAATGAAAATGGTTCCTGGGCAAGGTAGGGTGAATTTAGCCGTACAGTGCCAGGTAACCTTGACAATTAGTGTATTGAGCTACAATCGCGATTTTATTCAGTTCAGAGTTTTAAGTACTCAGTTCTCAAGTCTCTATCTATCTATCTATCTATCTATTTTTCTTTCTCTATCTCTCTCTCTCTCTCTCTCTCTCTCTCTCTCTTATCACAGGTGCATGGTTGGTCTAATTAATATGCCAAATCTGAATACCATCGAATCTATTGTGGTAATTTATTCACTAATATTGTTGAGAAAACCCTTTTATTGTTCCGGCATTTAAATAACCCCAAGAGGGTTGATATGCCGTAAAACAGACGAACCAAACTTGATTTATCAATTGAATTTACCTTTCAAATTATCGATTATTGTAAAATGCTAACCAACCGAAAATTCTCTGAAACAGTGTCCATTGCAACATCTGATACCAGCCAACGCTAGAGAAGACCGTGATGCCCCGATAAAAGTGACGCAATAA
This sequence comes from Sepiola atlantica, assembly GCA_963556195.1. NCBI lineage: Eukaryota > Metazoa > Mollusca > Cephalopoda > Sepiida > Sepiolidae > Sepiola > Sepiola atlantica. The sequence goes on along the minus strand of OY744531.1, from coordinate 19,179,817 downwards.
GTCGTGTATTAAACGCCAAAATATCAATAATAAAACTGGAAATTATAGAAGGTACTAGAAAAACAAAATGATCCGTTGGGTCATCCATTGAGTTTGCACAGCCAGTTTAGTTTTTTTTAAAATAAAAATACAAAATTAGTCTTTCTCTGTTTGCACTCTCTCTCTCTCTCTCTCTCTCTCTCTCTCTCTCTCTCTCTCTCTCTCTCTCTCTCTCTCTTTTATACACAAACACACTCTACAGATACATACTAAATAGTATTATATTCTTTATGGTGATCTTCCCGTTATTAATAAACAGAGAGAGAGAAAGAGAGAGAGAGAGAGAGAGAGAGAGAGAGAGAGAGAGTGATGGAAGCGAGAGTAATAGATATTGTTGAAATAAGATCTGGGAGTCAAACAACATCCAGTGAGAGAGAGTGAAAGTGAGAGTGAGAGATAGAAACTTCGTAAGAGATGGGTCACTGAGTCAGTTAATTGCAAATTACGGCTAATTAGAACAATAAAAACAGAATTTTTTTTTCAAACATAACTCAATCCCAAAACTAAGTAATATCTTAGCATGTTTATATACAGGAAAAAAGCTTTAGGGAAACAAACGTTGATTAACTCACCTTTAGTATAGATAACATTTCCTTTGATGTGTGGCTGAATAGTTTGTGCTTCTTCACAATAACCACACCATATAAAAACAATGTCCTGATTTACTTGCCTCCCCACGAGGACAGAGTTAGACACAAGATCGTTTTTTTTTTCCTTCACTGACCTAGGACGTAAAAGATGAAATGCAGTACCTGCCAGTATCCTATATCTCTATAAAGCCACCATTTGCCCATGCATCGAGAATTGTTGCCACATCTGGGCTGGTGCACCAACCACTAGTCCCTCCCTCTTGGACAGGGTACAAAAAAAAAGAGCCTCTAACCTAATAGGTCCCACACTGTCTACCAAGCTCCAGACTCTGTCCCATCACCGCATTGTTGCATCCCTGTACTTGTTTTACAAGTACTGCAACGAAATGTGATCCGACGAACTTACTCCACTTGTACTCCCTCAACGCAAATACCTCCGACCAACCCAACAAGCAGCAAAATTACACCCCTTCATTGTAGAGGTCCCCAGATGCCGGAAAACTTTCTACTCTAATAGCTTCTTGCCTTTGGAATTCCCTCCATGCTCCCTGTTTCCTTGATTGTACCAACATGCAGAAAATTAAATGTAATGTGAACAAACATCTTGCTGCACAACTCCCCACTTAGGATGCCCCTATAAATCTACCCCCTAATTCACAGTAGCTTATTATGTCTAAGTGGCAATATACCCCTTGTTTGGGGTGAATAAAAGTTTTTTAAAAAAGATACTACACTTTGCTCCTAGCCAAAAGTCGTAGGATGTGAATTTTTTTTCACTCCAATAATCATACGCTCTTAGAATCTCGGTCATTTCGATAACAAAAAAGTGGTTTTATTTTATTTGCCTTTTTACTTACTACGTAATAACAATACGGGTCTTGACTAATGATTCGATGTGTGTGTGTGTATAACCTACATCCGTATAAAGCAATGGTCACTATTTGGACATTGGGTTCTTGAGAACCTATCTTTCAATGCTTTTTCATGTTTTCTTTAATTTTGGAAAATACTTAATTTGGGGATTTTTTTAAAATCCAAAACTGATCATAAAAAAATTAGATTTCTTCTTCGTCGTCCTACAACATCATAAGTTGTGCACTACAGCTTCATGTTTCCCACTTTCTTACACCCTCCACCTAACCCTAACCGTAACCCTCCACTTCTGTCATTACAAAGTCATTCCATAGTCTTGTATCATAGAGTCATTGTTTTTGTAATTTGTTCTTGTGTTCTTCAGAATTGTCTGATCTATTCCCCGGATCCTTTGTTCCAGCTCGTTTTACTCATTGGTCTAGTGGTCTTCATCAATTGGCTGCTCAGATATCTCGTTATAATATATTTTTCTACTCCATTAGTTTCTTACAAAGAACTGTGGAACTTTCTTCCTGCTGACTGTTTCCCTACTACCGATAGCCTTAGTCTTCGCAAGAGCAAGGTCAATAGGCATCTCCTGTCTTTGCGTTAATCATCTTTCGTTATTTTTAGCTCCTTACATCAGTTGGCTTCATGCCTTGTCTGGAGCGACATAAAAAAATTCATGTTTACATCACTGCTTGCCAGTCTGACAACCAACTTACCCTAGATCTTCCTGGTGGTTTCCTGCATCGTGTTCCCACTGTCAACGAACAGAAGAGTCTATCAGTCATGAGTATGCAGTGTGATGATGTATGGAAATGAAAGCTGGTCAGTGAGGGTTGAGGACATGCGTTGCATGGAGAGAAATGATATGAGAATGATACGATGGATGTGTAATGAGAGGGAGATTAAATCTAGACAGTATAGGGAGATGTTGGCAGAACAGAAAACTTTGTTGGTATGGTCACGTTGAAAGAATGCATGAGAGTTCTTAGATTCTGTTATGGTACCTTACCTATACGGACTATTTGAACTCTTCCACTCACCATAAATACTGGGAACACCTGCTTCTCAGTGGTGGCACCAACCCCAGCCCGATCAGTCTCTCCTTAACTTCGGTTGATTGAGGACGTTGGGATGGGGTAAGGTATTACCAGTCGAGGATTCGTTCTCGACAATCAGTCCGGCAGGAATTGGGCCATTTCGGTGGCCTTTTACCTGCTGGACTGAGGTATACTGTTCTGGGTTGTCCTAGGAGATGCACCCTCCCAGGCCTTGCCTCTCCACCCTCTTTGGGGTGGAGTAAGTTTATCGCTTACTGCCTGAGGCGCCCTGACCGGGGAATGCTGACGGGGTTGCCCAGGCTATTTTTGATAGGCCAGAGTGCTCCTTCTTTAGAGGCGCTGGCTTGACTCTTCCCCCACTTTCCTGACCTTGTGTCACATATTCCTGCGGTGGGAGGGAATTAAATACCTGGAACAACACCAGCCTGACAGAAACTGAGCTATTTCGGTGGCCTTTTATCTGTCGGGCTGAGGCATTAGTCTTGGGTAGTCCTTGGGGGTGCACCCTCCCAGGCCTTGTCTCCCCTCCTTGGGGTGGAGCAAGTTTATTGCTTACTGCCTGAGGCGCCCCGACTGAAGAATGCCAACAGGGCTGCCCAGGAAATTTTTTAGAGGCCAAAGTGCTCCTTTAGGGGCACTGGCTTGACTCTCCCCCACCTTCCGGCCTTGTGCCACATGTTCCTGCGGTGAGAAGGAAGTAAATACCTGTAACCACACTAGCCTGATACTGGCAGCCAAGACCGACATACAACCATTCTTGTTCTCTGTTGTATTATACTTTTTTCAATATATTTGTTTTCTCTAAACTCAGAGTTTATGTTTTCCTTCTGGGCCCTCTACAGGCCCACAACAGGTTATTAGATGTAGAGCAGTTGAGGTAACAGAGCCAGTTGGTAGGGGAAGGCCAAGGAAAACATGTGGGGAAGTGATAAGGATGGACTTGAGATAAAGAGGGATAAATAAAGACCTACCCAGAGATAGGTTAGTTTGGAAGTTAATTTCTAAAAGTCGTCCAACACATCCCAGCATGTAAAACAGACGTTAAACCGACGACGATGATGATGATGTAGTGGTGGTAGCGGTAATGCGGCCGTTGCTGCTGCTGCTGCTGCTGCTGCTGCTGATGATGATGATGATGATGATCTTCTGGCTGATATTTTCTGGTCTAGACGTAGAAAGTGTTCATGCTATCCCAACGATCAGTGTTTGATTTTGACACTCTAGGGTTCTTGTCGAGTCCTCTCATATAGCCGCTAAGGATTCTGCTAATTTTCTTTGACCATTACATACCCAGAAGTTTCCAAAGGAATTTTCTGTGGATGCAATCCACTTTATTGCATAGCTTGATGGTTAGAGTCCACAGTTCACTATTGTAGCGGAAAATACTCTCCGCATAAGCATCAAATATTCGAACCGTTGTTTCTCGACTGACTGTTTTGCTCTTGAACATCTTTTCCAGCTTGTTGTAAGGAGGAGGAGTAGGAGGCGAAGTAGGATGATAAACCGTGTCTTCTGACAAAATCGCTTTCAATATTTTCAAGTCTTTTTAGCTGCTTAATCCTTGGATACGAGTTAAGTGAATATCATCAGATTATTTGAGGTCGATTTCCACTCAACGTTTGTCTTTCTTTATCAACAGTCAAGCTTTCATCACAGGAAAACATCATTGTCTTCACGTTCTCTTGTAGCAGTCATAGATTTACTTTGTAATGCGTATCAGTGTCTCTGTGAGCTGGTTTGGCCAATCAGCTCGCAGGGCGCATTGATATCATTAGTTCCCTAAGGGACTACTTGAGCAAAAAACTTTTTAAAAATTCTGAATTGACAAATTTTTTATTTTAGTTCTTTCCCACTGCTACACTTCCTTTTCTTCCTGTCGGCTTTCAGCCTAAGCAGGGAATGATGTAGCAGTCATAAATTAGATTTACTTTGTAATGCGTATCAGTGTCTCTGTGAGCTGGTTTGGCCAATCAGCTCGCAGGGCGCATTCATCATTAGTTCCCTAAGGGACTACTTGAGCTCCCTTAGATTATGCGGACGATCACCAGCCAGGATGGATCGCCTCAGCCTCTCTCCTGCCTCCTCGTCCACTGGACTCTGACGGCGGCTGCTATCTTCACCTGAAGATATTTTAACTTCTTCTTTCGGACACTGTCCTAAGTTTCTTTCTACCTACACCAAACGGTATAGGTAACCTCAAATATACGAATAAACCCCTTTCGTTTGTTGTTGTAAAAAAGGTTTCGTTTGATTCTTTAATTCAGTTTCATTTCGTTAAATTAAGAAAAGGGGATAAACAAATCCTCTATTCTTACACTCTGTATGTGTTTAGGGGTTTTATTGATTTGGCTTGGATAACAAAAAAACATGAAATAGTTTAAAATGATTTTATTAATAATAAATGAGAAAATTTTATCCAATTATTAAATTTTCTCATTCATTTTATGATTACTTAACATGTTTTAATTTCTAAAAAAAAGAAAATCCAAAGAAACCACAAAAAAAGTGGGAAAAAAATAGGTTTACATCGCGCCTAAATCTCCAAAGAGTGACCTTGGTTTTGTATGGCTGTATTTTGTGCAGACACATTCACAATACAAATAGACAATGGCCAAGACTCGTAATGTTCTCATGTAGTAAGTAAAATGAAATGAAAACTACATATTTGTCATTGAAATCACAATTTGAGTAGCCACGCCCAAGACTGAACTCTCATAAACCTTTATCCTTGAGTGGCTTTTGGCCTTGGTAAGTGGTAACTCATCTCTATTTATATAAAGTTAGGTATGCGTCTATGTTTATATATTTCTATGTATAGCATTCACTCCTAATTCACCGATCATTATGAATTTTAGAACACGGCTGCTAGGCATAAAGGTTGGTAATGTGGTCTATATTTATTTTTATTTAGTTTCATGCAAAAGGACACTAAGGGAGTGAAATTCTTTCATAAAAATTCAGATAAAACCTCCAATTTTTGTAAAATTTTAACAATACGTATTAGACAACAATTAATAAATATTCTTCAAATTTCAGTTTCTTTGGGGTATTTGAAAAGCATAATATGGGTACAATCTTCCATTTGAAAATCAAATATTTCAGATTTACATTAAATTTAATCTGTAGTCATTAAAAACCAATTAAGCAAAGTTCCCTGAATTTCAATTTCTTCTTAAGATCCCTTAAGCTTAAGCCTTACATTTTAGACATTGTCCAGTATCAAAAGAAGGATTCTAGACATAAAGCTTAAGAGCATTATTTTAATCTCCGTGAGAGGACATATGCTATAGTGGTTGTAAACACGCCATAACAAGAACTAGCAGTCCAGATCTTTTTATTAAAAGCCCTGGATGGATTTTTTTTACACGCAAGCTGTAGTCTAGAACTGATTAGAAATTTTCCGCAAAAGTTTAAAATTATGTAACAAAAACTGCAACCCCATGCAGTGGAATAAAAAAAAACCCAAAACAGGGTGGCTGGGTCATTCTTCCACTTCAGCTAGACGGGAGGTTGGAGAGGCCCAATCCGATCAATCGGCTGGTCACGTTATGCCCTAGTATCTATAAGTTCATCCTCAACCGTATTATTCAATCTGATTCTTCAAAGAATAAAAACCTTATTTCTCCTTTTTATTTTCTCCCCCAAATAGATACTAGAAGGCGGTCAATCATTTTGAGAACAAAGAATATTACTAATGCTAAAGAGTAATGTCTTAAAAGAGTAATGTTTTCTTGCAGTGGTGTTTTCTGAGAGTAATGATTCACCCTCTCTATAAGATTCCGTTCTAAGAGTAATGTTTTCTAAAATTAATGTTTTCTAAGATTAATGTTTTCTAAGATTAATGTTTTCTAAGATTAATGTTCTCACTCTCACTGTGAAATTTCCTTCTACGAGTAATGTTTTCTGAGAGCAATGTATTCTACGAACAATGTATTTGAGGAGCAATAGCAATATATTCTAAGACCAATGTAATCTAGGAGCAATGTAATCTAGGAGCAATGTAATCTAGGAGCAATGTGTTCTAAGAGCAATGTGTTCTAAGAGCAATGTGTTCGAAGAGAAATGTATTCGAAGAGCAATGTATTCGAAGAGAAATGTATTCTAAGAGCAATGTGTTCTAAGAGCAATGTATTTGGGGAGCAATGGCAATGTGTTCTAAGAGCAATGTGTTCTAGAAATATAAATAATTACTCTACCTATAGAATTATATTCAACAACTTTATTCGGCATTAAATAACCCATAATATGGTTGATATGCCATAAAACAAACCCAAACGAACGTAACAGAATGGTAAAATCCATTAGAAGTTAGAGTAGAACTAGAGAGACGTGTACAGGAAGTATGATAATGGGCGGAAGTTCGATTTGATACGTAGCTATGTAGAAAGGAAAGTCTTTCTCTTTGGTAGTTAAGCTAAGTGTGTTCAGCTGCAGTTACCGAAGCTCCGTTTTTGCTGACACCTCCTCCCCTGATCGGAAGCTTATATGAAACCTTAGAGTTGTGTGAGAGAATGAAAGAATAAAACATCAAGGGAGATGAGCCATTGAGCAACTCTGCTGTTGTTGGAGTTTTTCTTTTATCTTGTTCATAATTGCAGCTACCAGGTGAGAGAGAAACGTTGGCTGCCACATCACCACTGCGGCTACAGAAAGACGACAAAGTCGACATACCATGGGAATTAAAAAAATAATAAAAAAATAACTACGTTACACCATGTTGAGTGACACAACGCAGTGTTTATTAAAGGTGATAGTGCGCATGTTGGTACGGGCAGATAACACCTGCAGATGCGGGCAATGCAACGTATCTGCACAAGAGAACATTCGCATGCAAATACACTCCCATAATGATTTTAACTGATCTTTTTCTCACAAATGTAGGAAACAATATCTTATGCCAGTATCTCCTGAGAGACTGCCTGCCGTCAGAGTAAACCAAAGCAAATTTATTTTTATCGCTAAAGAACATTCTCGCCAGTTTTTTTTTTGTTTTGTTTTTTTTTTCAATCCAGACACCATGATCGTTTGCACAAGCGAATCTTGCTTTTTTTGGTGATTCTTGCTGACGAGGTGTTTGATGACAGATGAACGACACAAAATGTTTTCATCTTGTAAACGACGAGACACTGTTGGAAAAGAAACGTTTTTTTTTAAAGGAAATTGACAACAGGAAGAAGAAAAGAAGAAAAAAAAAACTATAAGACAGTCTCGCCTGACAAAGTTGTTCTACAACGAAAGCTTGCAAAAAAAAAAAAATTTTTTTTAATGAAATAAATGATTTTTTCATTTAAATTGCACGATGTGTTGATTTTCAAAAATATTTCACTTAAATAAATGTTGTTGTTTTTTTTTTTTTTGGGGGGGGGGGGTAATGCAATTATGGACGGACAATATCTTGGGATTAATCGATAGTTGATGATTAGATAAGGCTGTGTCAGATTGCGAATGTTGATAATTGTTTGTGTGTGTGTAGACTTTACAATAATAGTAAATCGGATATGCCAATCTGTTGTGATGGGATACCTGACCCCCCTCAAGGCTGATAAGTGTACTAGTCTGTAATATATATACAGGGTGGGCCAAAATAAGGGTCCTATCTTTAAATTTGAATAACTTGAATTTGAATAACTTCCACAAAATAAAAGTTAAACTCACCAAACTTTATGTGTGTGTAGACTGACCCTTCCGAGATTTTTTGAAATAAACAAAACAAATTTTAGCCGAAAAACACTTCTTAAAACTTACAAAAACTAAAGTATTGTTTTTTACACTGTTTTGAGTTTTTTAAGCAAAAATAATGTTTTCTAAATGAGGGTACGTTCCTTAGGGCTAATACGGCTCATGCTTGCTTCGGAAGGGGTCCTTTACTTATTCTAAAAAAAAAATTTTTTTTAAATCAATAAATAAAAAAGTTATGAATTTTAAAAAATAGGACCCTTATTTTTGCCCACCCTATATATATATATATATATATATATATATATATATATATATATATATATATATATATATATATATATATATACTACGAACAGTAGTATGCATGGTGGACTACTCCGCCTAATAAAACCGGTATTGTCCGGGCCTTTGGGTCTGGATTTACGCCGGTCTATTGGGGGTTGCCGGTGCACCCTCCCAGGCTTTGCCTCCCCTCTTTGGGAAGGAGTAAGTTTATTGCTTACTGTCTGAGGCGCCTCTACCGGGGAATGCCGACGGGGCTGCCCAAGCAATTTTTAAATGGCCAGAGTGCTCACCTCTCGAGCGCTGGCTTATCTAATCCCACTTTCCCGACCTTGTGTCACATCTTACCTTGTGGGAGGTAGATAAATAAATGGCGGACTGTATTCGACAGTATTCTAGTGTATTAGGTTAATCCTATTGGATTACCGGTAGTGCTATTGTTTTGTACAAAATATACGTTGTAATAAACCATCCACTTTTAAAGACTTTACTCTCTGGTTATTTTTGTTATTATAACTTCTAACCAAGTTATATCAAATTGTTTGCTAGTTAAGTGACAAAATATAATTCTTACAACGTTCTTCTCTTGGTGTTAGTTAAAAATAGATTCTCAATAAAATTGTTTGTAAAGCATTTCTTTCTTCGTTAAGCATTTGTGTGGGTGGCTGTAAGAAAGGAAACAGGCAGTTGTGCGTACATGCTCCTATGTGTACATGCTCCTATGTGTGCATGTGTGAAGCACACGCTATTGAAGTATTGTTCTTGTATATATTTATATGTACAGGATAATCTCCTAAACTAATGAACAGATCATTATAAATTTTGGAATATATATTCTAGGCAACACGGTGAGCAACATGGGCACATTATTCTTTTGAAAACTTGAACATTTAGGGGTTGCATGTATATAAAGTTAGGTATCTGTATACGTTTATATATATATATATATATATATATATATATATATATATATATATATGCTGTACAGGATAATCTCCTAAACTAATGAACAGATCATTATAAATTTTGGAATATATATTCTAGGCAACACGGTGAGCAACATGGGCACATTATTCTTTTGAAAACTTGAACATTTAGGGGTTGCATGTATATAAAGTTAGGTATCTGTATACGTTTATATATATATATATATGTTGTACAGGATAATCTCCTAAACTAATGCTGGTGATACCAGATCAGGCTGCCCTGTGGCTCCCTGAGACGAAATTCACCTACATTGACGTTTTTTTTTTTTTTTTTTTTTTTTTTGTTTGTAAAACTTAATTATGTTCTACAAAACCCAAAACAAAAACAACAGCCCGCTCTCCCTTTCTCCCTCCCTTTTTTTATTTTTATTTTTCCTACCCTACTCCCGGTCCTGGATATGACCTTAAACTACATCCGATGGTGAGATCCGGCTTACGGACTTTGGGGAATGTGGAGCCTCCTCTTAATTACCATTGCTCCCAGGTCCACCCTGACCCGGAGTGGTAGTACCTGTTAGGGTCCCAACTATGGGTTAAATAGAAACAGATATTAAAAGGGGAAAGAAACAAAAAAGAGAAGAAAACAAGACCAGATTCGGCATTAAATAACCCAAAAAGGGTTGATATGCCGTAAAACAAAACTACCAAACCAAACTACCATACCTAAACTAATGAACAGATCATAATAAATTTTGGAATATATATTCTAGGCAACACGGTGAGCAACATGGGCATATTATTTGTTTGCAAACTTTAATGTTTAGGGGGTGCATGTATACAAAGTTAGTTATGTGTATATGTTTATATATATATTATGTTGTACAGGATAATCTCCTGAACTAATGAATGGGTCATAATAAATTTTGGAATATATATTCTAGGCAACATGGGCATATTATTTGTTTGCAAACTTTAATGTTTAGGGGGTGCATGTATACAAAGTTAGTTATGTGTATATGTTTATATATATATATTATGTTGTACAGGATAATCTCCTGAACTAATGAACAGATCATAATAAATTTTGGAATATATATTCTAGGCAACATGGGCATATTATTTGTTTGCAAACTTTAATGTTTAGGGGGTGCATGTATACAAAGTTAGTTATGTGTATATGTTTATATATATATATTATGTTGTACAGGATAATCTCCTGAACTAATGAACAGATCATAATAAATTTTGGAATATATATTCTAGGCAACATGGGCATATTATTTGTTTGCAAACTTTAATGTTTAGGGGGTGCATGTATACAAAGTTAGTTATGTGTATATGTTTATATATATATATTATGTTGTACAGGATAATCTCCTGAACTAATGAATGGGTCATTATGAATTTTGGAATATATATTTTAGGCAACATGGTGAGTAACATGAGCACATTTTTTTTTTTGTGTGTAAATTTTAACATTTAGGGGGTGCATGTATATAAAGTTAGTTACGTGTACATGTTTATATATTTGTATGTATAGGATTCACTCCGTAACTAATTAAACGATCCTTATGAATTTTGGAACACAACTGCTAGGCATACAGGTGGGTAATATGGGCTATACAGGGTGTCTCAAAAAAATGTACTCACTCGTAGAATGACGAGAAAACTTTTATTTATGAACATAGAGTGAAATGAAATAGCATCGAATACATGAGACAGATGTAATTGAAGAATCCTGTTCGCAAATGTTCAAACTGATGACCATTATTGTTCAAACAAAGCATTTCTCTCTATGTTCATAAATAAAGGTTTTCTCGTCATTCTAAGAGTGAGTACATTTTTTTGAGACACCCTGTATTTAATTCAATTTAGTTTCATGCAAAGGGGGCAAAGAAGGGGTGGAATCTCTTTTTAAAAATTCAGATAATTACAATTTTTGTGAAATTTTAACAATAGGTATTAGACATCAGTTAAGTCACAAAATGTCAGTTTCTTTGCGGTATTTTATACATGGCATAATCACGTTGACACACCGATTCTCGTTAGGTCACCAACGTGTAGACTGACCAGTACAAAATGGGTGACCACTTGGGAACACCAGGTGCTGTAAGTGGGAGGATTAAGAGAAATTTCTTGAAAAAAAAAAAAAAGAAGAAAATATGCCTTTAGCAAATACTTCAGTAGAACCTGCTAATCCACACATGTGTTGCACAATGGACCAACTGCCGCCTAGAAGTTCTGGGCAGAAGTTCTGGGATGAACAAAAGTAAATAAAAAATTCTAAAGAGAATTCTTCAAAGATAATTATTATTTTCTAAAGTTATATTTTCTAAAATTATATTCTAAAGAGAATTCTTCAAAAGAAAATTATTATTTTTAAAAAATAAGGTTGGTCAGATTAGCGTTCTTACAAAGGAAACTTTGAAGTTTCACAGTTTAACTTTTGAATAAATACCTAGAAAAGAAATTGGCTGATTAAACGGTGTCCCCAGACAATAGTTTCACCAGATTTTAAGGACAAAACAAAAGCAAAAAAAAAAATATTCCATTAAAAGTTGCCGTGAAATTTACATCTTGTTGTAATAGAATACCTTTACCCCTCCTTTTTCTTATATGAACTTTCCCAATGCAGTAACCCTAACCACTGACCATTGATCTTTGTTTCGGACCTTAGTCATTCCACACCCAGGTTTGTCTCTCGTTTATTGTACCAATAAACCTTCCCTTCTTTCATTATCATTACCATCTGAATTACCACCCTTTTAATTACCATCTGAATTACCACCCTTTTAATTACCATCTGAATTACCACCCTTTTAATTACCATCTGAATTACCACCCTTTTAATCACCATCTGAATTACCACCCTTTTAATTACCATCTGAATTACCACCCTTTTAATCACCATCTGAATTACCACCCTTTTAATCACCATCTGAATTACCACCCTTTTAATCACCATCTGAATTACCACCCTTTTAATTACCATCTGAATTACCACCCTTTTAATTACCATCTGAATTACCACCCTTTTAATCACCATCTGAATTACCACCCTTTTAATCACCATCTGAATTACCACCCTTTTAATCACCATCTGAATTACCACCCTTTTAATCACCATCTGAATTACCACCCTTTTAATCACCATCTGAATTACCACCCTTTTAATTACCATCTGAATTACCACCCTTTTAATTACCATCTGAATTACCACCCTTTTAATTACCATCTGAATTACCACCCTTTTAATTACCATCTGAATTACCACCCTTTTAAAGGATGCAACAGTGTCAACGAGGATTCGAAGGTTACAACACATCTCAATTTTTCCAGCAGGTTAATTGTGTCAAAATACATCTCAGAAGTCGGCATTGAACAACTGCATGGAAGGCCACCATACAGCATTTTGCTTGTTACATGGTCCTGCCACGATATGTTGGAGACGACGCGTAGCATTTTTGCGTATGATCCATCAAGTTTCTTAGGTCGGGCAATGTTTAATGTCCAAGAGTTGGATCTGTAGGGTAGGATGGTTTTGACTGACACCTTGAAAACTTGAAGGTTTTTTTTTCAATATATATGTGGGTGGTGGTGGTGGTGGTGGTGGTGGTGTAATAGTAGCAGTAATAATAATAATAATAATAATAATAATAATAATAATAATAATAATAATAATAATAATAATAATATCATTTATTATACTTTTTTTCTTTTTCCAATTTAAATTTTTATCTATTCATACTTTTCGGGAATCTTTTACTATAGTCAAGTTGTGTTTTGACTTACTGTGTTGAATATGACATTGCATTAAATACTTCTAATTATATGAATGGGATATGTTTAAATCTATAATTTTCCTATCTATATTTATAAATACTTCAGAAAGTCAATGGAAAAAATGACAATTTTGTCAAGTCAAGTTTGAAAGAAATAGAATATTAATAATTTGGTGACAATTATTTTTTTAGTAGTTGAGAAGAAAAAAAAACTAACATTTGTAAAAGTAATATGAAACTTATATTTTGGAAAAGAACAAAAATGATAACTACTGTTTTATGTTTTATTGAATAAATATTCTTCTGAGAAGAACCAACACATTCTTATTATTGTTCTATTTTTAAACGAACCAGAATTATCACCCTTTGGAACTCCTTCCCTGCCCCTGTTTCGCCGACTGGATATATATATATATATATATATATATGACGAGAGTAGAGCATGGTGTCGTCAGCAAATATAAACGTGGATTTTTTTCTTTTTAACATAGTTCACCCCAAACATGGCAAGTTGCCACTTTTGACGTAAAGGGCTACTTAGAATTAGGGTGATCCTAAATTGGGAGCTGTGCAGCAAGATGCTTGTTTTAAATTTCTGCATGTCGGTACAGTCGGGAGAAACAGGGAGCAGGAAGGGAGTTCCAAAGCCCAGCAGCACGAGGAAAGAAACAAATTGGAGTAGAAGGCACTAGGGACCTCCACAGTGTATGGATGGGATTTAGCTGATTGTAAGATTGGTCGAGTGTATTTACGTCAAAGGGGCACCAGAGCAGCAAGTTCATTGGAACACATTCCATTGAAGTACTTGTAAAACAAGCACACGGATGCAACATTGCAGCGATGTGACAGATGCTGGAGCTTGGTGGATAGTGAGGGACCTATCAGATTAGCGACTCATTTTTTGACCTTGTCTAAAAGGAAGAGACTAGTGAATGATGCACCAGCCCAGATGTGGCAACAATACTCCATGCATGGGCAGATGTTGGCTTTGTAGAGATATAGGATACTGGCAGGTGTGAGAAGTTTTCTTAGCACGATAGCACGAGCCCACCTTCTTTGCAGCAGCTTTGGCAATGTCTTCAATGTATTTGTTCCAATTCATGTTACCTGTGAATGTTAGGCTGAGGAGTTTGAACTTTGGACTCTTAGGTAGGGTGTTATTGGCCATGGCTATCAGTGGTTGAAGAGGTTTTTTGTAGTTGTTGAAGGAGAGGAGCTTGGTCTTAGCATTAAAAGTTACCATCCATTTATGACCCTATTCGACTACAGACTGGAGGTCAGTTTCTAAGGATTCAGCCATTGCCTTGGAAATGTGTGCGTCCGTTTTGCCCACATGACGAGCGTAGAGTGTGGTGTCGTCAGCAAATATACCCATCTCAAACACAATGTCTTCAGGGAGATCATTTATGAAAATCAGGACCAATAAAGGTCCAAGGATCGATCGCTGGGGTACACGTTGTTTTAAAGCGTTTTTAGTTTCTCATTTTCATTATTTTCGTATGTTGAAAATTGGGTATCTTTCAGAATGATCAGTACAGTCGCGGACGGGGTCTAAAAAACTAACGAGAACGGGGTTATAAAAATAAATATGCAACAAGTGAGTTTAACGAGAAGAGATATTTGTCTACTTACCTATGATATTTGTTTGTATTTTTACGTACTATAAATGGGGTTTTATTAGATGTAAAAAAAATTTCTTGTTCATTTTTTACTCGTTTTCTTTAGACATTATGGCGTCTTACGAGCAAGCGCCATTTTTTTTTTTTTTGCAAGTTCGCGTGATAAAACTATTGATTTCTACTAAATAGCAGTTGGAACGGTTTAAAAATACAAACAAATATCACAGGTCAGTTTTAAATGAACTTTTATCGACGACAGTTACTTTTATTTGTTGTATATTTGTTTTTTTGAGCGTTTTCAGCGTACTGATCATTCTGAAAGATACCCCAATATTATTATTTTTTGAAATTTTTTACTACCTTTTCTTAATAAAATATACTGTGATCTATTACATTGCAAAGAAAAAAATTGTTCTACAAAATAAATCATTTTTCAATCATATATATATATATATATATATATATATATATATATATATATATATATATATATATATATATATATATGTGTGTGTGTGTGTGTGCGGACAAAAGCCCACCAAAATAAGTCAAATCCGGACAAAAGCCCACCAACGTAAAAATAAATTAATTTTTAAAAATAAAAAAAAATATTTTTAGATTAATTTTTTTACAATTATCAATAACTCTTTATCTGCAATTCTTTTTTCGTGACAATTTTTTTTTAATTTGATGTTTAAACGTATTTCCGGTACTTTATATATACTGCATTTTTTTACAGATTACATCATAAAAAAACACGTACCCTTTTTACTACTAACCCTAAGTTCGGTGGTAAAACGAAAAATACATTTAAAAAAAATATGTATTACTCATCTTTTGCGGAAAGAAAAACAATTATTTTAGATTGAAATTGGGGGATCAGTTTCGCATATAATTTTTACATAAAATGATCCCCCATTTCCGGGCTATTCTAACTTTTTAGGGCATTAACCATTTTTTTTTTTGCGATGAGAGATAAATTCTATACATTGTTTTTCACCTAATTTAGTTAAAATGGCACAAGTTAATAAATAGGAAAAGATGGTACAAGAGAAAAATATAGATGAAAATCTCACAATGAGTTTAGCAAAATCTTGAGAACAATACGTAAAGAGAAAAAATAAAAGTACCCCCCCCCCCCCCAAAAAAAAAATGAGATTCTAACTTTTTTATGCAATGACGTGTGAACACTGAAAAAATAGAACCCAATTATTCTTTAAATTTAGAGTAGGGGATTAGTTGCACATATAAATTTAACGTAAAATGATCCCCCCTTTCCGGGCCATTCTAACTTTTTTTTACCACTCGATCGGCAAAGTGGTAAAACCACACGTAATCGCTTTAAAAAGTAGAAACCGCCCACCCCTCCCGAAAAACAATGCATAGAATTTATATCCCATTGCAAAAGAAAAATAATTAATGCCCTAAAAAGTTTGAATGGTCCGGAAATGGTGGATCATTTTATGTTAAAATCATATGCAAAACTAATCCCCCAATTTCAATCTTACATAATTGTTGTGTTTTCTTCCCGCGAAAGATGGGTAATACTATACATAATTTTTTTTTTAAATGTATTTTTCGTTTTACCACACGGACTTGGGGTTAGTAGTAAAAAGACGCACCGTCTTTACAAAGTACCGGAAAAATGTTTAAAAATGAAATGTAAAAAATTTTGTCAAGAAAAGAAAATTACAGACAAAGACTTATTGATAATTGTAAAAATAATAAATATCAAAATATTTGTTAAAATTTTTTAATAATTAATTTATTTTTATGTTGTTGGGCTTTTGTCCGGGTTTGACTTATTTTGGTGGGCTTTTGTCCGGTGGGCTTATGTCCGGTGGGCTTTTGTCCTACCACATTATATATATATATATATATATATATATATATATATATATATATATATATATATATATATATATATATATATATATATATAGTATTTGTAAGTATCAAAATCCTAAAATTATCCATCTTAATATTATTTCCTTAAACAAAAGTAAATACTAGTTTAAGCAGGTAAGTTATTTAGGCGATTCTTTTTTTTCTGTAAACAAAAGTAATAATCTGTCTAAAAAATGTGCAACTCAAGGAAAAAAAATAAGGTTAAAAAAAAAACGTTAATTTTGTCTACAACATAATGAAAGTAATTCTATCACTTTTGGACATCCATAGGTACATAACATCTGGCAATGTCTCACATGATAATGGTAATTTTTTGTGTAAACAATACACCCAGTCGTAGAAAAAGAAAATTTCGTACTTGTATCGCCAGATAAAGAAAGTTTTTTTTTTTTTCAAATTAGACAATTTAATCTTTAAATAAACTATTTTACTTAAAAAAAACTTGCTATAAGCATAACTTTATTTTAAGATTTTTAAAAACGCTAAATGGAACGCAAATCTATGAATTTCTTAAGGAAAGCAAAAACCGGTCACGTCAACGATTCTATGGCTGCGCTTGAAGGTCCCTATCGTACGCCATATTTTACCTATCGGTCGTCATATTCTATCTATGGGTCGCCAAGGGAGATAACTCAATTTTTTTGGTTTTCTGGAAAACGACATAACTCAAAATTTTGATTTTTTTTAGTTTAGTTGAATAAAATGTTATGTTTTTTTTTAATCTTATATCGTACTTATAACTTGTTTTTCAGAAATTGGTAAAAAAAAATAAAAGTGAGTTATTTAAACTGGTTAAAAAAGAAATTTAGTTTATCTCCCTTGCAGAAATGGATTTAAAAAATGGCGTACGATAGCTAAAATCGTATTTTTTTTTTTTGTGTGTGTGTTTTTTTTTAAAAAATAAATACTGGATGAATTTGCGTAATTTTTGGGTGTGCAGTCTTCTTTTCAACTACCACGTAAGTACATAACATTTAGCTATTTTTTTTTTTTAATCAGCTGCCTAACATGTCGGAGCGAAACTAAAGAAGCACCCTTATTTTTCATTTTTTCCATGACGTCCCAATTCTAGACTTGTTTTTCTTCCGATTGTATGGGTAGTAATAAGTAAATTTTGGCGCTTCTGCTGTTTAGCTCCGACATGTTGGGTCTATCTTAAGAAAAAAATAAAATAGCTAAAGAAATGTATAAACTTTGTTACGCACTTACGTGTCAGCTTACAAGAAAACTGTACACCAAAAATTACGAAAATTCATCCAGTATTTATTAAATAAAAGATTAAAAAAAAACGATTTAATCATTCGGTAGCCATTTTTGTTAAACCAGTAAACCAAATTTAAGTTATCTCCCTTGTCTACTTCATGAGTAAAAAATGTCTAACGAAACTTAAGATCGTTTTTTTTTCTTTCTTTTTTTTTTATAATTTAATAAATACTGGATGAATTTGCGTATTTTTTCTGTACAAGCTTATTTTTAGCTAACACGTAAGTACATAAAAAAAAAACTATAGATTTCTTTAAATATTAGCCCGACATTAGGGCTAAACAGCAGAAGCACCTAGATTTATACTCGAAATGGTTCCTCATTTAATATTATTTAAAAAAACAACAACATAAAAACATTTTGGGTATCTTTTACGACGCTTAGCAGAGTCGTGAACGGGTTCAAGAAAACGAACGATAAAGTGATTAAAAATATACAACAAGTAAATGCGACCTAGGTCGAGAATAGATATTTTCCTACTTAGCTATGATATTTGTGTATATTTTTACATAGTATAGATGGGTTTTTATTAGATGTAAAAAAAAAAAAATGCTTGTTTTTTTTTTGCACGAAAACAAAATGGCGGTCGGTCGTGATTCTCTTACATGACCGCCATGTTGGATTTTGCGATTTTGGTGTGACGAACAATTTAGTTTATAATAAATAGCACTTCGAACGGGTTAAAAATACAAACAAATGCCACAGGTAAGTTTGAAAATAACTTTTATCGCCTACAGTTACTTTTATTTGTTGTATATTTGTTTTTTGAGCGTTTTTAGTCTGCTGAGCGTCGTAAAAGATACCCATCAATTCAGATATAAAACGGAGATTGTTGTAATAGTAACAAGAATATTGTAAAATTGCATGCAATATCTCTCTCTCTCTCTCTCTCTCTCTCTCTCTATATATATATATATATATATATATATATATATATGGCAGATGCGCATAACAAGGAGGAACGCTGGCTTCCGGTGGAAAAAGCTTGAAGAAAGTGTCTACGGATGCCTTAAAGTGATACAACAATTTTTTTATTCATATTAATTTCAGACATTTCTTTTTTTCATATTAATTTCAGACTTTTCTTTCATCATATTCTAATAATTAACATAATATAGACTATTTGAAAAATAAGTTATTTGATTGTTTTCAAAACTTTAAAAAAATTTCATTGAAGAAAATAAACAAAATAGAATAATCTTTTTTTTTTCAATAAATAATGTTTCTGAGCACCGGAATGAGTTTTTTTTTTATTTAGTGTTTTTTTAAAAAAATATTTAATGAAAATAATGTTTTTTGGGAGAGTTAGGGTTAGGGTTTAGGGTTAGGGCATAGGGTTAGGGCATTTCCATTTCTAAGAAAAAAAGTTTGATTCTGGAAGTTACTCCATTTCAAAGAAAAAAGGTTTTTACTATTATTACAAAAAAAATGTTTTGAAAACAATCAAATAAAAACAAATAAATTATTTTTCAAATAGTCTGTATTATGTTAATTATTAGATTATGAAAAAAAGAAAAGTCTGAAATTAATATGAATAAAAAAAATTGTTGTATCACTTTCAGGCATCCGTAGACACTTTCTTCAAGCTTTTTCCACCGGAAGCCAGCGTTACTCCTTGTTATACGCATCTGCAATATATATTGTATAAACGGAAATAAATTAACAACATAAAACGTAATCATAAAATTTTCTTGGTTAAGAAAACAGTGTAGTATCTGTTCTGCTGTTGCACTTCATCTATTCTGTCGTCGGTCAGTGAAGGAGAAGTCCTTTTCGACTGAGGCACTTTGTATTTTTATTCCAATCCAGAGTGCCCATTATGAGGAACTGGGTTTTCCATACATTAAAAACCGACCTTATGTCTACCTTTGCCCTTATGGGGAGGCCAGTAAATAGGAACAATATCAAATGAATAACTGGTACATTTAAAAGAAAAACAAAAAGAAGGCTCCAGAGAGATTCGAACTCTCGACCTCCAGTTTACTAGACTGGCGCTCTAACCAACTGAGCTATGGAGCCAGCAGGTGTGTTTGGAATCCATAATAATGTATAAATAGATATAGCAGCTGATGTACACAGTTACAACGAAAACATTTTTCTTATAATTTTTGTTTTATGAAAACTAATAGACACCCACGATGTAATTTAATTATTTGTCAGTTTTGAATTAGATCAGAAAATAAGTAAATTAACTTTTTACGTTGACTATCCGGTTCTCGTTAATATCACAGAAGTTAAGCGACGTTAAGCCTGGTCAGTACTTAGTAGTAAATGGGTGACCATTTAGGAATACCGGGCACCTACAAAATCTGACGTCGTTAAATCCGGATTGCGGGCTGACAACCACAAATAATGTCTATATTTTTTTCAATGGTTTGTAATGCACAACGTACATGAATAGAACATGGGGGGGGGGGTCTGTAGCGTAATCATTACTATTACCGACATAAATTATTTTAAAGGAAATTCATTTGAGAAATTAATTAAAGACAATTTATTTGGTTAACTTCTACCTCGGCACTTTGTGACTTCCGTTAAGTGCGTTATAGTTCGATTGGCGGTGAATGCTCTGAGAACGTCCCGATAAAAATTGTTTACAATGGAAGTTTTTCAATTTTTTTAATTGAAAGTCTATGAAGGTTTCCTATTTTCAAAATACTTAAAAAGACAAGACCTCGCTGCATTTGAGCTTTGTAAAAATGAAAATCATTGTAAACTACAGAATATTTTTTTATGTAAATACTATTATGAAATAAAAAAAATGGTGCTTCTTTAGTTCCGCTACATGAAAATATTTAAAGAAATGTATACACTTTGTTATATACTTACGTGTTAGCTGAAAATAAAATTGTAGAATAATTAGTAAATGACGCAAATTCATCCAGTATTTATTAAATTATAAGAAAAAGAAGAAAAGAAAAACGATCTTACGTATCGCTAGACATTTTTACACAGTTCAGCTTATTGATTAGGCAAGGGAGATAACTCAATTTTTTCCGAAAAATTCAAAATTTAACAAAAATAGCGACCGATAGATAAAATCGTTTTTTATTTTAATTTTAATAAATACTGGATGAATTTACGTAATTTTTGGTGTACAGTATTCTTTTCAGCTACCACGTAAGTACATAACAAAGTGTACATTTCTTTAGCTATTTTCTTTTTTAAGAGAGGCCTAACATGCCATTGTGAAACAGCAGAAGCACCAAAAATTCTGAAAAATACACAAAAATCGGTTGATTATTTGTTTTAAAAAATTCTTAATAAAATATTTATAAATTCCGAAAGATAAAAAGTTTTGGCACATGTTCGTCTTTAACCACTGTCCGTTTTTCACAACTTTTTACTGACCATTTTTCTTTTCTTTTTTCGGTGTACACTTACCTATCAGGCTGCTAGAGAATTCCGGGGTTTTTTGAATTTTTTTCAAATATTTTGCATTTTAGGAGGGGGGATCAGTTTCCAATGTTAATTCAACGTAGACTGATCCCCCTCTTTTTGACCATCTCAATTTAAAAAAAAATCTTTTTCGGTGTACGATTACCTGTCATGTCAATAGAGAATTCCGGGGGTTTTGGAAAGAAATTTAAAAAAATTGTGATTTTAAGACGGGGGATCAGTTTTCAATGTAAATTCAACGTGGACTGATCCCCCTCTTTTTAACCATCTAAAATTTTAAAAATTATTCTTCTGCTTACAATTACCTATCATGTCACGAGAGAATTCCGGCGTTTTTGGAAAGAAATTTTAAAAAATTGAGATTTTAAGACGGGGGATCAGTCTTGTTCGTCTTTTACCATAGTTCGTTTTTCATAACTTTTTACGTCTTAAAATCTCATTTTTTAACACGACAAATGTTTTTTTTTTTATGAATTTTAACACCAACATCTTAATGTGAATGTCAACGTGAAACACTGAACCACTCAGAAAATGTGTAACAATAAATGCTTCGGTGGCATTTGTTCTAAATATAAACTTGGTCTTTATAATCATTCTATCTCATTAACCTTTAGTCGTAGATATTAGTTTGTTTTGGAAGGATGTCAGGATGAAGACAACCATTTGGTAGAGTTAGCCGGGTTTGGACGTATCTGACTGCAATTGGATATTGAATAAGAAAAGGGTCACCATCTTCCACGGAAAACACCAACATCTCCACTAAAGTATGAATCTACTCTCGTCATGTGGGCAAAACTGACGCGAACATATCCGAGGCAATGGCTGAATCTTTAGAAAATGAACTTCAGGCTGTAGTGGATTGGGGTCATAAATGGTTGATAACTTTTAATAGCGCAAAAACAAAGCTCCTTTCCTTCAATAACTACAAGAAACCTCTTCAACCACCAATTGTCATGGCAAATAACACCATACCTGAGAGTTCAACATTCAAACTCTTCGGCTTAACATTCAGGTAACATGAATTGGAACAAATACATAGAGGATATTGCCAAGGCTGCAGCAAAGAAGGTGGGCTCCCTCTACCGTTCTAGTAAACTTCTCACACTTGACATTATTCTGTATCTCTACAAAACAACCATCCGCCCATGTATGAAGGATTGTTGCCACATCTGGGCTGGTGCATCATCGACTAGTCTCTCCCTCTTAGACAAGGTCCATAAAAGAGTCTCTAATCTGATAGGTCCCTCACTATCCATCAAGCTCCAGCCGCTATCCCATCGCCGCAATGTTGCATCCTTGTGCTTGTTTTACAAGTACTTCAATGGAATGTGCTCCGATGAACTTGCTGCTCTTGTGCCCCTTTGACGTAAATACACTCGACCAACCTGACAATGGAGGTGCCCAGATGCCGGAGAGCCTTCTACTTCGATAGCTTCTTTCCTCGTGCTGCCGGCCTCTGAACCTCCCTTCCTGCTCCCTGTTTCTCTGACTGTAACAACATGCAGAGGTTTAAAACTAATGTAAACAGATATCTCGCTGCACAGCTCACAACTTAGGATGACATCCAAAACCTACTCCCTAATTCTCAGTAGCCCCTTACGTCTACAGTGGCGACCTGTCTTGTTTGGGGTGAAATATGTTATAAAAACAAAAAACAAAAAACAACTCTTTTTTCACTTGGAACGTTCTTGGACACTTTGAACTCCTGTTATCTATTTTTACTCTTTAATTTCGGTTGTCCATCATCGTCATCGCCGTCATCGTCGTCGTCGTCGTCATCATCATCGGTTTAAAGTCGTTTTACATGCTTGTATAAACACTCCTTATCTATTAACTCTTTACTTTCGGTTGTCTTAACAAGTTGTCAATAAAAATTGATATATTTATGGATGGATAGAGTTTATCATTCTTTCTTTTATATTACCGTATCCTTATCATTGGTGACCCTTCCACCACATTGGTGACCCCGTCAATTCCTCTACACACAAAATGTGTGATCTCACACTCTACGAATGTGACTTTCAATCAGAATAACATTCGGATACTGTTCCCCCCCCCCCCCCAAAAAAAAAAAAACGTTAAATTAACGCCATTACTGGAAGACACATGTGAAAAAAAATAAACAGAAAACACATGTCAACATGACATCATTTTTTTAACGTGTGTGTTAAAAAAAAACGCAGATATTTCACACGATAATTGCCCGAAAAATTAATTATCACACCAAACAACGCTGAACAGATACAGTTGAAAATTCCAATACATGAGCATGAAACTCTCTATGAGAAAAGATAGTTTCAAATCGTAATTATGTTTGAACAAATTTTGTTGATTCACGCATCTTTCGTTTCAAACTACAATCTAACTCTAACCCTAACCAGCAACAAGAGTAAATCTTCACTGAAAACCTAATAATTCGGAACAAAATTCGGTGCTTATGTATCATAGCCACCCCCCCAAAAAAAATTAATCTTTAATTCTGAAGAGTCAAATAAAAGGGGAGATAACCCAAAGTTTTCAACCAAGATTTTATCTTAAATGAATTTGACTATTGTAATTAATGTAAAATAAAGTTAAAACAATGTATACGTAAAAAGATTACTTTAGGAATAAAATAATCACAACGCTTGATGGCATTCGGCACCAATGAAAAAAAAAAAATGATTTATTAAAATAAATTAATTATAAACGAAGAAGAAGAAAAAAATAGAAAAATACGGATGACCTCTATTTGCAGTTGTCAGTTCGCAATCTGATTTTGACGACGTTAGTTTTTGCAGGGAGGTGGTCATTGTCCTCCCACACGCAGCACCTGGTATTTGAAAATGTTCACCCATTTAAGTACTGACCAAGCTCAATGTCCCTTAACTTTGCCGATCTAACAGCGTCATCTGTCTATTAGTAATGAAGAATTAAAAAAACCCTTTTCAACCGTGACTTCTACTCCAACCTCGACGTAAATTCACTAGACCAACTCGACAGTCGGCTAAATCCCATCCATTCACTGTGGAGGTCCCCAGATGCCGGAGAGCCTTCTACTCAAATAGCTTCTTTTCTCGTGCTGCTGGCCTCTGGAACTCCCTCCCTGCCCCCTGTTTCCTCGACAGTACTGACATGCAGAAATTTAAAATTAATGTAAACAGATATCTCGCTGCACAAATCCCAGTTTAGGTTGACCCCCCCCCCCCCCAACCTTCTCCCCTTTTTTTCTTTCTTCTCAGTAGCCCCTTACGTCTACAGTGACGGCCTGCCTTGTTTGGGGTGAACTACGTTAAAAAACCAAAAAAAAAAACCTTAAAAGCCGTCCAATGGTGTGACAATAATAGTCAGGCTTAAAAGGGTTAAAAACTGAAGTACCCTGCTTGTAAAATCGGGAAGCGAAAAAAAAATAAAATAAAATTAGAAATATAAGAATGAGAGATTACACTGAGCAGAAAGGGAGAAAAAAGTTTGTTAATTTTAACTCGCGCTTTGGAAAATTAGAAAGTGCTAATGTCGGAGGATATAAGAAATTGCATTAATCAATAAGTTGTTTTTTTGTCCCAAAAGTTCGAGTGATCAGAAATGTCCTTCTGCAGATGCAGATAACAAGGCATCTATTTTTTTTGTAACTAAAAGAAGGCCGATATTCATTGCCGCGATTGGAATGAGTAAACAAGTCTTTGAAGATCAATTAGCTACCAAAAAGATATGCCCTAAGAAAGGAAAGTGAGGACGCCTATGGAAGGAGAGGGAAAGTTTAAGGGCCGAATGAACCTCCCCTGTTGAGGTAACAATGAGAGATAGAAGTAGAGACGGAATAAGAAACTGAGGACGGAGTAAAAATCCATTTATCATTCAGAGGAGTCAGGGAGGGATTTCCCCATGAATCGGAAGTTGCTAAGTTGCAAAAAAATTATGGAATTAATGTGTTTTTGAAATAAATTAATTTATATATATATGAAGATAAGTGGAACCCTGACCAGTTTGAAAACACCCAATTCTCAATATAAGGCAATATAAGGCAAAGCGCAAAGGCTTTTGAGAACCCACGTCGGTCAGAGACAAACATCAGACTTAGGTTGAAATTGCCAGACCAAACGCGCTATCCAAACTTGTCATTAATAAACACAGAAATTGGAAGTGCTGAACCAATATAACCCTGTATACAAACGTGTTTTATCAAATAATTACTTTTATACGAACGTCAGATTTGTTATTTATTTTGTTGTTGTTTCGCTTGAAGTGGCTTTTGCTCTTTCAGCGGTACTAAATTTGCTGACCAGCACCAGACATTGCCCTCTTGATCTTCAATCATAATGTGGGAAGAGTGGTAGTTTACGGACTAGGACCTTTTGACATCTCCAGGTCTTCAACAACCTTTCGCGAGCAAGTATCAAATGACCAACCAAAAATCACAAATGGCACACTTTAGTGACGTCACACGAGAACAAGAGTACATTTAGTGGTGCCGTTTTGACCAGGATACGACGATCGATTTTTTTTATCGGCAGAACCTTTTTTCATCACTTTATTTTAGTTTCATACAGATAGACCAATGGCCAGTCAGACCCGTTTTAAAAGACTTTGAGAGCATAGCCAGACTGTGGACTTTAGTCAATATACTATAAAGGTCAAGGCAGCTCGCTAGAATAACCACTCAACAGCAGAAGACATCGGAAAGAGCGAATCACTGAAGAAGGGGTAAGTCACTTTTTGGTTCCCTTGTTCACTTTATTTTTTGCTTAGTTTTCTGCTTTGTCAGTGTATAGTCTTTCATTTGTTAAATTCAACTTTGCACGGAGTTGAGAAGTAATTCTGTTGTGGGGTTGTAGCTATATAAGTAGAAGAATGGGTTCCGAGGAGGAAATTGTTGAGAACCTAACAGAGGATGGGGTCGAAGATTAGACGTTCTAAATGCTGAGGAAAATTCTGAAACCAATAGCGGAAATAAGAATACTCCACCTATAAGGGAAACCCTGCCGAGCTACAAGAGTGGTTAGCTATCATACAGAAAAACGGGGTGGTATATTGGTTAGAGGACTATGAGATTGTACTGCTGGACCTTGATGGACCAGTGGGGCCAGTCTGAAAGTTGATTGTAGGTCATTATGGGGAGAACTCAGGACTGACTTGGTCTGAACCCCACAAGATACAGGTAAAGCAATATGCGAGTGAGCGGACGGCAATAGAATCCATGCGCAAATTGACTTGGCAGAGAATGACAGAAGAAGAGGGTCTCAATAAGTTAGTCAAGTGGATCCATGGGTTAGTGGTCCTCGCATTTCCAGATGGGTTGATAAGAAACACGGGTCCCATACAAGCCATTCTGGTGGATGCGTTCGTGGACGGGTTATGTGATAAGGAAATACGGAGAAAGGTCTTGAAGGACCGCCGACCCGCCTTGTTAGGGGCCCAAGAGTTAGCAACAGATAGTATTAGATTATGGGAATATGTGGAGAGGGGTGAGGAGGAAATAAAGGCCCGAAATAAAGAAAAAGTGGCAGAGAGTAAAGGGAGTCCGGGGCCCAGAGCTAAGGCAGGAGACGTACAGGATTGGAAGGCAGAAACCAATCTCGGGAGGGCTACATGGGACCTTCGGCATTGGTGCTATAAGCCCACCCCAGGCAAATACAGGTTGATCTGTTGGACCTGCAAATATGAAGGGCATCAAGCAAATGATTGTTAAACAAATTATGAAGCCTTGCTCTGATCGTCGGGGCTGAATTGCACTAAATGTGTCCAGTTCGGACATAAGAATCAGTGGAAAATCGATGGAGAGATATGAACTTATATCTAAAAAGAGTAGACAAGGCAGAAGGAAGCAGTTTTTCTCAGTAGTGGGAAAGGCACTCAGTGTACTGTTCGGAACGATGTCAGAGGTTGATGTAAAAGTAATCAGGAAGAAATTGAAGACTAAAGAATAGAATCAAATGTCACGTGTAGCAAGAGAAAGCGTATCGAGACTAAAAGTTACGAGGTTGGAGTTAGCCCAAAATAGAGGCAGTATAAGGTGGTTGTTTTCTCAGTCACAGATATTTAGAGAAGAAGTGGGTTATATAACTGATGTTGTGACAGCAGAAATACACAAATCGATGATGATGATGATGATGATGATTGTTATCTAATGAATCTATGTAAAAGAAATAATGGGGTAATAAGAATATGAGAATCTCATGATTGAAAAACACAAGCTGAGTCTTAACAGGATTAAATGAAACTAGGTATTTCTTGCCTCAATCCACAACAAAACTCAATACTAATACTTAACCATCATTTACAATGAGGGTGTAAAATACATATATTTTATACTCAAATTTGTACGTTTTTTTAGCGACGCATGTGTTTCAGTTTCTTTCCAAGACACGCGGTCGCCATTTTGTGTGTTGTGTTTCCTTGAGTACACACACACACACACAGACGGAATAAACAGGAAAAAGGACAATGATGAAGACACGGTCAAAGTTATATACGAAATATGGTACATAAAGCGGTAAAAACAGATATAATTACTAAAAGTATAATACTTCTATATTAATGTCCTAATATAATGGAAATACATATGTTGCCAGGGTAAACGAATAGAGAGAGATATGGATGAGTAAAGTATAAGTAAATATGACTCACTTTGTTGATGATGTTCTGGGAGTGTCGTCTGACTGCGGCTAGAAGAGAAGGGGTCTGGAAACGACTGCGACCGTAAAAGATGCCTACGGGAACGACGTCAGAGTTGTGAAAACCATGCAGACATGGAGAACAAGTCAAACTGTACGACGGATTTTGAAGTTCGGACAGGAAAAGGCTGAATCCGGTTTCTAATTCCCCACAAGGGGTGGAATTGGAAAAGGCTGAATCCGGTTTCTAATTCCCCACAAGGGGTGGAATTGGATAAGGCTGAATCCGGTTTCTAATTCCCCACAAGGGGTGGAATTGGATAAGGCTGAATCCGGTTTCTAATTCCCCACAAGGGGTGGAATTAGATATTTTTGATTTCTAGAAATAGAAAAATGCGTTCTCTCATTCGCTAGTTATGATTCAGGGGAGATAACTTGGATATGGTTCAAGGGAGAATCAATCTCTCCGAATTCTAAGCCAACAAGTAAAAAGGTAAAGGTAAAGGTCGCATAGGCTGGACGCGCACGAGTCTCGTTGCCGACATCGCACACTGCCCATGGCCGTAGCGGCAGTGATTTGTTAAGAATCACCGTGTCTAGGGCACAGCATATGGAAGGCGGAGCCCATCCCTCTCCTTCCGCTGCCTTGAACCTTCCCTGAGTTTTAGTCAGGTACCCATTTACTGCTGGGTGGACAGAGGGAGTTTTCAGACCCGAAAATTCGCATGCCGTGAGTGGGATCGAACCCGGGTCGTCCAGCCCAAAGAAAAGTGCTATAACCACTCGTCCAGGCCCTCCCTGTTGTAAATGTGAATAGAAACATAGGAAGGCACACTGAGTATCAAGAAGACGCTAACAGAAGAAGGAATATAGAGAAAAACAATACAAAAAGGAATGAGTGAAAAAGACTTATAAATTACATTGTTGGTATATGCATATGCCATTGCCACTGCCGGTTTAATATTATGAAACTGAGTGAGTGTTCGGGAGAGCTTGAAAAACGTACAAAATTATATGTTATTAAGACCTTTCGTATATGACAAAGTGTCTGATTTTCACAAATATAAGCTTGAAAGGTTATATTTAGTTTGGATGTGGACGATAAAATTAGCGGGTATTTGCTACTCTACGTGGGTGGTTAAAGTTTCCGCTTTAGGAGTTCAAAGGTTAAGTAGCAAAGGTGTGTGGATTAATAACACTCCGCGTTGGAAATTAGTTGCGACGAAAATGATCACACTTAGGAGAACCGGAAAAAAATTACTGAAATTTTGACACTAAAATAAGGATTGTCCCTTTGCATGAAACTAAATCAAACTAAATATAGCACACATTATGACCTCTTACGCATAGCAGCTGTGTTCCAAAATTCATAATGATCAGTTAATTAGTTTAGGGGTGAATCCTATGCATACAAACATGTAAACATATGTGCATACCTAACTTTATATTAATAGAGATATATAATACTACAAGAAAAATGTGACGTGTTGTGTCACTTATTTAGCTTGGATTAAATTGTTTGAATCAGGAAAAAAGTGAGTTTGTAAAGCCAGTTAAATATTTTAAAAATAGAAGAACAAAATCGTAAATTAGTTACTTAACACTTTCTACTCTCTCTATCTCTCTTTCTTGGCCTTTTGGCTAAGATCAAAGTGTAGTATCTGTTCCGATGGATACTACACCCCATAGACTGGTATTGTCTTGGCCTTCGGGGCTTGATTTACGCCGGTCTATGGGTCTGTCCTGTGCAGTTCTAGGAGGTCCACCCTCCCAGGCTTCGCCTCCCCTCTTTGGGGAGGAGTAAGTTTATTGCTTACTGCCTGAGACGCCCCTACCGGGGAATGCCGACGGGGCTGTCCAGGCAATTTTTAATGGCCAGAGTGCTCACTTCTCGGGCGCTGGCTTTTCAAACGCCACTTTCCCGACCCGACCTTGGGTCACATCTTACTTGTGGGAGTAAGATAAAAACTGGCCTTGTGCCTAGCTCCTGGAGAGGAGTAAATCAATACTCTCTCTATCTCTATTACCCCCCTCTCTCTCTCTCTCTTTCTCTCTCTCTTTCTCTCTTTCTATCTCTCCCTCTCTCTCCCCTCCCCCTCTCTCTCGCTCTGTCTCTCTCTGTCTCCCTTTTCAGCTACGGGTTGTAGTGATATTCCCATTCGTTTATAATGGATTATTCCAATCTTTTTTTTTTATAACTTAGTTTACCCCAAACAAGGCAAGTTGCCACTGTTGACATAAGGGGCTACTGAGAATTAGGGCGAAAGTTTTGGGGGTCATCCTAAATTGGGAGCTCTGCAGTGAGATGCTTGTTCACATTAGTTTTAAATTTCTGCTTGTCAGTATAGTCGGGGAAACAGGAAGCAGGGAGGGAGTTCCAAAGGAAAGAAGCTATTGGAGTAGAAGGTTCTCTGGCATCTGAGGACCTTCACAGTGAATGGATGGGATTTAGCTGATTGTCGGGTTGTATTTACGCCGAGGGGGCACCTTCTTATTCTTTCCTTTCTTTATTACATTCAATTATAATTATTAATAAACAGAGAGAGAAAGAGAGAGTCCATGAAACGAGAATGATAGAAACGGTATAAAATAAGAGTGGGTGGGGGTCACACAACATAGAATGAGAGAGGAAGAGGATGATTGAGAAAAACTTGATAAGAGATGGGTCACTTGGTGTGGTAATTACAAATTAAGGAGAGTAGAAAGTGGACTTTGGGTTTACTTCCGACAGCCTCGTAATTCTTGCTTTCCTTATTTTGTTCTTTAGTCTTCACATTTCATGAGCGATGTTTCTGACAAAGGGGGAAGAATTGCTGTTTTCTGGATCAAAATCTATCCATCTAACACTTATCGTTGGCTAGTTTTTGACCTTGAATTAGTATTTATTTTTAGCTTTTTAGCTCCTTACATCAAGTGGCTTCATGCCTTGTCTGGAGCGATTTCCATAAAAGAAAAGGCTAATTATAATAATTAAAATGATTTGTTTTTCAAATTTAATTCAATCCCAAAAACCAAGGAATATTTTAACATGTATTTTGTGTGATTAAAATGTATAGGAAAAAAGCGTTGATTATCTCAGCTTTAGTCTAGGCCATTGTTGAGATGGCTTGTTCTCTGTCCGTCTGAGGTATGGTCCTGTGCAGTTCTAGGACGCATGTGTGTGCAGTGTGATGATGTAGGGAAGTGAAACCTGGTCAGGGTTAGGGTTGAGGATATGTGTGCATCGAGAGAAATGATATGAGAATGATACGATAGATGTATAATCTGGCTTAGGTCTGATGACCTCAGAGGAAGAATACATATGGACAGTATAGGGATATGTGTGCAGAATAGTAGACTTCGTTGGTATGGTCACATTGAAAGAATGCATGTAAGTTCTTGGATTAGTAAATGTAGAACAGTTGATGTAGCAGGGTTAGTTCACAGGGGAAGGCCAAGGCAAACCTGAGAAGAAGTGATAAAAATGGAAGTGATAAAGATAGACTTAGGAGAAAGGGATAGATAAAGACCTGGCCAGAGATAGGTTAGTTTGTAAGTCAATTTCTAAAAGCCGTCCAATACATGCCAGTATGTTTAAACGGACGTTAAACTGAAGAAGAAAAAGAAGGTGGTGGTGGTGGTGGTGGTGTTGATGATGATGATGATTATCATTATCATTATTATTATTATTATTATTATTATTATTATTATTATTATTATTATTATTATTTTTTTTTTTTTTAAATATTTTTAAATATTTTTTCTCAATTTTTAATCTTTTTCAGTATAATTTCTATGGAGAGTCCAACTGTTCTATTGTTGTGGACTGATCCGGATTTACCCATAGTGACAGGATGGATTCGTCAGGTCACTATAAAGTCGACATCTTTGCCTAACCAAAGGAGAACCGCTTAGTGCACCGCTTAAAGCACGTCTGCTTAGAGCCTGTATTTGCGACTGACTTAATTAAGTATTCTTAATACATTTCTTATTTCTTCAATTCCTGTCTTGTGTTCTTATTTACTTATTGTTATTACTACGATATAACACCCATATTTTTGTCAATAGATTACTGACTGATGAAGAAAGTACATGTGGTATCAGGAACCCAACAGGCCAGATTTCCCTTCTGAAATAGTCAGATTAGAATATTGGCCTTCACCTGTGAACTGACCCTGTTACCTCAACCGTTCTACATCTACTAACTCTCATCCATTGTTTCAACATGGCCATACCATCAAAGTCTCCTGTTCTACACACATCTCTCTATACTGTTGTCCAGATTTAATTTTCCTCTGAGATCTAAGCCTGTCTTTAAGACTCATATTATATCATTCTGATATATCATTTCTCTCCATGCAACGCATGTCCTCAACCTTCACTGGCAAGGTTTCACTTCCATACATCATCACGCTGCGTACACATGCCTGATAGACTTCTCCCTTGATCGACAGTGGAATGCTCTGCTGGTTAGTAATGGCAGAATGCTCTGGAATTGAGAATTAATAGTGAAAGGTCCTAGAAAGATATTACGAAACTAACAGTGATTATTTGTTGAATTGAGTCAAATAATTAATATTTTAAATATTCTACATCGTTCATAGTAAGTAGGGTAATTTGTATGCCTGTAAAACGGTGCAATACTACATGTTTAGTGGGATGCATAGTTGCAATCTATGCAGACGACAGGCCTGCAATGGGAGAAAAATTTAGCTACGGGAAGAGAGGCTACTGTGATAGGAGTCAGATTTTTTTTGGGGGGGGGAGGGGTGAGAGTGGCAACCTAGGTGGGATGCTGGGCAGCAAGATGTTTGTTCACATTATATTTAAATTTCTGCATGTTTGTACGGTCAGGGAAACAGAGAACAGGAAGGGAATTCCAAGGGTAAGCGGTTCAAGGAAAGAAGCTATTAGAGTAGAAGATCTTCTGGCATCGGAGGACCTCTCCAGCGAAGGGGTGGGATTTTGCTGCTAGTCTGGCGGGTAGGAGGTATTTACATTGGGGGTTGGGGGGTGCAAGTGGTGTAAATTCATCGGAGCAAATTCCATGGAAGTACTTGTAAAACAAGCACGAGGACGCAACTCTGCGACGATGCGGCAGGGGCTGGAGTTTGCCAGACGGTGCAGAATCTATTAGGTCAGAAATTTTTTTTTGCAAGTCTTTGGTGCACCGGCCCAGATGTAGCAACACTACTCCATGCACGGGCGAATGGGGCACTTTTATTTTTCATAACAACCAAGGCATAAGAATCCAGGCCACCTTACTATTTCACTGAAAGCTAGAGAAAGAATATGTGGGCTGATAACCTTTTCCAAAGATGTTAGAGAAAGTGACTTAACAGTCCTAATGGAAGATCAAGACAGCAGGCCAAATCCACAGCCTTTCACCCGGTAACCATTACAGCTATATCCACGTTTACGGCATAGGTTATTCTCAAGTGACCACCTAGCTAAGTACTGACCAGTCTCGACAAGGCTTTTACTGCTAGTGCTCAAGTTGTTGTCGTCATGGTGGGTCACCATCTAATCCAGCGACAAGACTAAGGTACAAGCCCCAAGTGATTTGAGTCCAAAAGGCATCAAGGACCGTCATCGATAATCCGTCCAAGAAAGACTGTGCTATTTGTAATGGCGGTGGCCTTTTTCTGTCGGGCTGTGGTATTTGTTCTGTGCAGTCTTAGGAGGTCCATCCTCCCAGGCATTGCCTTCTCGCTTAGCGAAGGAATTAGTTTATAGTTAACTGCCTGATGAGGTGATGGGGCTGGTCGGACAAGTTTTAACGGGCCAGAGTGCACCACCTCTTGCGCGCTGGCCTAATATACCCACCTTCCACCTGCCGCAGTGGGAGGGAAGTAAATACATTCAAGTTACTTGAGTGGAAAGAAACGCACCCTTTTTGTACAGCTAGATCGACTGCTGCTGATACTGACGCCTGAATGACACCTGGTTGGTCAGCGAACAGAAAGATGTGTGCAGAGAGACGAAATTAGGTCTATCTCTGCCGCACGCACCGGAGCTTTCGAAAGATCAAGATCAATTTTTGTTAGAAAGAATACCAAACCACAACCTAGGTACGACAGGGTGACGTTAGCACACACCCACACACACACATATATATATATATATATATATATATATATGGGAAAATGAAAAAGGAAAACCAAAAAGGGATGTTTTTTATGTGTACATCAACGTTTCGTCTTTAGTGGCTACTACTTTCCTCCCTTCTTCCCATAATGTCAACCCTATATGTGCACGTACTTGCATGACATTTTTTCTTTATATTATCATCCTGATGAAGTCTTATAAATAAAGACGAAACGTTGATGTACACATAAAAAACATCCCTTTTTGGTTTTCATTTTCCCATTACGTCGGATTACCTTCATCCTTCTTTTCCCATATATATATATATATATATATATATATATATATATATATAGATATTCATTTTCTTCAGTGTAAACTCTCAGAAATCAAGAGGCCCCTTCCTGGGGCTAACACTTGATCTCTATATGAGATACATAGATATCCGTGTATTCAACTAAAGTTCTTTTTTACCTCTCAAAAATTGAGTTAGTAAAAAAGTGAAGAATATAAATTTTCCTCTCCCCCAATTGACAAGTTAAATATTTTATAGTATATCTTTCTTGTGGCCTCTTGGTCTTACGGTGACGGTGGTTAAGTGGATAACGACGTGGACTAACGACCTGGGCGTGTCAAGTTCGAATCCAGTCGATTCCATAATACCACTTTCACTTAAAGCATGTTGGACACCATTACATGGTCTTTCCTGAAAGAATGCTGACAACAGAATCAAACCGGTTAACAAAACTGTACCATTCTGATTCATACGATTTATTTTATTTTACCGGATTCCAGGACAAGAATTCATCTAGTCTGGTGGAGTATCCAGTTAAGTGCTGTTACTTGAGGAAACATTACTAGGAGAGGTGTTGCATTCTTCGTATGAGCCAGTGTATAGCCGTGTCGAGAGGGGGTTCTTATTTGGGCTTCAAAAACTTATTTTGAATATTTGGTCAGGGTTTACTTGTAGGGGAAGTATCCTCATGTCAGGTTATCTTGACAAACCCTTGTACAGAGAGACCGAAGACACTCGCGGATGGTGTCTAGGAGGTAATTCAAACTATATATGAGAGTGTATGTGTGTGGGCAGAGACAAAAAAAAAGAGACACAGATAAAAGGAGAAAACGAATTAAGGGGAGAGAAACAAAGCAAGTAAATGGGGTTAAAACAGGAAGACATACAGAGAGTGATAGTTGCAGCAGTCGACAAGACTGACAAACGAATTTAGCAGGCTTACTATCTTTATAGGAGTTCCATGTAAATATCTTTTTATTGTCTTGCATTCTTGTAAAAAAATTTATATGTGCATCGGCCGGGAATCGAACCCGGGCCGCCCGCGTGGCAGGCGAGCATTCTACCACTGAACCACCGATGCTCACATTTATTCAGCTAACTAAACCAATATAATATTGGTATAATTATTTTCACTATTTAGCAAAATAAATTTCTTTGGCAGAGAAAATCTATCGCAGAAAAAGAGTAGTATATACTCTTTTTCTGCGATAGATTTTCTCTGCTGACATTTAAAATTTCTTATTACACATATGTAAGATTATTTCGTTTGATTTTTTATTTTCATTTTATACACGTGTTATTTTGAGTCAGTGCACGAGTAGGGTTTCTTCTTCTTCTTCTTCTTCTTCTTTTTCTTCTTCTTCTTTTGTTGTTGCTCCCAAGTGCTGAAACATTAAGCCCCCCCCCCCTTTTTCTTTTTCAGAATATAAGGCTATCTACAAACAAGTGCGAGTGCACTCACTCGGAAATTAAATGCTATGTCATTTCTTTTTTTAAATCGTTGACAAAAAAAGGGGTCAAAATAAGTAAAAGTAAGGGTGCTTGCAACTCGACCCGAATGTTTCCGACTGCGGGTTACGGAACAAACCGGAAATGGTCGAAGCAGTTTACGATTTGAAAGCCGCGAAAAAAAAAATGTAAAAACACAGATGTCACTAAAGCATACGAATGCAAAACCAAGTAAGGTTAGGGTTAGGTTAAAGTTAGGTTAAGTTTTTTTTTAAATATTGGCTCTTCAAATATAAAATAAAAGAAATAAAGTTGATTCACATTCTTAACACGGAAGTAAGGGGGGGGGGTAATTGAGCCTAACCTTCAGTCAGGGATAAAATCAATGTTTTTTCATTTAATGTCGGGGCGCTTTTTCGGTATTTACCCACCACTTGTTTTGACATTTTTTACAGACCAATTTTTTTCCTTTTTTTATGTGTACACTTCCTTAACTATTATGTCGCTAGAGAATTCCGTTTTTGGGTGTTTTTTTTTACCTAATATTTAAGATTTTAGAGTGGGAATCACTTTCTTTTATAAATTTAATGTAAAATGATCACCCATTTCTTGGCCATCACCAATTTCCGGAAACTTAATGTAGGAAGAGGTGCCCCGCGTGGCAACACCTCCTGGGGAGCACTCGAGCGTGTCTTCCCCCGACCGAACTGGAGTATCGCACGGCACGACACTCCCCAACAAAGCTCCAGAGGTGCCCTGCGGAGCAACACCTCCTGGGGAGCACTCGAGCGTGTCTTCCCCCGACCGAACTGGAGTATCGCACGGCACGACACTCCCCAACAAAGCTCCAGAGGTGCCCTGCGGAGCAACACCTCCTGGGGAGCACTCGAGCGTGTCTCCCCCCGACCGAACTGGAGTATCGCACGGCACGACACTCCCCAACAAAGCTCCAGAGGTGCCCTGCGGGGCAACACCTCCTGGGGAGCACTCGAGCGTGTCTCCCCCCGACCGGACTGGAGTGTCGCTCGACGCGACACTCACCGAACTCGCAACTGGGGCGCCCTTCGCGGCCACACCCCTCTCGCTGTCTTTAGCCAAGACAGCTCTGGCTTTTGAGACCCAGGTGGCCTCCATCTCAATCTGTGTCTGTCTGCCGACCACAACCCACCGATTCGGAATCAGGGAGACCGTCGCCAAAAGGCACGTGAGTCTTCCCCGAAACCTGCCGGCTGCTTAAGTTGGGACAAGCAGTCAGACTCTGAAAAAAGAATTAATTAATTAATATTAATTGCCAAAAAAGTGGCTACAAGAAAGAGAAAAGTGAGAAACTTAGCTCTAAAACCAAGTGGGAGCTGCCTCCCCAACGGGGGAGGAACTAGATAGAGAAAAGTGAGAAATTAGCTCTAAAACCAAGTGGGAGCTGCCTCCCCAACGGGGGAGGAACTAGAAAGATCATACAAAAAAAAAGAGAAAAAATCCCCAAAAGGGGGAGGAAAAAAGTGACAAAAGCCCCAAAAGGGGGCTTGGTCAAAGATAAACGCTTTAAACCTAGCCAAAAGGCTCGGTAGCGGGACCCCTGCTCTTTGGGAAGACGAGAATGTCGTAACTGAGAACAGATACTACACTTTGATCTTAGCCAAAAGGCCAACAAAGGGTATTTACTCCTCCCCAGGAGTTAGGCACAAGGCCAGTTTTATCCTACTCCCACAAGTAAGATGTGACCACAGATTGGGTCGAGAAAGTGGGGTTAAAAGCCAGCGCTCGAGAGGTGAGCACTCTGGCCATTTAAAAATTGCCTGGGCAGCCCCGTCGGCATTCCCCGGTAGGGGCGCCTCAGACAGTAAGCAATAAACTTACTCCTCCCCAAAGAGGGGAGGCGAAGCCTGGGAGGGTGGACCTCCTAGAACTGCACAGGACAATCCCATAGACCGGCGTAAATCAAGCCCCGGAGGTCAAGACAATACCAGTCTATGGGGTGCAGTATCCATCGGAACAGATACTACACTTTGATCTTAGCCAAAAGGCCAACGAAGGATCCGAAATTCTTAGGCAAAAGGCCAAGAAAGACTGACTGCATTACTGTCCGTTGGGTTCTCGCTTATATAACCGGGAACCGGCTCACAGAACAACTTTTGAATTAGGCGTGGGTGTATCATTCTGGAGTTCTGATTGGTTGAAATCCGATTTCAGTAACCAATGAAAATTAAGTATTTTATAAAAATTATTTTGCTACAGAGTTCCATAATAAAATAATTTAATTTGTACGAATTGCGTAGTTAATTTTTTTTTAATGTGCGTTAATTGCTCTACATTTATTACCTATTTTCTAAAATCAATTCTCATCGGCCACCAACTTCGTTACACTTTCTTTTTCTTCTTCTGTTGCTTTCTTTTCTTTCTTTTTTTTCCTTTCTTTCTTTTTTGTCTTTCCTTTTTTTGTCTTTCTTTCTTCTCTGTTTGTTTTCATTTCTTTCATTTCTTTCTTCCTTTCTATCTCTTTTTACTTTCTTTCTCGCCTTTTATTCCTCGTTTGCATCTCTTTTCTTCTTTCTCTCCTTTCGTTGCACTTCCTTATTTTTTTCTTTCGTTACTTTCTTTTGTTTTCTTTCTTTCTTCTTTTCTTTCCTTTCTTTCTTCTTTTCTTTATTTTCTTTTCTTTCCTTTTTCTTTTCTTCTTTTTCTTTCTTTCTTTCCTTCTTTCTTTATTTTCTTTTTTCTTTCTTCCTTTCTTTCCTTTTTTATCCGTTTTTGCTTGCTTTCTCACTTTTCTTCCTCGTTTTCCTCTTTTTTCTTCTTTCTATCCTTTTCATCCTTATTTTCCTACCCGCCTTCATATTTATTCATGTGTTGCTACTTTTTAGACAACCGCGAAACAGTCGTGAATAAAAGTTATCACAACATCGCAGAGAGAGAGAGAGAGAGAGAGAGAGAGAGAGAGAGAGAGAGAGAGAGAGAGAGAGAGAGCAACAAACACCAGATCAATATGTTTCATTTTGAGATTGTAAATGCCCTCGGGTCACCTGTCTCGACGCCTCCATTTGTGAAGAAGTCTTGGTGATCGGTCTTACAACTAGTTCGACACAAAGACAATATGACACCGGGTTTCAGTGGTTCCCAACCTTTCACTTCAAGACACGACAGTGACCCCCACTAGTTTTAGTTGTATATGTGTGTTTTTATATATGACTAGTTGTTGGCTGTATAAATAAGGGGCAAGCATAATAAATAAACACAGGAGCGAATTTAGAAAAAATCAGGGTTAGAGTAAGGGTTTAAATGTTTTACTTTTAAACGTAGGTATAATTTTCTTTTTAATTTGATAAAATGTGAATGTTTTTCCTTTATGTATTGTATCCTAGATTTTGATAAACGCATTGTGAGATTTTCATCTGATTTTTTTACATGTGGTGTTTTTTTCTATTTATCCACTTGTGCCATTTTTACCTGTGCCTTTATTACATAAAATCACTGTAATAGGCAAAGAAAGATGAGAAACACAGGAATTTCCGAAAAAATAAAAATAACCAGTTTGATTGGACATAAACAGGTGCAACTACGAATGGTTGGCTCCAGTCGGCAGCAGCGTTGCAAGAATGTCGGCTCACGTCTCCAACGATGATGGTCAGATGTTGACGTCACACTGTAGTTTAAGGAAAACTCGGAAGATCTAGTCGCTTCTTCAACATTGATGGTTGGGTATGGACGTCTCACTGACGTTGAAGAAGAGCTCAGCGGAATGAAAGAGAAATTGTCCTGACAAGGACAGGGATTGTCCTGAAAAGGACAGAGATACTCACAAGTGTTGTAGCTTGTTAGTGTCTTGTTTTATTTTACTTCAGTCGAAGTTCTCAGAAATCAAGGGACCCCTGCTTGAGACTAACACCTGATTTCAATATATAATACATAGATGTCCGAGTGTTCAATCAATATTCTCCTCTACCTCTCAAACATTGAGTTAGTAAAGAAGTGAAGAACATTAATTTTTCTCTCCCCAATTGACCAGTTGATTATGTTATAGTATATCTTTCTTTTGGTCTCTTGATCTTACTGGATTCCAGAACAAGAATTCATCTAGTCTGGTGGAGTATCCAGCTAAGTGTTGTTACTTGAGGTAACATCACTAGGAGAAGGTGCACCATTCCTCACATGAGCCAGTGTATAGCCGTGTCAAGGAGATCTTATTTGGGCTTTGAATACTATGTTATTTTGAATATTTGATCAGGGTGTACTTGTAGAGTGAAGTATATTCATGTCAGGTTATCCTGACAAACCCTTGTACAGAGAGATCGAAGACACTTAAGGATGGTGTCTAGTAAGTAATTCAAACTCTCTTATATAGGACAGAATGTGTCCTTAGAAGAATGGCATAATCTCAAGTGACTGGTCGAGTCAACTACTGGACAAGCAAAGTTAGTCGACAACCCAATGAAATCAGCAGAACATTAGCAAGAGTAGCTGATCGAGTCAACAGCTGGATTAGTGACGTTAATTAACAGCCAGATAAAGTCGTGGTAATTATGACCGTAACAGCTGAACATATGGACTAGTGTTGTTAGTCAAACTGAAACAAACGTCCTGTTTCCAGACATCATCATCATCATCATCATCATCATCATCATCATCATCATCATCATCATCATCATCATCATCATCATCATCATCATCATCATCATCATCATCAACCGGTTTATTTGTTGAATCAGGCCACAATTAATCCTCTGATGAGGGTGGGGCCTGATTGTCTAGTCTCGAAATCTAAGTCTTCCTCTCCACTCCTGTCTTTGGCAAGGTTTGATGGAATCCATACCCATGGCCTTCCTATCACGCTTGACTACGTCCTCCCAAGTCAACTTGGGTCTGCCAGTGGTGATGTTCTCTGCTGGCACATTCAACTTTCGGACTTTAGCAATCCAGCCATCGCTACGCTCAATGTGACCCAACCAACGCAGTCTGTTCTTCCGCATGATGTCCGTAAGGCTTTTCAAGTCGACCTGTGAGAACAGGGATTCAAAACAAACGTACTGTTCAGGCCTCACCAGACAGAAAAATACATTTAATTTAAAAGAGTGAGTTGAAAGGGGAGATAATTCATATTTTTGTTTATTTCAATTTTTGATGCTTAAATTATTTCAATAAATCTATTTAAATTTAACGTATCCTCTGAAGTTTTATTTGATTCCGTATTAAAAAGTCAGTGCCGAATAGCACTGATCGTTGTGTGTGCGTGCAAGTCGTGTTCAAAAATTGATAGATAATCCTTTTACGTAACTTTCAAAAATTTATTTTCTTACTAATTCTCTGGATTCTCCTTATCGGTTATGGTTACAACAAAAAAAAAAAGAAAGAAAGAAAAAAACACTTCAAAAAACGATTTAATAGCCGACATGAGACAATTTTCTATTTCTTTGTTATCTTGCTGAAACATTGATAATGATGTCCTATTCTAAATTGCTTAGAAAAGATTTACTTCAAGCAATCGTATCGAACATTTCATTAATTATTATTATTTTAAATACTTTTTTAGCTTGAAAAAACTTTGCTAATATTTATTTACAAAAAATCGAAAATGTAAAAAAAATTTAAAACGCATTTCTTCATCTTAATTTTAATTCAATTTTCTTTATTTTTTTCTTAGGACTTAAAATTTATATTTATGCAATAAAAATTTTTTCATAAGGATTTTAGCCATTATCGAATGATATGGCATTTTCCAATATTGTGTAAAAACCACTCATTTAGAGACAATGAACTTATTTTTACAAATGGTGTTTTCATCAGCTGGGATCGAAACTCGACTTTTTTTTCGATATAAGGGGCTTCTAACCGTTAGATTATCAACAATAGGTTACAAGTAAGTGAAACCTTAATGTTTATATAAATACTATTAGCTATTGAAGAGTGCTCAATTCATTTGCATTATGTAGCTGGTGATTTGACTTACCACGGTGCTCAACCCACTAACTGAGTGAATAAAGATTTTATCAATTATCAATTGGTATAGCATTTTTCAATATTATGTTTTGCGTGAGACTGGAGAGAATTTGAAAAAAGCCAATACTCCATTCTATAATAAAGACCAATGCGTATTTATTTGTACACACACACACGCGCACACACACACACACACACACACACACACACATATATATATATATATATATATATATATATATATATATATATATATATATATATGGGTGTGTGTGTATGTACTTCCATCCGATCATGCAAAAGTTAGTGAGTAAAAGATATGCCTTTTCCCCCGGACGAAATTATTTCAAATGATGAGGGGAAGCGAGAAAGTGAATAGCAAGTCAAACAACCACGAACAAAAAGGAATTCGGAAAGAAATCCTCCATTTTATAATAAAAAGTCAACTAGTGGTGTGTTTTCTTCCTTTAGGTCATCAGAAATGATAATAATAATTTATATATGAAAAATTAAATTACTTATGTAATTGTCTGCTTTTATATGAATACTTTAGTAATATATCTAGATAAATAGCTAGTGTGAACACTGGCGAAGCATAATTATTTTGCATCATTTCTGACAGTGCGTGTACACTTGTATAGAAGAGATACTCATTTTTCCGATTTAGAGACAATATAATTATTTTTACAAATGGTGTGTACTTCAGTCAAGATCGAAACTAAACTTTTGGGGAAAGTACAGTTGGCACTTTTAACCGTTAGGCTATCAGCAACAGGCCACGAGTAAATGAAACATTAATGTTTATATAGATACTATTAACTACTGAAAAGTGCTCAATTCGTTTGCATTATAGCTAATGGTAGCTGACGATATCTACTAACAATGGTGCTCAACACACCAACCAAGTGTATAAAGATTTAAACCATTATCAACTGATATAGGATTTTCCATTATTATGTTTTGAGTAAGATCGGGAAGAATTTGAAAAAATGCCAATATATATATATATATATATATATATATGATTATTTTTATTTACGCAGACATGTACAAAATCTGCGACACTGGCATGTCGATGTTATCGATCAACAGCTATTATAAACTGAGATCTCATCAGGAAGAGATAGAATCGGATTCTAACTCTACCTGATGAGATCTCAGTTTATAATAACTATTGATCGATAACATCGACTTTTCAGTGTCACAAATTTTGTACATGTCTGCGTTAATAAAAATAATCATATATACAAGCTCTATTTGATATTGAGCACTTTTTATAAACCCAGTTGAAATTCTTTGGATTACTACCCTGTGGATGTTTTACCTGGATTATTATTATATATATATATATATATATATATATGGTCATTTTAAAAAAAAAATTTATGCTTCTCCATGAAAGAAATTTTTATACTTTCAATATGCGATAAACTAATAAAAACAAAATAATAAAATGACAACATTTATATACAATATACCTCTTCCACTTTCTTTCGTAGCCCAATGGTAAGGGCGCCGGGCTTCAGTTCCTGGGGTCCCAGTTTCGAATTTCCCTTAGTCTAACCCCACTGATGAGCTATAGACAGCGAAACACATTTCTGTGGATAATTATATATATATATATATATATATATATATATATATATATATATATATATAACAAATACCCCACACGCGTCTCCGCACCTTGAGTATCATTGGCCACTGCACACACAGGTGTTTGATATCCTGGTCGCGGTGCCACTTATAACAAAGGATCCCACACGACTCTGTCTCTCTGCGACAGATCTTGCCAGACCGTGAACCCTCTTCAGCCGATCGTCGTGGTGGCAATAAAAAAAATATGTCAATCGAAATTCCTCTAGGCCGGGATGACAACAGTGATGATGATGACTTCGTCGATCTTGTCTCTTGTCCAACTCCCACATTGAAACTGTTTATATCAGCGAACGATTACTGGGTGAACAGCAATCGGCTGTTCTGTGAGGCGAAATATTATTCAAAGCAGAACAAAGGGAAAAGTATAATATGCAAAAACTTGGTCGGGGTCTTTTTGTATGAAAGAGTAATTATTAATAACAATAAAAGAATTGATTTTACATTAGACTGATGTCTACCGTGTTCGTAAAAGACTGTTTGCGCTAAGCTATTTCGTTGTCTCTCCGTGTGTGTGAATTCGTTTACAATGGTTATTTAGTCACAAGTTAACTATCTAAAGAAAACGATGGTGAGTTTTCTTCCCTCCGATGCGTTCTATCATCGGAACGAGAAGATCGAACGTCCGACCCTCTCGCTCTGTGGTCTCCCTCGTTCTGTCGTCTCTCCGTGGTTCTGTCAAAACGTAATTTCTCTTATTGAGATGTCTATCGCCACACTCTCCCTTTCTCTACCATATTCCTCTCTGCGTCTCTTCCTCTCTTGGGGGTTGTGACCGGGCGCCCCCCCCCAACGACATAGACAAATGGGATTCCGTCTCTGGTTTTAGCGTTATCATAAAACAATTTCCCTCTCTCTCGCCGTGTGACCAAAAGCCGTCTGCTGTAATAAGTCGGATTCCTATTATCTCTAAATCACTATC
The DNA here is from genome assembly GCA_963556195.1 of Sepiola atlantica. NCBI lineage: Eukaryota > Metazoa > Mollusca > Cephalopoda > Sepiida > Sepiolidae > Sepiola > Sepiola atlantica. The sequence continues at coordinate 19,135,499 of OY744531.1, read as the reverse complement.
TGGTTAGCGTATCCTTTGTGTGACGATGATCGGAATTGACACCCAACACGACTTTTCTTAGACAACCCGGCGCCTTAAACCGCTGTTTGAATAAGTTGATTTCCACGTCAATATATACTAGTTTTATATCTCCACTTCGTATCTATGCAGGGCCTAGCATCATCACCAAGATGCATACTAGCGCGTGACTAGGGTACCCGATCCCCATAGGTCCCAGATACTTTGTCACATATATATATATATATATATATATATATATATATATATATATATATATATATATATTATATCAGATTAGATTAAATAATACATCCAACAGTTCTTTATGATTATTTAAAAGAACAAATAAAACCTGAGTTATCCTCCCCTGTAATCACTACGACTTGAATGATGTAAAGAAAGATCGTCAAATGTTTGTGGATTTTAAGCAAAAACTAAAAAATTAACTTTTCGGAATTTTTTGGATGAGTTCTGATAATTTGGATTATTCGGACTACTGTTCTTATCTTGGACGTTATGTTCACAACATTTTGATTGATGCAACCTCATACTTCTTTCAGGTGCGTATTGTCGAACTCGGGAATCTGTATCGAATTTCGAACAGAACCCTTTATTTAATCGACGGGGGTAGCTTGCTCAACCATGACCGGGTAGAAGTCTTAAGTAATTTAAAATTGTATTTTTTGTATCGCCCGTACTGAGGATTGAACCTTCACCCTCCAGATTGAAAGAATGGCTAAGAGTTCTTGGATTAGTAGATGTAGAATAGTTGAGATAGCAGGGTTAGTTGGCAGAGGGGAGGGCCAAGGAAAATATGGGAGGAAGTGATAAAGATGGATTTGAGAGAAAAAGGAATAAATAAAGACCTGGTAAGAGAGCCGTGCAAAACATGGCAGCATGTAAATGCTGCTGCTGCTGCTGCTGCTGCTGCTGCTGATGATGATGATGATCATCATAATCATCATCATCATCATCATCATCATCATTTTTTTAACCAAAAATAAGGAATGTGGGAATATGAAAATATACAAACGCAAATTCAAAGAGTATTCTTTAAAATAAAAAAATATATATATATATTCATATATATATAATTATTTTTTATTGTTACAAACATGTACATAATTCTCAACACTATTTCTCTCTCTCTCTCTCTCTCTCTCTCTATCTATATATATATATATATATATATATATAAAGATATATATATATATATATATATATAAAGATATATATATATATATATATATATATATATAAAGATATATATATATATATATATATATATATATATAAAGATATATATATATATATAAAGATATATATATATATATATATATATAAAGATATATATATATATATATATATATATATAAAGATATATATATATATATATATATATAAAGATATATATATATATATATATATATATATAAAGATATATATATATATATATATATAAAGATATATATATATATATATATATAAAGATATATATATATATATATAAAGATATATATATATATATATATATATATATATATAAATATATATATATATATATATATATATATATAAAGATATATATATATATATATATATAAAGATATATATATATATATATATAAAGATATATATATATATATATAAAGATATATATATATATATATAAAGATATATATATATATATAAAGATATATATATATATATATATATATTTATAAAGATATATATATATATAAAGATATATATATATATATATATATATAAAGATATATATATATATATATAAAGAGATATATATATATATATATATATAAAGATATATATATATATATATATATATAAAGATATATATATATATATATATATATATATATATATAAAGAGATATATATATATATATATATATATATATATATAAAGATATATATATATATATATATATATATATATAAAGATATATATATAAAGATATACTATATATATATATATATAAAGATATATATATAAAGATATACTATATATATATATATATAAAGATATATATATAAAGATATATATATATATATATAAAGAGAGCTAGATATATATATATATATATATATATATATATATATATATATATATATAAAGATATATATATATATATATATATATATATATAAAGATATATATATAAAGATATACTATATATATATATATATAAAGATATATATATAAAGATATACTATATATATATATATAAAGATATATATATAAAGATATACTATATATATATATATATAAAGATATATATATAAAGATATACTATATATATATATATAAAGATATATATATATATATATAAAGAGAGCTAGATATATATATATATATATATATATATATATATATATATATATATATATAGATATATATATATATATATATATATATATATATATATATATATATATATATATATATATATATAAAGATATATATATATAAAGATATACTATATACAGGGTGTTTCAAAAGTCTTGGGAACATAACGATTTTTAATAACTCAAAAACTATTAGGAGTTGAAAAATGAAATTGGTACCGTTGGAAAGGTTAAAATTTCAAGTTTTGTGGGGAATCTTCAAAGTTGCTCAATATGAGCACCATTCGTCACACGGCAGACATCTAGTCGATAGTCCATTTCCTGCCAAACGCGTTCCAGCATCTTGACGTCAATGGTTCCCACAACTGCCGTTACTCGAGCCTTTAGTTCGTCAATATCTCTTGGAAGGGGCGGCACATAGACTTGTTGCTTGACAAAGCCCCAAAGGAAAAAGTCACACGGGGTAAGATCTGGAGACCTAGGAGGCCAGGGCATGAGAACGTCATCACCTCGCCCAGATCTCCCAATCCATCTACCAGGCAGCCTTGTGTTAAGAAACTGCCTTACTCTAAGACTCCAGTGTGGTGGTGCACCATCTTGTTGAAAAATGAAGTCATCAGATTCTGCTTGTTCCAACTGAGCCATTAACCAGTCTTCCAGCATGTTGAGATAGGATTCACCAGTGATAGTTGCCTCTTCAAAGAAGAACGGTCCATAGACACCTTTCTTAAAAATTGCACAAAACACGTTCACTTTTGGTGAATCTCGCTCGTGCTCAAGAAGTTCATGAGGATTCTCAGTAACCCATATGCGAGTGTTATGCTTGTTAACTTTGCCATTCAGATGGAAGGTCGCCTCATCGCTAAAAACAAGCCGGTCATCAAAGCCGTTATCTTCCAACTTCTCTTGCATTGCAATGCAAAAGTCACGGCGAAGTGGCTTATCAGTGTTTTTCAACTTTTGGACCAACTTGAGCTTGTAAGGTACCATTTGCAGTCGTTTCCTTAAGACACGCCAGACAGTTGCTGGAGCAAGCTGAAGTTCCCTGCTGGCTCTTCTCACTGATATACGGGGGCTCCGCTGAAAGGCTGTCCGAACTTGCTCAACTGCATCTTCTGAAGTTGAAGGGCGACCTGTTCGCTTACTTGGGCACAAACACCCATCTTTCACAAATTTAGCATGCCATCTGACAATGGATTTCCTTTCAGGGGCTTCTTTTTTAAATTTCCTGCGAAATGCACGCTGAACACATGTCCACGATTCAGTCTTTGCAAATTGGAGGACGCAAAATGCCTTGTCTTGTTTAGAGAACGCCATTACTGCCCTTGGAAAGATAACACGAAAATCATTAGTATGACCAAAAACTTGATTAAGCAAGCTTTAAAATGGCACCAGTTTCATTTTTCTACCTGGAATAGTTCATGAGATATACGCATTTGTAATGTTCCCAAGACTTTTGAAACACCCTGTATATATATATAAAGATATATATATATATATATAAAGATATATATATATATAAAGATATATATATATATATAAATATATATATATATAAAGATATATATATATAAAGATATATATATATATATATATATATATATATAAAGATATATATATATAAAGATATATATATATATATATATAAAGATATATATATATATATAAAGATATATATATATATATAAAGATATATATATATATAAAGATATATATATATATATAAAGATATATATATATATATATAAAGATATATATATATATATAAAGATATATATATATATAAAGATATATATATATATAAAGATATATATATATATATATATAAAGATATATATATATATAAAGATATATATATATATATATATAAAGATATATATATATATAAATATATATATATATACATATATATATACATATATATATATACATATATATATATATACATATATATATATATATACATAGATATATATATACATATATATATATATATATATACATATATATATATATATATATGTGTGTGTGTGTGTGTGTGTGTGTGTGTGTGTCGAAACATGCTTATTAGAGCAAACAGACAAGGAATATACAATACATTTGACGAAACGGTTCAACCAGCCCGGAGGAGAGAGAGGCAAGAGATACTTAGTATCAAGGTCGGTAGTTCTAGTCGACTGCTGTCAGTACTGCAATACTTATGAGATTAAGATTTTATTCTTTATCTCAGAATCAAAAGTTCACTGCTTGTTCCTTATGTCTATGAGAAATGGTTTCATGTATTTCGAGATAATTAATGAATAAGTGAACGAATAGATACGAAACAAAAATCTACATTCACTGAGACCAGAATTTATCTGTGGTATTTTTTTTATTAAATGCGAGTTAATAAAAATTTTTTTGCTTGAACGATCTATAAGTATTAATAGTCATTGTCCCCCCCCCCTCACTTTACGGTCATCAATAATGAAGTTATATATGCATGTGTTTAACCGGCCCCCCCCCCATTTTTTAGGAGAGCCCCCCCCCCCACACACACACACTTTTCTAACTGTCCCGCCGGTCCTGAAGTGATGTTTCGAAATCTTTAGATAAGGACTGACAATGTGTATTGTTTGGATTCTTTGGACTACTGTTCTCATCTCAGATGTTATTCTCATAACGTTCGGTCGATGTAACCCCCGACCTGCTTCAGGTGCATATTGTCGAACTCGGGAATCTTTATATCAGTCTTGGGAATCTATCCGGAATTTAGAACTGAACCTTTTATTTAATCATGATCGGGTAGATTGTTCTCGTTCCGTCAACCATGACCGGGTAGAAGTAATCTTTATTCTATTCTTACTTAGTATCGCCTACATTGAAGATTGAACCTTCAACATCGAGAAGACTGTCACTTACATTTGTTCACAAAACGTTATTTATCAATCATCATACTAAATTCGAGTTAATCAACGTTTGTTTCCCTAAGGCTTTGTGTCCTATATACTTTAATAACACAAAATACTAAAACATACCTTAGTTTTGAGATTGAGTTATGTTTGAAAAATATCTGTTTTACTTGTTTTAATTAGCTGTAATTTATAATTAACTGAACAAGTCACCCATCTCTCACTTAGCTCTCTATGTATTTCTCTCAACCCCTGTCATGTTGATTCACCCCATCTCCAATATTTCTTAATGTCTCTGTGATCATTTCGAGAAAGCGTGACTCGCTTTTTTCAGCTAATTTACATAGTGTGTTTTGCACACACCGTAAAAACGTATGTAAATTCGATAGTAAAATAATAGCTTCTATATTATTCCTCGGGATAATACAGAAGTTAAGATACTTAGTATTTTTAGTTACGCAAGAAGAATTTCTTAACAGATATGACGTCACAGTTTATGAAGTTTCGAATGAAAGCAAAATAGAATGAATATTGGTAGTGGCTGTGACCCAACGGGTCACTGGTACGTCTAGTACCAAATAATTACAAGCTGTAAAGTTTTTAATGCGTGATACAGTTTCTTGAGTGTGTATATGCACAAGAGAAAATTATTGCATATGTGTATGGAACTGTCGGTTTGCATGTGTATGGTGGAATGTGAAGATAGAAGAAATGTTCTTACTGACTAAGTAGCTCCATAATGTCTGGTGTGGCACACTATGGTTTTGGTTTTAGTGTACTATGGTTTGGTAGGCCGCAATGGGCATGAGGTGTGAGTGAGTAGCAGCAACGTGACTGATGTCGATTATATATACATATGCCATTGCTGAATTTAAATCGTCAACGACTTTCTGGAACAATGCGAAAAACGTTCTATGCGCGTTTCTCCGCCGTCTTTTTAAAAATTCTCTTCCTTCTCCAGCTTTTTTGTTCGTTTGCTTTTGACACCTGAGGATGATTCGACGAAGAATCGAAAACGTTCGTGAAAACCTATGAAACATTTATTAATTTTCTTTTTTGATACAAAAAAGACCATCAGAAAAATTGAAAAAATAAAAAAAAGTATAATTAAACAGCGAATTCTGTTATTTTTAACAATGTTGGCATATATATATATATATATATATATATAGCTATTCGGCATATTCCGACAACGTTCGTAGAGTCAGTTTTTCTAGATGTGCATCCGTTCACATAAATAGAACTTAAATTCCCTTCTTGAATGTGATAATGTCTCGTGGCCTAATGGATACAGCGCTTGCTTACGGAGTCTAGGTTGATTCTGTCGCAGGGGTTCGAACCGTGCGACCGTCTGAGATTATCATCCCTGCACTGATTAGAGCGAAAGCTTGAAATGCTAGAGTATATAGGTAAAAATAATTTAATATCATTTATTTTTAAAATCATATATATATATATATATATATATATATATATATATATATATATATTATGTGTGTGTGTGTGTATACTATAGGACGGGTAAGATTAATTCCCCAAACAGAAAAGTTTTGCACAGCTTTTATTAAAATCAACAAATAATGATACTAAATCCTTATGTCGAGAATCCTAATTCCAATTTTGATTAAAATCGATTACATAATTTTTGGTCCCCCGATTTATAAAATCGGGAGACCTATGTTTTGAGGCATTTCCGTCCGTCCGTCCGGATTTTTCTCCGCAACCATCCATTGAATTTCTCTGAAATTTTGCATGAAGTTGTAATTTTTGTCAGGTTAGAAAGTGATATTCTCCGATTTTTGAAAAAAAATCTAGTTAGCCCTCAGGGGGTCACAAGGCCCCAAAATGGCAAAAAATGACATTTTTTGCCCCATAACTTTTCATCCATCCATTCAATTTCTCTGAAACTTGGCCAAAATGTGGAGGCAATTGTTCCTAATAGAAAATAAGTATCGCTGACCTTGGAAAAACTCTGGTTCGCGCCCCCAGGGGGTCAAAAGCCCCCAAAATTTAAAAAAATGACCCTTTTCTCCCATAACGTTTGATCCATCCATTCAATTTTTCTGAAACTTGGCCAAAATGTAGAGGCAATTGTTCTGGATATAAAATGAGCATCCTTGAGCTCAGAAACATTCTATTTCGCGCCCCCAGGGGGTCAAACGGGGGTCAAAAATGCCCCAAATTTTCCAAATTTATTGCATTTTACACTCGCCACATCGAGTCACATACAGAGGGGGACCACGCATGCGCGGCTTGTTATTCTTAGAAAATATCTAAAATTTAAGGCTGATTCTTAAATATTTGTAATATCTTAAATATTTGTAATATCTTAAAGAGAAATTGGATTAATGTAATCTATCTTAATTGGGGTCTAATGACTACGGATCGAATGCGCTGCCAATCTGTAATATTTGATTATTCAAATGAGAGCTTGTGCCCATATTATGCCCTCTAAAACCATATTATTGAAATTTCCGCAAAAATTGGACCTATCTGAATTTTCCCAAATTGCTTTTATCCCTCTTTGTCTCCTTTGAATATTATAGTCAGATGATTCTGATTTCTATAAATAGCTGTGAGTATGGATCGTCCTGATCAGGTGATTGTTTTTTTATTCATAAATTTCCAAGCAAAATGGAGATAATGTATGGAGCCACATGTTTTTTTATTCATAAATTTCCAAGCAAAATGGAGATAATGCATGGAGCCACATGTATACTAATAAAGTGATGATGTTGATTTTAAGTGATTTTGTTGTTTTTTTACTAATGAGTCACCGTTTATTCAGGCCAAACGCCATTCGAGGATAAGGTTTAATGAGATGGATTGTCAGTTGAATGATGACGAATATTATGAGAGGATTGAAAATAATGAATAAAATCTGATGCCTTATGAGGAAGATTTATAACTAGAATTTAGTGACATTGGATTTGAAGACGACCATCTTGTAGTCTGCAGGAAAGCAGTCCCGAGGTAATATGCTTCACGGACTGGAAACTCTTGAAAAGAAAGTCTGTTCATGGAATTTCTACCTGACGCTAGGCACATGAAGATTAGAAAGGAGAGTTTTTTCCATTGTGGTGGGAAGATATGCTCTAACTGTAAATGTCTTACAAGGAGAAACCAGAGAATGGAGCTCAGTCGAGCACCTTCCATGGAAATAACGGTAGAGTATTGATTTACTCCTCTCCAGGAGTTAGGCACAAGGCCAGTTTTTATCTTACTCCCACAAGTAAGATGTGACCCAAGGTCGGGTCGGGAAAGTGAGGTTTGAAAAGCCAGCGCCCGAGAGGTGAGCACTCTGGCCATTAAAAATTGCCTGGGCAGCCCCGTCGGCATTCCCCGGTAGGGGCGCCTCAAGCAGTAAGCAATAAACTTACTCCTCCCCAAAGAGGGGAGGCTAAGCCTGGGAGGGTGGACCTCCTAGAACTGCACAGGACAGCCCCATAGACAGGCGTAAATGAAGACCCGAAGGCCAAGACAATACCAGTCTATGGGGTGCAGTAACGGTAGAGTAGAGAAAGACTAGCAGCGTCTATTACGTGAGAAAGGGCTGTAAAGAATAGAAGAAATCATCCCGACTAGATTGTGAGGTGAATTTTGTACTGTGTCAAAGCAAGAATGAGTGCTCTGAGCGGCACCTCCCTAGATGTGGCAGCAGTACTCCATCTTAGGACGTATCTGACTCTTATATAAGTTAGAAGATTGCAACGGGAGCTAAGTATTTTTTCGAGCGGTGGAATGATCCAATGAATAGATAATGATTAGATGATGTTTCATTCAGAATTAGGGCGCGGAAAGGGTTCATTGTCTGAATCGCCCTCAAGTTATTTTTACGATCGAGAGTTTTTGTGGGGAGCTGGATGATCCACATTAAAAACTTGTGCCTAATATTGCCCTCGTGAGGAGGGGGAAGTGAATAAGAGAGTTTGGGTACTATTCTCATGCATTCATATGTCAGTTGGTCATGAGATTTCAACATGAAAGTGGGTAGCAATTTAAAAAGATAAATAAATAAACATAAAAAGAAAGTTTCAAGTACCCAAGCTAATACAACTAACAGTGATGCAAATGGGGTCACTTGTGGGGGTAAGGCATATGTGTACTCGCTTTTCTAGGACTTTTAGTATACTTTATTCCTTCTTCAAGTTTTTTTTTACTCCTATAATATTACAAGAAGAATACCCGTCCCAGGATAGGTAAAATGAATTCCCTAAACAGAAGCGTTTCGCACCACTTTTATGTCCCTCTACGAAGATTAAAATCAAGATATACTCATACTAAACCTCGTTTAGAATCCTTATTCTAATTTTGATCAAAATCCATTACATGATTTTGATTATAGAAAATGTCTAAAATTTAAGGCTTAAGCTTAAGGGGGTTTAAAAATGAATTGGAATTCAGGGAATTTTGTTTAATTATTATCTAATGACTATGGATCAAATTTAATGCAAATCTGAAATATTTGAATTTTCAAATGGCCGGTTGTGCCCATATTATGCCCCCTTAAAAAACTCCTTTAAATACTCCAAAGAAACTGAAATTTGGAGAATATTTATTAATTGATGTCTAATACCTATTATTAAAATTTCACAAAAAATCGGAGGTATCTGAATTCTCACAAAGGGTTTCCACCCAGTCTTTGCCCCCTTTGCGTATAAATTGAACTAAATAAATCCACATTATGACCTCTTACGCCTAGCAGCTGTGTTTCAAAATTTATAATGACCGGCTAAGTAGTTTAAGAGTGAATCCTATACATAGAAATACATAAACATATGCATATACCTAACTTTATATAAACAGAGATTGTCCCAAAACGTCCCCTAAAATTTGAAATGTTAAATATATCATTTTTCGCAAATACCTTGTTTACAATGTTGTTAAATTAGGATTACAGAGTTTATTTTCAATTAGTTTAAAGCTAATTTTTTTTTTTTTTTTGCAGGGAGGAGTGGGGGGGGGGTCGAGACGATGGGGGGGGGTAGTTGAAAGTTATCATTAGTTGCATCTTTTTCTTCAACGAAATGTAATCATCTACATGAAATGTGGACAGAACAGGTTGGCCGGATAAAGAAAGATGGCCGATATATGAATAAATAAAGAAGGGAGATAACTCAGTTTTAAATAATGTATTACTTTGCTTTTGATATTTATGGGTATAGTGGTGGGTTGGTTTAAAAACTAAGATTAGACGTTTCGCTGTCAGATATGGGCAGCATCTCATATTAGATAAGGCTAAGACATGGAGCATTTAGAAAATAAAATAGCTAAGGCAGAAGCTGTTTCCCCGATTGTACCGACATGCAGAGATTTAAAACTAATGTAAACAGACATCTCGCTGCACAGCTCCCAACCTAGGATGACACCCAAAACCTACTCCCTAATTCTCAGTAGCACCTTACGTCTACAGTGGCGGCCTGCCTTGTTTGGGGTGAAATATTTAAAAAAAAAAATTAATTAATTAAAAACCCCAGATTAAAAACTAAGATTAGACGTTTTGCTGTCAGATATGGCCAGCATCTCATATTAGATAAGGCTAAGACATGAAGCATTTAGAAAATAAACTAGCTACGGCGGAAGTGAGGGGGACCGGGGTGGGGGTATATCCTAACCATAGAACTAGCTAGGCAACGTGAGAGTAGCGAGTGTTATCAGGACCAACTAGTTAAGACTAGGCTGAAGAAAGTATCTAACAAAGCCGTGAACTTTGAAAAGTCAAACACCTTGATGGACATACATTGGTAACAACTCTTCAGATTTGTGAGGGATTTCAGGATCACTTCCAGAAGCGCTTCACCGAATTGCCCAGACTTCCCGTCCAGGAGTTTGGCAACTATTTGGCAACTATTTGGCAAATATTTAGCAAGTATTTGGCAACTATTTGGCAACTATTTAGCAAGTATTTGGCAACTATTTGGCAACTATTTGGTAACTATTTGGTAACTATTTGGCAACTATTTGGTAACTATTTGGCAACTATTTGGCAACTATTTGGTAACTATTTGGCAACTATTTGGCAACTATTTAGCAAGTATTTGGCAACTATTTGGCAACTATTTGGCAACTATTTGGCAACTATTTGGCAATTATTTGGTAACTATTTGGCAACTATTTGGTAACTATTTGGCAACTATTTGGTAACTATTTGGCAACTATTTAGCAAGTATTTGGCAACTATTTGGCAACTATTTGGTAACTATTTGGCAACTATTTGGCAAGTATTTAGCAACTATTTGGCAACTATTTAGTAACTATTTGGTAACTATTTGGCAACAATTTGGTAACTATTTAGCAACTATTTGGCAACTATTTGGCAACTATTTAGCAAGTATTTGGCAACTATTTGGCAACTATTTGGTAACTATTTGGAAACTATTTGGCAACTATTTGGTAACTATTTGGTAACTATTTGGCAACTATTTGGCAACTATTTGGCAGCTATTTGGCAACTATTTAGCAACTATTTGGCAACTATTTGGCAACTATTTAGCAACTATTTGGCAACTATTTGGCAACTATTTAGCAACTATTTGGCAACTATTTGGCAAGTATTTGGCAACTATTTAGCAACTATTTGGCAACTATTTAGCAAGTATTTGGCAACTATTTGGCAACTATTTAGCAACTATTTTGCAACTATTTAGCAAGTATTTGGCAACTATTTGGCAACTATTTAGCAAGTATTTGGCAACTATTTAGCAACTATTTAGCAACTATTTAGCAACTATTTGGCAACTATTTAGCAACTATTTGGCAACTATTTGGCAAGTATTTGGCAACTATTTGGCAACTATTTAGCAACTATTTGGCAACTATTTGGCAACTATTTGGCAACTATTTAGCAAGTATTTAGCAAGTATTTGGCAACTATTTGGCAACTATTTAGCAACTATTTAGCAACTATTTAGCAACTATTTAGCAAGCATTGTGCAACTATTTAGCAACTATTTAGCAAGTATTTGGCAACTATTTGGCAACTATTTGGCAACTATTTGGCAACTATTTGGCAACTATTTAGCAACTATTTGGCAACTATTTAGCAACTATTTAGCAACTATTTAGCAAGTATTTGGCAACTATTTGGCAACTATTTAGCAACTATTTGGCAACTATTTAGCAACTATTTAGCAACTATTTGGCAACTATTTAGCAACTATTTGGCAACTATTTAGCAACTATTTGGCAACTATTTGGCAACTATTTAGCAAGTATTTGGCAACTATTTAGCAACTATTTGGCAACTGTTTGGCAACTATTTGGCTGACTCTTCACACTATGGCGCAGGTGGAGCAACTGGTTGTAAAGACAGGGTTACAGAATGTGTGGTCATTTTTTTTTTTTACTAATGTGTCACCGCTTATCAACGCTCAAAGGCCACTCGAGGATCAGGGTTAACGAGATTGTCAGTTGGTGACGAACAATATTATGAGAGGATTGGTAACGATGGTTGAAATGGTCAGAATTTGATTATTTAGGTGAACAGCTCGACAAAAATTTGTTAACATTGAACTTGAAAACAACTTGTGCGATTGTATTCCACAGATGGGAAGTTCTTGGAACGAAACCTTGTTCATGGAATTTCCATTTAGTTTTAGGTACACAGAGGAAGAAAGAAAAATTATTTACAGTTGTTGTAGCTAGACGAGTTTTTTCTGTGAATATTTTACAAGGGGAACCAGAGGTTCAAGCTCAGTCAGCACATACCATGAAAATGACGATAGAGTAGAGAAAGACTAGCAACCTCTCTTATGTGAAAAAAGGGGGTGTAAGGAAGAGATCATCCCCTACTAGATTTCGAAGTTGATTCTGTACTCTGTCAAATTAGAAGAGTGCTCAAAGCGGTACCTCCCCAGATGTGAGAGCAATACTCCATCTTAGGACATATCTTGCTCTTGTATAGGTAGAGTATTGCGTCAGGAGTGAGGTACTTTCTGGAGCGATAGAATGATCCAACCATTTTTCAGCAATCTATTCTCTTATCCTGTACTTCCTCTGTAACAGTCTTCCAGCACCTTCTGTCTTTGCTCCTTTGGGTGAGAGGAAGGCCGTGAGTTTGCAGACAGGTCTGTATTCAACGTCCGTGTGAGGGAGGATTGGGATGTCTGACTTGGCAAGTTATCGATATTGCTGAGAGTGGCTTTCCTGAGTCGAACCTTGATAGAGGAGTCTGCGTGGGGCTCTGCAGTCGAATGTCTTTCCCGACCTCATCCTCAACTCTTCGATTGAGTGCCGTCATAGATCAAGGGGTGATCTCAGTTCTTCGCTGAATGCCGAGACGTGCTCAGAAAGCTTCCTCAGTCCAGTGATCTTTCACGGTCTGTAAAGGAATTGTACAGGGATTTAGTGGACGGTGTTAGGGTTAGAAAAGGTCAAGAGGATCTTACTAACCTGATCCTTCTTTTATTTTGTTTCTTTGTTTTTCTGTCTTTTTGGGTGTTTTTGTTGTCCCATTCCCTCTCTTTTTCCAATGGACTTGTAAATATCTTTTGTGAATAAAATTGATTTTAAACCATTGGCGATATTTTAAGTAGGCTAGCTTATAGAGTAAATGTGGTATTGTGGTGATTGCTGAAGTGAAATTGATGAACAAATGATGAAAGAATAAAAGGAATAATGCTTGGACGAATGGAGCAGAGACAGAGGGTGATCATCCATTCCCCTCTCCTCATACTTTTGATGGCCTTGTGCCTAACTTTAGTAATTTTTTAAACCTTTTTTGGCAAATAAATAATTCGAAGTGTAGTATCTGTTCTGATCAAGGCAAATTTTATCGACAATTTGTGTACCTGCTAGTGCACCACACATTAACCTCTACCTTTGTAACATAGGACCCCACACGCTTCTTTCACCTGTGGGTATTGTTATTGGTCACTCACGCACAGGTGTTTGATATCCCAGTTGCTGTGCCGAGTAAAACAGATACCTCACTCTGATCCGGTGTCACTGAAACACTTGTAACATAGGTGGTCCACTCGTGTCTCTATCTCTGTGCTCACATGTCTGGTTCTCTTCGCAGAAATCTTTCCAGACTGTGAACACCCTCTTTGGGCCGATGATCGTCAATAGTGGCTGTAAAAAAGAGATGAGTCGAATCTCCTCTAGGTCGTGATGACGGCGATGATGATGATCTCGTGATTCTGTGAAGGCAAGGTTACACAAGCAGAGCAAATAGACAATAGGAATAATTCAAACAACTCAGCGGTTTCTTTTGTATCAAATAATTATTAACAAATAAAGGAAGAAATTGATTTAACCTTAGCTCAATGTCTATTTTTGGTAATGTCTTTTTTTACTAAACTATTTCGTCGTCTCCTTCTCTCTCTGCGTGTGTGCGTATCCCTTTTCAACGATTATTTTCACAAGTTGGGCTAATTAAGTCTTTTCCCTATGTTTAGAAAACGATGGCTGAGCACGGGGGAGGGGAGCTCTGGCTAACACGAGCAGCTAGGATTGCGACCTACACGGGCCAAATCCCAGGTCCAACTGACTGTCTACTCAAAACAAAATCCTTTCTCTTCCCAAAAAGGCATATTGTAACACCCTTTCTTTCTCTTTGGGTCTCTCTTGCTCTCTCGGGAGGGGGTGGTGTTGGATATACTGATTTACTCCCTCTCTCTCTCTCCCATCCCTTTCTCTTTTCTCGTTGAGTGATGAGGGGACGCGTCTCTTCACTGATTCAGATAATTTGAATTTCTCTATTAGATTTCATTGCCGTGATAACAAAACACATTACTCGGTTTCTCGCAGTGACATGGACCTTTGTCCTAATTAATGATGACAGCTTGGATGGCTATCTCTGGCCATCCTTCTTGCCTGCCCAGCTAGCCAGCGCCTTGCAAATGAGCCTCTTTGTTTAGTGGTAATTAGGTTTGACAAGTCTACGTACTTTTGGCCAGACGACTGGCGCCATCTCCCAGTTTGTTTTCTATAGTTGATTCCGTGTGAATATATACTAGTCTCAATTCTCTACCTCAATTCTATGTAGGGCCCAACATCATCGCCAAGACAGCTTAGATGGCTATCTCTGGCCATCCTTCTTGCCCATCCAACTTTACACGGGTTTTTCTTGTTGATGTTTCTTTTAGAATTTGACGATTAAGCTGTTATCAATATTCCACCTCTCTGGTAAATGTCTTCCCATTGTGTGGGGATAATTGCAATGACAACTTAAGAAACCCTCCCAGGCTTTCAGCGCCATCCTCTCCGTTTGTTTTCTATAGCCGATTCCTTGAAGATATATACTAGTCTCAATTTTCTACCTCAATTCTATGTAGGGCCCCACATCATCACCAAGATGCATGCCAGTGTGCCCCAAGGGTGCACGATCTCTGTCGGTCCTATTGGTTGTTTCATATCTTGTGTCACATCCAGTCCTAATGGGAAGACAAGCAAATAACAATATTAATATACATGTATGCAACTACTACTACAAAGAGAGAGAGAGAGAGAAAAAAGACAACCTATACTCGCTGCTACTATGATTAACACGCAACATCCTCAATCAAATGGAACACAAATCCTCCCAGACTAAGAAAAATTGTATTGGTAATGGCCACACCTCACATTAAATTTGACCTTGTATCACATTCAGCCCTCGCGTGGAGCGGGCAGGTAAAGGATAAAACAGTCAGTTGTGTTAGATGCAGTATTAGTGTAACGGGACCCCATACATCTCTCTGACCCCGTGGGGATCGTTGGCCACTCAAGCACAGGTGTTTGATATCCTGGTCGCGGTGCCAGATGTAACAGTACCCCACTCTCTTCTGTGTCACGGAACCACTTATAACATAGTTCCCCACTCGAGTCTCTGTCACTTCGTTCACGTCTCTGGTTCTCTACACAGAGATCTTGCCAGACCGTGAACACTCTTCAGCCGATCGTCGTAGTGGCAATAAAAACAAAGATATGTCGATCGAAATTCTTCTCGGCCCGGATGACAACGATGATGATGGCTTCGTTGATTCTGTGAAGGCAAAGGTTATTCAAGCAGAACAAATTAATAACTCGGCGGGGTCTTTTTGTAGGAAAAGTAATTATTATCAAAGGTAAAAGAAAAGAATTGGTGTTACATTGAATTAATGTCTATCGTATGGTAAATGTCTTTTGCACTCAACTATTTCGTTGTCTCTCTATGCGTGTGTGCGAATCCATTTACGAACGCAAGTGGTTATTTAAGTCACTAATCTAGATTTAAGGAAAACGATGGGTTTTACTTTGCCATGCACGCCTTTAAATCGGCGTGTGCGTCTCCGATGTCCGACCTCAGAGACGTCTCTCGTCGTTCTGTCTCAAAGTACTTTTTCTTACTGAAAAATGTCCATCACTACACTCTCTTCTTCTCTCGTCCCTTTCTCTGTGTTTCTTTCTCTCTCAGGGGTTTGGAGGGGGTGGGCGCGTCCCCTTTTCAATGACACAGATAAATGGGATTTCCCTTTCTGATTTTATTGTTATCATAAAAACAATTACTCGTTTTCTTTCGTTGTGGAACAAAGGCCGTTTGCCTTAATTAATACCGACAGCCCAGATGATTATCTTGACCATTTTGAGCGGCCACCTACTTCGCCTGCTCTGCCCAAATTTTCATTTCACAGCTGGTTTGTGACTAACTGTTGCAACCATTATCCATTTTGACAATTACTTGTCTTTTTCGTAGACATTTCAACGCCTGATTCAGCTCTGTTTGGATAACCGATTCATGTCGAATATATGTACTAGTTTTATATCACCACTTCGTTCTACGTAGGGTCTAGCATCATCACTAAGATGCATACTAGCGTGTAACTATGGTACCCGATCCCCGTCGTCCCTAGCTACTTTGTCACATCAGCGCACAGAGCAATATAAATATTGCCCCCCCCTCAAGTAGACTATTAGTACTCCATGATGCCCATAACTTCAGCTTTTCACACAGTTTTTATAATTTGCATGTTTTTGATTATTTTGCAGAATGTGAACATAAAAGAGACATAAAAATAACAATTCCCTAAATGCACTATTCTCTCATGCATTAGAACATAATCATTCTTTTAACTTTAAACAAGCTAGACTCATTAAATTCATTTCAAATAAATCTCAATGAAGACTTCTTGAATCAGCACTTTGACACAATTAAACAACATAACGACTTCTACAATTTATCTCGTTTAATCAACAAACTAATACTAACAGAACAGTACGTGCATTTAGATCCACACATTTTGAATGGTTCGTCCCAAAAAACATTTTTTTTGCATCATAAAAAAACAACTTTTTTCATGTCACAAACGCACCACATATTTTCGAAATATTGTACTTCTATATTATTTCTTCAAATCAGTCACCTTGAGAAAGTCTTGAAATAAAGACGAAACATTGATGAATATATAAATAATTATGTGTTTTCCTTTTTTATTTTACAGTACGTTGGAATATTATTTCCATAAACATCATATATATATATATATATATATATATATATATATACATAATTTCTTTTTTCATATGTAATATATCTTTCTAATCTTCTTTCCTCTTCTCATATATAATGTTATTTTGTTTGATTTTCAAAATCAGACCCAAATAGCAATTAAAATGATAAACAAACTTTGATTCTGACTAGCCAATTTTCATTTGTTATTGTTGTACCATGTTATTGGCAATAATAATAACGTACTTCCCTACAATGGATTTTTTTTTAATTCTTAGTCCGGCCCAGACGGCTGATAATATGAAACACTTCTATAATTAAAAAAATGTGCAAACAAATCAAAATTAAAAACTGAAATGACTTCATTGCATCCCGGGCAACGCCGGGTAGGGTACAGTTAGTAGAATATATATTGAAAAAGAAAAGTCATTAAAAGTTGAAATGGAATTATTTATTATTGATTAAAATTTAAATAATACACAGGGTTTGAAACACATTTTACGCGTTTTGGAAATGAAAAAAAAGTCATATCTTGGCCAATAATTGATGTCTTCTCAAAATTCAAAGGGCATCTCTTAGAGGATCTTTTGCTGAATATAACCTCCCAGGCGTGACCTGAATGTGGAGCATGCGATCTTTACGATGTCCTTCGAGAGATGCCTGAACACCAGTTTTATCCTGGTATTGCAGACAATATGGTTGGTGTCGTTCTCAACTGCGTTCCACACATAATAGTCCGTGGAGTTGCAACGAGGCGAGTTGGAGGGGGGTGGAGGGTTAAGATTAGGGTTAGGGTTGGGTTTAGGGTTAGGATTGGGGTTGGGTTTAGGGTTAGGGTTGGGTTTAGGGTTAGGGTTTAGGGTTAGGATTGGGTTTAGGGTTAGAGTTTAGGTTTGGGTTAGGGTTGGGATTAGGGTTGGGTTTAGGGTTAGGGTTGTGTTTAGGGTTAGGGTTGGGTTTAGGTTAGGGTTTAGGGTTAGGATTGGGTTTAAAGTTAGGGTTTGGGTTAGGGTTTGGATTAGGGTTGGGTTTAGGGTTAGGATTGGGTTTAGGGTTAGGGTTTGGGTTGGGGTTAGGGTTAGGTTTAGGGTTAGGGTTTAGGGTTAGGATTGGGTTTAGGGTTGGGTTTAAGGTTAGGGCTTGGGTTAGGGTTAGGGTTTAGGGTTAGGGTTAGGGTTTAGGGTTAGGATTGGGTTTAGGGTTAGAGTTGGGTTGGGTTTAAGGTTAGGGCTTGGGTTAGGGTTTGGGTTAGGATTTGGTTTAGGGTTAGGGTTAGGGGTTAGGGTTGGGTTTAGGGTTAAGGTTAGGGGGGTGCAGATGTTGGAACTGGTGAAGTCGTAGAAGTTCTCAGATAGCCATTTCTGGATTTCTCGAAGATGTGACATGGAGTTGAGTCTTGCTGCCATACATATGGCTTTCCCACAGCCATCCTCTCTACCCAGTGCTTGAAAGCAGTGGGCAGCAACTTAATACAGTCATCTGAATTGAGTCCCTTTTCGAAGATGTTAGGCGATATGACGTGGCCTTCACTAGAAACACACCCAAACACCATCCAAGTTTGAAGGAACTTGATCTTCATGATGCACAGGACTTGGTGCCAACTGTAGGCTAGCTACCTGTTGTTCTGTGAATTGTGCAACTGATCCTGCAAAGAATCAGAGCATCTTTGGTTCAATTGGGTGCTTAACTTTGCTGAGGAGTTTCTTAGCTTTCGTAAGGCAGTTCTCTTTGGTCTTGGCGGTGAGTAGTTGGCCCTTGTGACTCTTGTATGAAGAGGTACCAAAGATCCTAGCTTCACAGGCGCCATTCCGATGCCCATCTCTTTCGTCAAGGTCCGCATTACCTTGCCTGGATCTTGCTGCACCTTTTTTGCAGCTTTTCAACGAATTTTTTTGCATGGACACAGTCAAAACGTCTGCTATGATCCTTCTTGCTAGCCACTACTTCCACATCTCCATCGCGATTCTCCAGCGCACATCTCATGGCCTTCAATGTATTCAAGGAACGCTGAGATGCAGCTAAGATTTCCAAATTTTTTAATCCGGCGCAAATAATGATGTTTACCATCGTCTCCAGTTTTCAAACCCACCAACATAACACAGAATTAGCTATCCATTGCACTTTACCGCTATTAAATACTTCAAATGGTTCTGAAATGACAGGATATAAAAAATGATCAAATTTGTCTCAAACACCCTGCATACCTAAAAATAAAGGCATAATAAATATATAAATAATCTTTATATTAATAAAAATTTGAAACAACTTCTCGTGTGTCTGTGTTTTCCTCATGACTTTGAATTATTATTTTTTATTATAAATATTAATCAAATAATTATTAAATTCAAAAATGCATAAAATAAGACGAAATTTTAAAAATCCCGTTTAAAAACTTATTTAATAATTAAATAAGTTTTTAAACAGAATTTTTTAAAAGGACAGGATTTTTTCAAAGGACGTTAAATCCATCACAATGCATTTAGGTTTCTTTGTAAACAAGTCAACCGTTTTATTTATTTTTTAATCGTTAAAAAAAAAAATTAATTACTTTGTGACCCTTAGAAATTTTAAAGTAATTTGGAAGCATTTAAAGTGTCGAATAGAAAGTAATTTCTGTTGTTAAAATTCTTAGCAAATCAAAGATTGAAAGTTTCGGAAGCTATTTTCATCCAATAAATAGAGAGTAAAACAACCCTAACCCTACGAAAAGTAGTCATAAAATTTGGTTGAATTAATAATTTAATCAACGACCAAATGATACCCTAATAATTAAATTTAACTTGCCAAAGAAATCATATTAAAAATAAAAACACTGGCATGCAATTCTGGCCCTTAGCCTCTTATCTAATATATAAAGGAGACCGTTTCTTTGACGTTAATAGCTTTTTTAATACAAGGTAGATACTTAATTCTGTTTCCGAAGCAAGTTATGGCAAGTATTGGTCCGTCTTCTTGAAAAAGAAAAATTGTAGTGCCAGCTTTAATGTTAAAGTAGGAGTACATCAGGGTTCTGCGCTGAGTGGGTTGCTTTTCATTTGTGTCTTGGAGTAATTTCTTAAAGCCGTACAACGCATGCCAGCATGTAAAATGGACGTTAAACCGATGATGATGATGATGATGATGACGACGACAATCATGATGATGATTATAATGCATTGTCCAGAGTGTTTCATATGGGTTGTTCAGAAGAGATGTTGTATGCTGATGGTTTGGTATTTGCCTGTGAAACAATGGATGACCTACTTGTTAAGTTAAAGACTTGTAGGAATGCTATGGAAAGTAGATGTCTGAGAGTGAATGTTACTAAGACCAAAGTGAGGATTAGTGGTTGTAGTGTTGGAAAGCTCCCAGGAAGAGGAAAGTTCCCCTGTTCAGTTTGTGGAAAAGGGAGTTGGGTGCAATTCAGTTTTTATCTTGTACTAGCAAGCATTGTGGTCGGGTTAGATGTGCAGTGGAATTACTGATTTAATATATTTTTTTGCAAGGTTTGTGGTACATGTAAGCATTGGGTACACAAGAAGTACAGTGGAATTACTAGTGGGTTGAGAAAGGATAACCGGTTTATATGCAAAAAGTGTCTCTATCCACAGAGTTTCGTATGGGTTGTCCAGAAGAGATGCTGATGGTTTAGTATTTGCCTGTCAAACAATGGAAGACCTATTTGTTAAGTTAAAGACTTGTAGGAATGCTATGGAAAGTAAATGTCTGAGAGTTAATGTTACTAAGACCAAAAGTGATGATCAGTGGTTGTAGTGTTGGAAAGCTCTCCAAAAGAGTTTCTTGAAAGGGAGTCGGGTGTTACTCAATCTTTTGTGGAACTTGTAAGCATTGGGTGCACAAGAAGTGCAGTGAAATTTACTGGTAGGTTGGGAGATGATAATCAGTTTATGTGCAAGATGTGTAAGACAATGGAGATGGATTAGAACTCAGATGTGGAGAAAGTATACCAGGATGTCGAAGCTATTGAGGTTGACGAGAAGATTTGTTACCTTGGTGATACCATTGAAGCACAGCGTAGAGCAGGTGCTAACGTGATTGCAAGAGTTAGGAGTGGATGGAGTAAGTTCAGGGAACTTCTGCCTTTACTAACCATTGAGAGAAATGATATGAGAATGATACAATGGATGTGTAATGTGAGTCTTAAAGATAGGCTTAGATCTGATGACCTCAGAGGAAGATTGAATCTGGACAGTATAGAGGAATGTGTACAGAAGAGTAGACTTTGATGGACAGTATAGGGAGTGCAGAACAGGAGACTTTGATAAAAGAATGGATAAGAGTTCTTGGGTTAGTAGATGTAAAACAGTTATGGAAGCAGATCCAGTTCACAGGGGAAGGAAAATATGGGAGGAATTGGACTTGACAGAAATGGAGAAAATAGACTTGAGAGGAAGAGGAATGAATAATGACCTGCCATAGATAGGTTAGTTTGGAAGTCAATTTCTTAAAGCCGTCCAACACATGCTAGCATGTAAAACAGACGTCAAACCGATGATGATGATGACGATGATGATGATGATGATGATGATGATGATGATGATGATGATGATGATGATGATGATGATGATGATGATGATGATCCGATTTTAACATTTTAATATTTAATCCTCTTAATCATATTTAAAAGAGGGAGAGGAGTTTTTACACTCAAACTTTTCTTCCTCCTGTCACTCATGAACACCAGGAACAAATTTAATAAGAGACATTTTTCAAAATTCACCAGTAGTAAATTATATTCCAGACATTTTCTTTGGCTAATACTCTCTCTTCTTTCTTTTGTTTTGATAAGTGATTTAACGATGGAGTGAGAAGGGAAAAAATTAAATGACCGACCTTTTCCTGTTTTTAAATTGACTGTTTATGTCAACAAATCAGTAAGTTTTTTTTTGTGATTTTTTTACAATAGTTAATAGAAAAAGGGTGAAAAAACAAATAGGCAACAAATAAAAGTAAATTTTAAGGTGTTTGGAACAGGTATTTGTTGATTATTTCTTGAAAATCAGGTAGGCCAGATCCGGCTATGGGTTGTCAATTATTTTAAAATGAGATAAAATCCATCATAGTTTTATCGGATTTTTAAAATGCAATAAAAACACATTAAAATACCTTAAAACACAAAAAACCTATCCAAGTAGGTAGAAAAGTAATTTTTCTTGCCTTTGTGGTAACATTTGTTTGTTGTCTATTTGTTTTGTTTTTTTTCATCCTTTTTTCTGTTAACTATTGTAAAATATCGCCCCTTTTTTCATTGCACTTTAATGTTTGTTCAGTTTTGGACAATTATATTTTTAAATCTTTCAATTTTTCAGAAAGAAAGTTACTATTAAAAAAAAAAACATTAATTTTTGTTTTAACGGAATCGTACGTCAGGGAAAAAATCCTGTTTGACCACGACCATCGTAATAAAGGAGGCCAGAGCGCTGGAAAATGACGTCATGCTCTAAAGTAACAAACGAGAGTTGTCGAACAGTCAGACTATGAGCATTTTGACCCCTCCTTTCACTTTAAAATTCATCAAAATTCAGGAAATCAACCAATTTTAATGAAATTTTCAGTATTTATTAATTAATGATCACGGAATATAACTGACCCATTACTTTATTAGAAATTTCAGTGCAAATGTATTATTTCGTGTAATTTGCGTAGGCTAGACAGCAAACATTAAATTAATACTTAATAATAAAATGGTGCTGTCATAAATTTTTTGGTTTTTACAACATGAAAATTTTTCTTTGAAAAATAATTTGTCTGATTTAATATTCATTCTTTAAATAAGTTCATTCTTTCCGGTCTAAATCGAATGAAAAGTTATACTGAAATATCAAGACAAAATAAAACGCTCCAAACTGAAAAGTTTAAAAACAAAACAAAAAACGTATAAATCGGTATAGAAAGTAGAAAGGGGGGAAAAAAAAGAAAGAAAATGTCTTATTATGGAAATAGATTTGCGTCATCTCTTCTGTTATTCGTAGGGAAGGCTTTTTTGTGACGGGGTGGATATATATTTACAAATAAATACACATTGTTCTTTATTATAAAGTGTGGGATTTATTAAATATTAATCAATTATTTATTTAAATAAAAAAAAATGCAACAGCAAGGCAAGGAGATGTTTAGGAAGTTTTGTGTTTGCAGTTGCACGTGTAGAGTTAGTCTCTTGTGCGGTTAAAATCCTCATTTATTAAAAGATGGACACTTTTACTTTTCATGTAATTTTATAAATAAAGATTAAAACATTACTTTCACCGAATTAATTGTAGTTTCATAAGGATTAATAATTAATAATCAATTAATAATTTGGTATTATCGGAGCCCTGCACGCTTTTGCTAATTTACCCAAAAATAAAAATGAGATTCTAATTTTTTTAGGCGATTACATGTGAACAGCCTGAAAAACTTTAAGATTTGTTACCCCCCCCCTCCATTACAATAATGGTTAGATGTCCTTAAAGCGCTATCTAGTCTGGAAATGGGTGATTATTACCGCCTGGTGGCCCGGAAGTGGGTGATAATTTCAGGTTAAATTTATACACGAAACTGAACTCTCACTATAAATTCTAAACTAATTTTTTTTTCTATTTAATTTTAACCACTAAGTTTACATGTAATCGCCTAAAAAAGTAGAATCTCATTTTTGGAGGGGGAAGGGTGAATTAGCATAGGATGTTGAGTTAAATTTTTACCAATAATTTAAACGATACAATAATCATAATCCTATATATAAAAATGGTAAATTTGCAGATTTGCACCCGCTACTAACCCCCCCACCGCAAATGAGATTCTACTTTTTTTCGGCGATTATGATTTCGCATATAAATTAAACATTAAATGATTCCTCATTTCCGGACCATCATAGCTTTTCTAGGGCAGTTGACCAAAATTGTTTTTTGTTTTTCGCTATGAGAGATATATTCTGGGCGTTATGTTTGCAGGGGGGGGGGGGCGTATGCTGAAAAGGTAGTAAAAATATTAATAAACACTTTTCATTATTAAAAAACATTAGTTATTATTGACAAACATTTTGAGGGGTCGAAATTGAAATTGAAACAGATCATAGCATTTCTGTATTTGTGGTCCCACGAGAATGCCGTTTAGGGTGAGGTTAGGATTAGGGTTGTGTTCGGGTCATTTTTTTTTTTTTGCAAAAGAAGGCATGGCTCATAGAGGCTAGTACGAGTAAGGTGGGGTGGGCACGAGCTACGCTCGTTCGACAGTTTATGTTGCGTTATCAAACGAGTGCGTTCGGGGGTCATTTGGGCATCGTTTCTGGGGGTGCACGAACGTGGAGGTCAGTGGCATGGCCAAAACGCATGCATTCAGAGAACGAGTGTTTTTCACGCACACACACATGAATAAAAAAAAAACACTTCCTTTCATTAACCTAAAAATGTTTTTAAAAAGCATAAAAAACACTTAAAATCATTACCCTCTTCTATGCTAACAAGAAAAATATCACAATTTGCGTTAAAAAATTGTTTGAAAAAACAAATAACAACAAAAAACAAACAATTGAACAAAAACAATTTTTTCTAAATTCGAATACCAAAAACCCTCCCTTGACCCTACTACTAACCCTAAGTTCGAATGGCAAGTCCCCTTAACGATAATCCTCGTCAAACCACACGTAATCGCATGAAAAGTAGACCCCCGCCCCCCCCCCAATAAAAAAAACCGCACAGAATTTCTTTCCCATAGCAATTTTTTGTTGTTAACTTCTCTAAAACGCTAAAATGGTTTGAAAATGGGGGGGGGGATCATTTTACGTTAAATGCGAAACTGATCCTTTATAAATTATAAAATAATTGTTTTGTTTTTTTGTTTGCTGTTTTTTGTTTCTTTTCTTTTTTTTTTTCAGGGTGTAATCACCTAAAGAAGTAGAATCTCATTTTTTATGAGGGGGGGGGGGGTCGGCGCTCATCTACAATAATATCTAAAATTTTAAAAATGGTAAAATAAAATGAAACGAAACAAAAATGAAAGTAAAAAAGACTCCCGGGCAACGCCGGATAAATGCAACTGATGATAAATAAATTAACATGTTTATTTAATTTCATGGCCAAACAACAAAAATTGCTTGTCATAAATCATACTAAACTATATTTGCAACTAAAATTGTCGAATTAATTCTGTTGGTTTTTTTTTTAAAACTAGAAATGTTGATAATAATAATAATATTTTTTTTTTTAATAAAATAAATAAATTAGCGCACGACAGGTTCCAGTTTCTGAAGGCTTGTGCTCTGCCAAAGTGAAGCGACCAATTACGTGCGTTGCTTAAAATATCATCCTACCAGCAAGCAGAAGACAGAATAGCAAATCAGTCAGAGGTTACGTCCTTGAGATTTGTAGTTGAAGGTCGCTGTAACAACTGTCAGGGACAAACGTAGCTCTCGCTCGTCTCGATTCGCAGTTCCTCAAAATACACACCCACTCGCTGAGCGGTAGAAACTGCTCCAATCCTCTGCACAGCTCCGACCTGTTCATCAAACAATGGCGTGTCAACCGCAGTCCGATGCTGACCTGAAAAAACAAATCACCATCCGAGGAATCGCCCAAGTTGGCGATGTGGCCGGAATCAAGAAAAGTTTCAATAGGCATTTGCATTTCACCCTGGTTAAAGACAGGAATGTGGCCACCCCAAGAGACTACTTCTTCGCCCTAGCGCATACTGTGAAGGACCATTTAGTTGGACGATGGATCCGAACTCAGCAGTATTATTATGAAAAAGACCCAAAGGTGCGTATTTTTTTTTATCGTTGTTGTTTTGGGGTTTGTTTTAACTGTAAACAATAAAAAAAATGATGTAATTAAAAAATTAAGCTCTCCGGTAAACGATCTCCAGCTTTTTTTTTTCGTTTTCCAACAAAAATGTCGAATGTATTAAAAAAAAAAAAAAAAAAAGAACTGTTTAATGTTTTTTTTCAATGTTTATAAAAATAAAAATAAAAAATACGCTATAATTTTTTATTTATTTCGTGTTTAAATGCAAATTTATATAAAAATGCGCATTTTTGTAATTAAGTTACATTTGTTATTGCACGATCGAAGATTGTTTCTTTCTTGATTTTGTCAAGCAACAGTTTTTGTTTATTTTTCGTTTTATTTTTTTTGTTGTCTTTTTTGCACAATAATTTTATTATCAAGTTAATATAATACAAACTGTACCTACCCGGTGTTGCCTGGGATTCTACTTTTATTTTTGTGTCGCTTTATATTTTATTTATTTATTTATTTAGTACACCGTTTTCTTTTCTTTTCGTCAAATTATTTTTAATAGGATTTTCAACGTCAAATTTAATTATTAGCTCCAAAACTTTAAGTTTTCGATACATGAGAATTTCAATTTTCTAAAGCCAGAAATTACTTGCTATCTAACAGTTTAAATGCTTTCAAATTCCTTTCAAATTTCAAAAGGCTCAAAGAAGTAATCCATTCTTTTAAAACTTTTTTTTAACTATTAAGAACAGATTAAAATGGCTGCCTTATTTAAGAAAGAAACGGAAATGCATTGTGGTGGATTTAATTTCGTAATTTTGATTTCAATAAATAATTGATGAATAGTTAAAAATAATAATAATGTAAGTCGCGAAGAGGCGAGAAACACAAGTGGTCACACAATTTTATTAATATAGAGAGTTTAAGATTTTACAATAAAACAATTACGTATCTACGCCTTTTCTTTTATCTCCGAGGAAAAGAAGAAAAAAAATCACCAGTTGCACAGGTGCGCTTTAAAAAAAAATCGAATACTCTCGTATTTTAAAGAATTTATATTTAATCTAAAGTCCAAATAATATCACAAAACAATCACCGCTAATAATGATGGCAATATTTTAATTTTATTGACCAAATTCTATTTATAATTTTCAAATTTAAGAAACCTAAACTTTAATTTACATTTCAAATTTATTTTTTAGTTTAATAATCTTTTTTGAATCGTTGAATCTCACTCATTTTAAAACGCAATTTCGAATCTAATTACGTTTTTGTAAATTTATTTTTGAAAAAGTTCTTTAAAACTAGCAAAAAGAAAGCAAGTTATTATTTCATGGCATCTTTTTTTTTTTTTTCAAAACGAGAATAAAAAGTGAAATCCATTGTTAATGGTCAATCGATGGTCATCCGTTTCGCCATACAAGGTAAAAAAAAAAGACCCAATGATTAGATTAGCGGATAAAACCTTAACCCAAGAGATACATTAATTTACTTGCTTTAAGATGGAATAAAATTTCCGCGAAGAAAATATTTTAAAGTTCGCAGATTCTTCTAAGCAATTTCCACTAGAACTATGCGCGTTTTTTTTTTATTTTTAAATTTATTAATATTTGTATTTTTGAGTGGAGACTCGTCGTATAATTTGTTAATGATTGATTCAAAATGTCTCTTAGCTTTTTATTTTTATTATTTATTTTTGAATTATTTTTATCATAGGTCACCTTCTTTCGTCTTTCTTTCCATTAAAAAAAACAACGGAAACATACCACATAAAGCAATATTTTTTTTCATTTTTCTTTAAAAAAAAATTAAAAAATTGAAAATTAAATTGGACATTAAAAAAAAAATTGAAAAAAATTGAAAATTAAACTGGACATTAAAAAAAAAATTCCTTTTTTTACTAGTCTATTGATTTTCGTCGCTTTTAACATAAAATCACCAGTGCATTGTTATTGGTAGTAATAATAATAATAATAATAATAATAATAATGCCGACTTTAACAGAGAGTGGCAGTGGATGAAGAACATGGGGTAATACGTATTATAACTTAGTACCACCAATGATGGTTAATTTTGTTTACTCGTATTGTCACCAATACGTGATTTGACACAAGGTCGAGATTAAAGTGGGTAGTCCAGCCCCACCCTCAAAAAAAAAAAAAAGGAACACTGGACGCGGGTATTAAAATAACCATGTTCAAACCCGCCGGTATTCCCTGATGAGGGCGCTACAGGCAATAGACATATGCATCTTCTTCCTCCTCAAAAGGAAGAGGCAAAACCTGGGAGAATGGCCTCCCCAACACGAACAGCACATTTTTAATGATCCCAGCCGCGCCGAGTTGGCAGTCACTTGTATTACTCGTGCGATGATGCTTATTGGGACAGAAACATGACACCATTTTTTGTGGGCTTGTTGTTCGACGCGTACTTGAATCGGAACAGCAAAAAAAAAAAAAAAAAATGAACATTGTTTGCCTCCCCACGGCGACAAAGTTAGACACAATGTCGTTTTTAAAATGGAGAAACTTCAGCTTCCCCGAAAGGGCACTCTAGATTGGGAATAAAGTTGTTCGAAGAATTTCTCCTTTTGATTGAGGGGACAGAGAGGGAATTGGTTTATTCGAGATCGCCCCCCTCCCCCGTTCGACGGGTCTGATCAAATTCTGCAGCCATCAAGAGTGCCCCCCTTTTGTGGGAGCTGAATCCTCCGCGTTAAACTGTCCTTGCAGTGGGAGACAAGTAGATACGCAGAAATGAGTAGTGCATATTTCCGTAAGCGGTTTACCGAGCACAGCCTATTATTGTGTTAGGGGAACTTGTCAGCTTGTAGCCAACATCGCCAATCCTGCTGTAGTTTCAGCAAATTTAATTTGGTAGCTGTGGTCGGCTTTTTGGGGGATGAGGTTTAATATATTGTTGTGTGTAACTGTACGCATCTGCACACCCTACTTGACTTCTTTTTTTGTTTGCTTGTTTTTTTTTATTTTATTGTTGTTGCATTTGTGTCTAGTACGAAGTACTTGGTGCATTGTCGAACTCGTACTTTCCCCAGGTAACAACAGTTGTCCCATTCGACCTTGACATTACAACTTATAAAATAAACAAAAACACGACGACATAATCTCATGTTTACGTAAACATTGATCACACTTCCCTTCCTACGCCTTGTCAGTAGCAAAAGATATTTATTTTTATTTTTTACGAAATACATTTGTAAAATATCTGAATTGTTCATCAAAAAGATTTTGTTGCGTTCAATTTTACCATCTGGCAACTCCGTTTTGTTTCAGTTTGCGAGCACATTTTGGGCATATTATTCATTGCAATATTATGAAGTTTTTTTGGTGCTTGTACAGTAAAGCGTACATATGAAAAAAAAAACGCTGAAAATCGCAGTTCCAATTAAATTAACAGGAAACTCTTTAAAATACTTATGTATCAAGCAAAAATAGGTTTGTACACCAAAAATTAGCAAAAACTATCGAGTAGAATTATGATTAAAAAAAATAATCTATTTAATCGGGTTCGGCCATTGATTCGAGCGAAAAACACGAAATTCAGGGGGGGATAACCCAGTCTCATATTAACAAGTAATAAATTAATGGCATTCACCAAAATACGATGAAACTGATTTTTATTTTTAATTAAAATTCTACTCGATCATTTTCCCTACTTTTTGGTGAGGATACTTATTTAAATCTGCTGCGTAAGTATATAATACTGTTTTTTTTGTGGTATTGATAATTTGATACGGACGCTTCTCTGTACAAGCACCGTTTTTTTTTTTTTCTTTTCTTTTCGTCATTTTCCCACTATTGAATTACTACTTATCCAGATTAAGAGAGACATTCGAAAAATAAAATAAAACAAACTGAGGAATATCTGTTTGATGTATTTACCTGTCACGGGCTGAATATATCCTATACCAAAAATCACGTAAATTAATCAAGTAATTTTTATTTTATAAATAAAAATTGAATTTTACCAATAACGAATGACTGGGAAAATACGGCTAACGTTAAAACATATTCAAGGGAGATAACCCTAAGTATTGAATACGAGTTGATTTGGGTATCGTTTCTGGTGGTGTGGGGGCAAAGGTAAAGGTATGACCAGAGCGCGTACATTCATTCCTTTATCGGTAAAATTTTATTTTATAAAATAAAAACTACTTGATTAAATTACGTGATTTTTGGTATATGATATATTCAGTCCGTGACGGGTACGTACATCAGATATTCCTCAGTTTGTTTTATTTATTTTTATTTATTTATTTATTTTTATTTTTTTCGAATGTCTCCCTTAATTTGGATAAGCACCTGAATCACTACTTATCAAGGCCAAAAGCCACTCGAGGATAAGGATTAATGAGACAGAATGATTGTCAGCCCCAAAATGAACAACACAATGGGACTACTAACTAACAGTAGTATGTACTGCGTTTGGTTATTTATGGGGCGATTTATGACAAGAATTTGACACCAACCAAGTTGTAATCAGCTGGCAAGAAACTCTGGCCATGGAAATTCCGCTTGGCGTTAGCAACGTGGACGGAAGAAAGGAAAGCCTTTTTTCGTTGTGGAAGAAATGACGAGTTCTTCAAGGATGAACCAAAAATTGGAACTCAGTCGAGCACCTTCCATGGAAATAACGATAGGAGCAGAGAGAGACTGGCAACGTCTCTATGATAAAAGGGTTGTAGGGAAGAGAAGAGATCATCCCCCACTACATTTCAAAGTCGATATTGTAACTTGTGAAGGCAGGAAAGAGTGCTCTGAGCAGCACCTCTCCAGATGTGGAAGCAGTACTCCAGGACGTATCTGACTCTTATAATATAGGTAGATTGTCGCATCTGGAGTCAGGTACTTTTTCTTTTTTTTTTTTTTTTTTTTAAATATTAGCAACAGATTGGATATACGTCTTCTACTTTTGATCTGGAGTGAAAGTCAGTCTGAAGAACTTATCAAAAAAGGGGTTTTTCAAGAAGAGAGCCATTCATTTCAACTGGGGCAAAAAAGGGATCCACGTGTTAAAAGTAACAAGCCACTTTTCCCCCCATTGCACCACATGCTCCAGGTCCAAAGAGAGAATCAGTGAGATATTGATCACCAATGCTTTTCGAAGTGCTGCCATGGACAGTCATATCGTCTGCATAGATGGCAAATGATCTGAGGATCTGATTTGGTAGATCATTAGTGAAGATCAGGAAGAGTGTTGGTCTCATGCGCCATCAATTATTTTAAGTTTTAAGTATTTTAAAACCTTGAAACCATATGTTAAATTGGAATGTTTAGTTTCTATCGGGTAGTCATACATCGATTTCGTAATTTTTCGCCTATTTTGAAAGAAAACACTTTTAAATCTATTTTTCAAACCGCCTCTAGAAACCAAATAATGGAAATAAATTTATTACTGTTCAGCATTAATCTATATACTTATATTTAATCGTTTAGTGTGTGTGTGCGCTTGTTCGTAATATTTGAGCACCCGTTTTTCTCAACTTTTTTACTAACAATTAGTTTTTTATTTTTTCGGTGTACAATTACCTATCATATCGCTAGAGAATTCCGCGTTTTTTTTTTTTTTTAATTCTTTTCACATATTTTCGATTTTAGGAATGGGGGATCAGTTTCTTGTATAAATTTATGTAAATTGATCACCCATTTTTTGGCCATCACAAATTTGTTTCAATTCATTTCTGTGTACAATTACCTATGATGTCGCTAGAGAATTCCGGGTTTTGGAATTTTTTTCAAATATTTTAGATTTTAATAGGGGGATCAGTTTCCTGTATAAATTTAACGTAAACTGATCACCCAATTTTTGACCATGTTGCAAAAATCTTAAATATTTAAAAATTTCCCCAAAACCCGCAATTCTCTAGCGGCATGATAGGTAATTGTACACAGAAAAAGAAAAAAAATTTGGTCCGTAAAAAAGATGAAAAAAATGTGATTTATTACGAACAACATGGCCAAAAGGTGGGTAATCATTTTACATTAAATTTATATAGGAAACTGAATCCCCCTCCTAAAATCTAATATTTTTTTTAAATCCAAAAAACATGGAATTCTCTAGCGACATGATAGGTAATCGTACACTGGAGAAAGAAAAAAAAAAAATTTGGTCCATAAAAAAGTTGAGAAAAACGGATAGTGGAGTATTACGAACAAACTCCCATATGTGTGTTTGGAGAAGGAAGCCGCAGCAGTAGCGCTGATTGAATGCTATAGTATCAACAGCAGTCATGGGTGTGTAAGCTGTAAGCTTACTGCTAACAGCGAACTGACTCTGATTTGGGCGACAATGGGTTTTCTTTCTTCTGTTCCAGCAAATAAATTCATTAACTCCACACGTGTTTTATAGTTTTTCTTTACTTGATTTAAAGTTTGCATTTTGTTTCCACAAATTATTATACAATGAATAACTTAATAAATATATGAATATAAAAAAATATATATCAATGAAGTATTATGAAAATTATTATTGCAAATGCGTCCCCTTCCCATTCTAAACAAAAATAAAATTTATTTTTTTAACAGAATTGCTAAAACAAGTTGAACCTAGGTTTTGTTACTGGAAAACATCCTTGGGTAGTTTTCATTTATGTTAAAATTCTGGTTAATGTTAACTTTAGTGGAATCCTAAAAATGCTATGTGGCACTATTTCAAAACACTTTATTATTGTATAAAACCATTATCGTTTCCTTTTTTAAATTTTTTATACGTTTATTTAATAAAAAATAAAAAAATACCAAGGTTATTGTCGATACAAGCTAGAGAGGATTCAACTTGTCTTCTTAGTGTTTACACGTGTTTGACAATTCCGACGAATGGAAAGATTGTGTTCGGAGTTGTTGCCAAAAGAACAATAAAATATGTGCAAAGCAATCGCTTCATAAACGAGTCAGTTCAAAAGGCAAGAATACCCGGAATACCTGGCTGTATCGAGCATGCATATGCAATATGACAGAGTATCAAACAAGCCAAGAAAGAAAAAGAGGATGTTGGAATTGTATGGCTAGATCTTGCTAACACATATAGCTCAGTCCTACATGTGATGATTCAGAACGCGGTGGAGTTCTTTTGAATTCCAGAGACAGTTCAGAGTATGATCATGAAATATTACGATCAATACAAGACGTGCCTTACTACATGTAACTACACAACGGACTGGCGGTGGTTGGAGGTTGAGATTGCAGCAGGATGTACAATATCGGTGATCTTGTTTGTAATTGTGATGGAAATGTTGAGATGAACAAAGTGTGAAAGTGCACTTGTTAAGACCCGACTGTGAGCATTTATGGACGATGTTGCTGTAGAGTTGAAGAGCACAGAACGAATGAAAGAAGTATTGGACCAACTAGAACAACTTACTGAGTGATCAGGAATGAGATTTAAGATTAAAAAATCATGAAGTGTAACCTATAAGAAAGGTAGACAAAAAAATGAAGTATATGATCGGTGGAAAAGTGATCCCAACAGTAAAAGAGAAACTAGTAAAAAGCTTGGGTAGATGGTACAGACACATTAAGTGACAAAGAGCGGAAATACAGCGGCAGACGGTGGGGGGGGAGGATTAAAGGTAATTGATAAGATCGAGTTACCTGGGAAATACAAATGTTGGTGTCTGCAGTTTGGTCTGTATCTTCGGATAATGTGGCCATTGCAGATGTATGAAGTACCATTGTATGAACTACCATTGCAGATGTATGAAGTACCATTGTATGAACTACCATTGCAGATGTATGAAGTACCATTGTATGAACTACCATTGCAGATGTATGAAGTACCATTGTATGAAGTACCATTGCAGATGTATGACATACCATTGCAGATGTATGAAGTACCATTGACACAAGAACGGATTTAACAGCGGTGTGGAGTGTACATAAGAAGATGGTTGAGACTACCAAGAATGTTGAATAACTCGGCAATATTAGGAAAAGAGGGACAGCTGAAGTTACCTATTGCATCAATTGTTGAGGAATACAAGATGTCAAAAGTAAGGACAGTCATGATGCTCCATTTCTCTTACAACCAAGAGATTAAAGACGATCCACCTGAAGTAAGAACTGGGGATAAGTGGAAGGCAGAAGCGACCGAGACAGCTATTAACATCTTAGAGCGCGCGGATACTGTTGGGGCTGTACATGGTGTAAAAGAAGGACTAGGTATGCAGAATTTTAGACTTTTCTGCATGAGTAACCTAAGGCAGAGAAGAGATTCTGTGGTAAGTTAGATACGAAATGAAGAACAGAGAAAAAGATATCTACACCTGATGCAGTGTCGTCAACAAGGTCAGTGTGTTCACTGGAAAGGGTGTGAACTGGAAAATCGGATGGAAAGAGATCTGGGCTTGGGAGCGAGCAAGAACTTTGTTTCTGATAAAATCGACCTACGATGCAATGCCTTCCCCAGTGAAAAGTAGAGAAGTTTGAAGGAGAAGAGCTACTAAAAATAGAGAAGTTTGATGAAGAAGAGCTACCAAAAATAGAGAAGATTAAGATGAACTTTCACAGAGCTGGAACAACAAAAATGGTGAAAAGTCATTCAAGGATACAGATAACCGATGAAAGATGGCAAGGAAAATGGAACTTAGCAGTGGACCTCTAGAATACCTTGATCTTCTCACTGGTCTTTACGCAGCAGAGACCAGACCTTTTACTGTGGAGCAAGGAAAAGGTTGGAATTATGTTGGAGCTGATTGTACCCAGGGAGGATAATTTTGCAATTGCAGAAGATAGGAAGGATGAGAGATATAGTGATCTACTGATTGAGTGCCAGGAAAAAAGATGGAATGCAGAATATTATCATTTGGCTGTAGGTGCTCGAAGGTATGTTGAGTGAAAGCTGATCAAGATACTGCGAAATTGTTTTTGTTGTACAAATACAGAAGTAAATAACTTGTATTAACTTGGAGAGTTCATATTTTTTCTTTTAAACATCTTTTTTAAGAATTCAATAATAAATGAGGCGAAAAGCCTATAGAAGTATGTTTAGATGCGATATTTATTAATAAAATAAAAAATCAGGACATATATTTTCTTTTTCACTTTTACTTTGATCTTTTGGCTAGTAATTTCACAAGAGAAACCTTGCTTCGTCACAGCGGTGAGAAGTAATAGTTCTGTATGTTGGTAGTAGTCCGTATGGATGGAAAAAGACGTGTTGTTATAACGGTTCATTCACCTTTCAAATATGAGGAAACGCGCATGCTCGCGAGACTTGTATTAACATTGGAGAGTTTATGTATTTTTTTCTTTTAAACATATTTTTTAAGAATTTAATAATAAATAAGTCGAAAAGCCTATAAAAGTATGTTTAGATGTGATATTTATTAATGAAATAAAAATAAATCAGAACAGATTTTTTTTTCATTTTTCTTTTGATGTGTGGGCTAATAATTTCGCAAGGGAAACCTTGCTTCTTCCTAAATAACTTCAAACCGGATGTATAAGAAGCAGCAAAGAACGCGTCATTCTGGATCTGGTTGAAAAATAACGATGAATGTCAGACAGAAAAGTAGCTTACACCACTACCAATACGACCCTCGAATGGAGGGGGCCCCCCCGCCACTTCAGAACTACAGTAGAGGAATAGGGACTGAAACTGAAGTGGTTCCTCCTGATGATCGTGGTACTGGATCCGATTGTGGAGCTGTTAGCTACTGTGCACCGTAAGCAGTGCATACAAATTACTTACACACTTTTCCAAAAAGTTCAAAGATGGATGTTCTATGCCGAGTGATGCATTATGGTTACGAAGGAATTGCTTTTTTTTTTTTCTGAACAAATAAATTTGCAGAAAAATAAAATTATCAATTTTGAAATACTGAAAACTTTGTAGAAAATTGGTAATTTTATTTTTCTGCAAATTTATTTGTTCAGAAAAAAACCCCCCAATTTCTTCATAACCATAATGCATCGCTCAGCTTAGAACGGTCATCTTTATTAGAAAAGCATGAAAACAATAATTCGTGTTCAGCTTGTATAGACTCGATCCTACTGCCCCACCGCAGTAAGGAAGGGTTGGATTTAAGGGGGGGGGGTATCGGAATGGGTGTGTTAACCATAATGGAAGGACTGTTGCCAATATGGTTGGATAAAAACACTCGGACCTGTTTTTAAATGAAGCAAACTAGTTAGTTTGTCTTCAGTGAGATGTACGTATAACGATGCGATAAGGAGTCTGGAACAGGGATAAGTACAGGGTGGGCAAAAATAAGGGTCCTATTTTTAAAAATTCATAACTTTTTTATTTATTGATTTTTTTTTTTTTTTTTTTTTTTTTTTTTTTTTTTTTTTTTTTTTTTAGAATAAGTAAAGGACCCCTTCCGAAGCAAGCATGAGCCGTATTAGCCCTAAGGAACGTACCCTCATTTAGAAAACATTATTTTTGCTTAAAAAACTCAAAACAGTGTAAAAAACAATACTTTAGTTTTTGTAAGTTTTAAGAAGTGTTTTTCGGCTAAAATTTGTTTTGTTTATTTCAAAAAATCTCGGAAGGGTCAGTCTACACACACATAAAGTTTGGTGAGTTTAACTTTTATTTTGTGGAAGTTATTCAAATTCAAGTTATTCAAATTTAAAGATAGGACCCTTATTTTGGCCCACCCTGTATATGACTATATTTGCGTCAGTAGAGGTAATGCAATTTGCCATGCAACAATGAAGGAAAAGAATTCTATCACCGAAGTATGCGCCATCTTGAAAACTGAAGTAAACTCTGGCAACGTAATAGAAGCTATTAATACCTTCGCCAATCGTGTTGTAAGCTGTCAGTTTGATGTAATCAACTAGACAGCACCAGGTATGCAGAAGATTCACAAACTCCCCACAGGTAATGGTATGCAACATCGGATGGAGGGGGAAGGTATTTACCCAGGAAAAAAAGATGAATAGAGCTAAGCCGATTCGAGTTGATTAACAATTCGACTGCAAAAATACTGGATGTTACAAGTGAACAACCATGAAAGATAAAAACAAGTCGCAGACTATTAGAAAAGAAAACACGAAAGACACACGAGGATGAGATATAGAGATGGTCAGTAACGAATTCCAATGCACAAAATGTATGGAAGTGAAACCTGGCCAGTGAGGGTTGAGGACATGCGTTGCATGGAGAGAAACGATGGATGTGTAGTGTGAGTCTTAAAGACAGGCTTAGTTGTGATGACCACAAAGGAAGATCAAATCTGGACAGTACAGGGAAATGTGTGCAGAAGAGTAGACTTCAATGGTATGACAACGTTGAAAGAATGGATGAGTTCTTGGGTTAGTAGATGTAGAAGGGTTTTTTTTCATATTATTTTATGTTCTAATCAAACTCTGTATGGACAAATACAGAGGTACCCCCCCACCTTTTTTAGATGACGACCATAAAATAATTCCAACCTGGACAAAGCATTTTCTGGAAGGAATTGGATCGAATGAAATTTTATTCTTCTTAACATGCTGCAACAATTTACAAGGAAAACTGATGAACCAGAATCAAATATTGATTTTGTAAGAAGAAAGCTATCGATGACAAAGAAACGATAAAGAGACTGACTTTAATTTATATATTAGATAAGTAGTCATCCAGACAGTTTTGCTATATAACAGCTCCTCAGTTTGGCTAGACAGGCAAGTGTTTCAGGCTTGGATTGAAACCGGATCGTTTTTTCGACAGTCCGAGCTTCTATCCACTGTGTTGTCTTCGCAAATCTGTGTATCTATATAAGTAAGTAAAGTTTTTTGATGAATAGCTTTATTCCTACAAAATCAATGTTTTGTTCTGGTTTGTCAGTTTTCTTTGTGAAATGTTGGTGTATGTTCTTAACAAGAAAAAATGTATTTCGATTCAACTTTTTTCAAAAAATAATTAATCTGCCTTGGAATATTTAAAAAATGGATGCATTTTTCAATAATGACCTATATCGCAGCAGAAGCTACTAGTAAAAATATAATTAATTAGCATTATACAATAAATAGCCAAGTGAATTAGCTCAGATAGGAGAGCATCAGATTAAAGATCTAAAGGTCCCCGTTTCAATCCTGGATCTCATTTTTTTTTTTTTTTTTTTTTTTTTGAAACTCTTACAAATTCGATGTTTATTATTATCACATATTTTTACTTTTCTTAAAATTTTTTGGTCGCCGCCATCATCGTCATTGTATTTGGTTTAACATCTATTTTACATGCTGGCATGTAGTAGACAGCTTTTAGAAACTGCCAAACTGCCCTATCTCTATCTCTAGACAAGTCTTTATCACTTTTTTTCTCAAGTCCATCCTTATCACTTCCTCCAATCTTTTTCTTGGTCTTCCCGTGTGGGCTGACCCTGCTACTTCAATTGTTCTACATCTACTTATCCAAGAACTCGCATCCATTCTTTCAACATGGTCATACCATCGAAGCCTTCTATTCTGCATGCATCTCCCTATACTGTCCAGATTTAATATTCCTCTGAGGTCATCAGATCTAAGCCTGTTTTTAAGACTCGCATTACACATCTATCGTATATCATTCTCATATAATTTTTCTCCATGCACCGCATGTTCTTAACCCTCACTGGTCAGGTTTCACTTCCATACATCATCACACTGCATACACATAACTGATAGACTCTTTCTTTGGTTGGCATTTGAAATGCCCTGCGTGTTAGTAATGGCAAAAGTTCCCTGAACTTACTCCATCCACTCCTAATCCTTGCTATCACACTAGCACCTGCTCCACCCTGTGCTCCAATGGTATCACCAAGGTAACAAAATTTCTCAACAACCACATTAACTTTTCTATCCTGGCTACATAAAAACAAACTTTTTGACACGCACGCACGTGTGTATATATATATTAGAAAAAGAGGTCCTGCACTGTCTATCAAGCTCCCATCGCCACAATATTGCTTTCTTTGTTCTTGTTTTACAAGTACTTCCATGGAATTTGCTCCGAACTTGTACCACCTCCAACGTGAATACCCCCCAGAAAAACCCGATTATCAGCAGAATCCTACCCTTCACTGTAGAAGTCTCCAGATGCCGGAAAACTTTCTACTCTAATAGCTTCTTTCCGTTTTGGAATTCTCTCCCTGCTCCCTGTTTCCTTGACTGTACCAACATGCAGAAATTTAAATGTAATGTGAACAAACATCTTGCTGCTGCACAACTCCCCACTTAGGATACCCCTATAAATTTGGCCCCTAATCACAGTATGTCTCAGTGGCAATGTGCCCCCTTGTTTGGGATGGAAAAAAAAAGGCTGACCACCTGTGGACCTGAGAGCTCAGTCAGGTCTTCAGCTGTCCACTGATATGCTTGCATACAACTAGTATACAATATCAACTACCGAAAAGTTCTTTATTCGTTTTTACAAAGATTTTCATTATCGCTAATGGTAGCTGGCGATTTTCCCATATTTATATTACTAGCAGGAAGACCCGGCATTGTCCAGGATTGAATGAAGGAACTCTGTTTTTTTTTGCGTCCAGCCCATAACATCATATGATTCAATTTTGGGTACGGCCGAAGGATGTAATCAGCATTTACTCGGTGGGAGATGATATGAATATCTGTAAATATAGTCTTTAACCCCCTCTAGGCACACCTGGCGTTTCCCGCAAATCAATGAAGACCCCTATGCACACCTACTCCAAGCCCTGAATCCCTTACTAACATTTCTATTATTTTTTAATTTCTATAATTTTCAAGCATAAAGTAAATTGTCTTGTATCCCCTTTTATGGATGTCAAGTGTGAATGCTGACCCCATAATAATGTTGTATCCCTTTGTTCCAAATGAAATATACTTCTCCAACTACCCTGGGTAATGTTGTTCAATATATATATATATATGGTTATGGGGGTCTATCTCCAAAACTCTAGGAGTTAGTGAATAAACTGTATATGGGTAGAAAACTACACAGAGGCGTCTGTTTCATTCTCGCAGGAAACCGGGCTAGATGAACAGATTTATTGTATGTGAATACAGTACTCTTATTGAGAACGACTCGCGTTTCCGTGACTTCGCGTCGTCAATGTTCGGGCAGGTCTCGGAAGCGCCCGAAAGTTGACGTAGTGAAGACTGTCAGACGATAAATTCAAAAAAAGTTGCAAATGAAAAAAAAAGTTAGACGAAGAAAATAAACGTAAAATACATATATAAAAAAATAAAGAACGAACAAACTATAGCTAAACAAATAGCTGACGCACCATGTTTCCGTGATTTCGCGCCGTCAACGTTCGAGCAAGTCTCGGAATCGACCAAGAGTTGACAAAACTATTAATAAAATATCAATATCAATAAAAGAAAAAAAATGAATTTCTATAATCTGTCAGCTCGTTGAGCCTCTCGAAGGACTAATTGAGTTTTTTTGAAAAAAAAAAAAAAAAAAGAAAGAACATTGAAAAAAAGGGGGAAAAAAAAACATTTGCTTAACAAATCAAACAAAATAATATTTTAAAACTTTCCGGTGCACAAACAAAAAACATTTTATTTAAAAACATTTGATTAACAATGGTTCCTTTAACAAGACAACACACAAAAATAAACATCTGTGGGGGTCGTCATACCTTTTTTTGGTGATAACTTCCTCCACAAATAAAAATAATAATAAGAAAACTTACATGCAAAATCAACGGAAGTTTATTTACTGAAATAAACTATTAACAAATAGAATATATTTCTTTTTGTAATGAGTTCATGAGTCCTTCCTTTAGTTTCAGGGTAAGGAAAAAGAAGAATGCCTTTTCTTTTTGTTGAAATGTTCATTTGTTATAAAATATTAAAAGAGGCAATAGGTAATGTTCGCCTGTGAAATTGTATGAAGCGCGCGAAAGGGTGAAATGGAAGAGTGATAGTAAGATGCGTGTAACCTCCGGATGAAAAGTCAGTTGAAAGAGAAAGTTTGATGTTTGTGTGTGCTTAAATACTATTTGGATAGGCTCCAGCGAGCTTAAGGAGAAAAGTTTAGAAAAATATGTCTTTGGAGAAATCTCATTGGACAGAAATATCACGTGGTGTGCTCTCAACTACGTCCGCTCGTTTTGAGTTGATTTAATATATAAGGCCACATCGGAATTTGCGTGGGCGTTATTTTTTATTTGTCACGCGCCAATACAATTATATTCACTCTGCGCGCCTAAATTGTATTTATCCCAAACAACAATTTTTATTTGAATCTTAACCGTGTCAACTGGCACACATCTAATTAATAACAGTTGTTTAGCTATGTTTTGTTTGATCTTTATTTTTATATATGTATTTTAGTTTAGTTTTCTTCGTCGTAATTTATCGGCTGCCAGTCTTCAATTTAGTGTTTGACAGTCTTCGCCTTGTCAACTCTCGGGCACTTCTGAGACCTGCCCGAACGTTGACGACGCGAAGTCACGGAAACATGGTGCGTCATCTATAAGAGTATCAAAATAACTTTACTCGCACTCATATTACAAAGGTGTTTGATCGACAATTTCTTTCTTCAATCCTACGGTTTCGTTTTCCAAAGATTAACGTTTTATTTCTTCGCCAAGGAGGAGAAGGGGGGACGATTATCATTATGATAAGCTTGGTATAAAAGAAATATCTGATGTCCTTAAGCTGGGCAGGATGAGATGGCTTGGCCATGTAGAGCAAAGCTCCAGTTGGATCTCCCGGGTCAGAGACATGTCCATTACATCAAGTCGGCTGGCTGGAAGACCAAAGCTCTCTTGGGATGAGCTGTGTAAACGCGACCGTGCAACCCTGGGGATTGCGAACTTTGATCCTCGCGACCACCGAGCCTGGAGAGGAAGACTTCGATCAAGACTGACAAACAGGCCCCACCCTCTTTATAATCAAAGGCCTGTTCAAAAATAAATCGGATGATGATTGTAAATCTAAGGCTCTTCAAACAATTCTTTTTCTTAAACTTTTTCTTTGTGTCGCTGAGTAATCCTGCTAGCATATATAGCTCAGATGGTAGAGCGTTGGAGTGTCACGATCGGTAGTGACTGATGTTCAGGGTTCGAATCTCGAGGTTGGTGTGCTCGCTACACTGAAATCACAAAACTGTGTGTGTGTGTGTGTGTGTGTGTGAAATAAATAAATAAATAGTTTGGTTTGGTTGTTTTGTTTAATACTGAATCTGGTCATTTTGGCAAAAGTTTTTATGCTTCAAGTTCTTTCTATCTTCAAATGTTTATTCATGATGTTTGGTTGTTTTGTTTGACGGCATATCAACCTTTTTCCGGTTATTTAATGCTGAATCCGGTCATTTTGGGAAATGGGGGGGGGGGTGTTTTACTTTGCATAATATGATTAAGTTTTGAAAAGAGAAAAAAACCGTCAATGTTTGGTGCCTTTTGGGTAAGGAAGCCGATATCTTCAGTCAGATTGATCTGGTAGCACCAGGACAGAAATAGGACCCCAAAAAAAACCCCTGTTTGTTCGATTTCTCCATTTTATCAGGCACCCAACTAATACTAATTATAAACTACCGTACTCTGAGTATCTGTTCCAATGGATACTGCACCCCATAGACTGGTATTGTCTTGGCCTTCGGGGCTTGATTTACGCCGGTCTATGGGTCTGTCCTGTGCAGTTCTAGGAGGTCCACCCTCCCAGGCTTCGCCTCCCCTCTTTGGGGAGGAGTAAGTTTATTGCTTACTGCCTAAGCAGGGGAATGACGACAGGCAATTTTTAATGGCCAGAGTGCTCACCTCTTGGGCGCTGGCTTTTCAAACCCCACTTTTCCCGACCCGACCTTGGATCACATCTTACTTGTGGGAGTAAGATAAAAACTGGCCTTGTGCCTAACTCCTGGAGAGGAGTAAATAAATACTCTGAGGATTGTTTATAGCAACAAAAAAGAGAGAAAAAAAAACAACCGTTCCTACATCGTCATATTGATCGGTTTTCCATTTAAACGCTTCTCTCTGACTTTGTAGACAATCAAGTAAGGGAGATAATTCGTTTTAAAACTAAACATAAAAGAATTATTTTCTTTTTCCTTCTCTTTTCGTTTAACAGAGAGGACCCGTTACTAATAAACATATTACGCATCTATTTCTTTATACACTTGAATTACTGCTTTCTTTGAACTCTTGTAATCCGCCACCCGGGCAATGCTGGATAGCCCTGCTACCGAAAATACACACATTAGTAATTTTTAGATTTCCGAAATGTTACATTTCTTCGGGTCTTTAGTTTTCCAGCATCTTCGATTTCGTCCCGATTAGTTGCAAAACAAACAAACTACAGATAAAAAAAAAAACTAAACGAATTGACGAATAATGAACTTGTGTTTCCTAAACAATAGCAACGCCAGATTATAAAACAAATTACTTATCTGCCAGTGGCCTTGAAAATGCACGCACTGGTCGCTACACCCGGACACAACGTGCAATGTGTGTTAGTTTTAAGGAATATTAGTTCGGTTAAACTAGAAGGGGTTATACACACTTTTGCAGTAGCGTCTCTGTTGTAAAAAAAAAAAAAAAGTAAGGGGCACTTGAAACCCAGTCGGCGATAGAAACCTGTTGTGATAATTTGTTTTTTTCTTTAACAAACGAATTTCTTTTCTTTTTTTTTTGAAAGCGGCCTATTTTTCATCGGCTGCGAATGGCGGGTGTTTTGAGAAACAAAACAACTTGCATCGATGATTCTGCGCGGGAAACAGAAATGGCTAGATCGAACAGAAATAAAGACAGTTATGTAGTAACACACAATATCATCCACACAAACG
Source organism: Sepiola atlantica (assembly GCA_963556195.1). Lineage (NCBI taxonomy): Eukaryota > Metazoa > Mollusca > Cephalopoda > Sepiida > Sepiolidae > Sepiola > Sepiola atlantica. The sequence goes on along the minus strand of OY744531.1, from coordinate 19,091,416 downwards.
TGTCATTGGCCTTTAATGTGTATTTAACATGAAAATTAAGTTCTCAAAATTGGAACCTTGAACAATGAACACAGAAAGAGCTCTTATCTACCTATCTATCTTTCTACCTATCTATCTTTCTACCTATCTATCTTTCTACCTATCTATCTTTCTGCCTATCTATCTTTCTGCCTATCTATCTTTCTGCCTATCTATCTTTCTGCCTATCTATCTTTCTACCTATCTATCTTTCTACCTATCTATCTTTCTACCTATCTATCTTTCTACCTATCTATCTTTCTACCTATCTATCTTTCTACCTATCTATCTATCTATCTATCTCTATCTTTGTATGTATGAATGTATCTATTTCTCTTTGTATCTATCTATCTTTGTATCTATCTATCTTTGTATCTATCTTTGTATCTATCTATCTATCTTTGTATCTATCTATCTATCTTTGTATCTATCTATCTATCTATCTTTGTATCTATCTATCTATCTATCTATCTATCTTTGTATCTATCTATCTATCTATCTATCTTTGTATCTATCTATCTTTGTATCTATCTATCTATCTATCTTTGTATCTATCTATCTATCTTTGTATCTATCTATCTATCTTTGTATCTATCTATCTATCTATCTTTGTATCTATCTATCTATCTTTGTATCTATCTATCTATCTATCTTTGTATCTATCTATCTATGTATGTATCTATCTTTGTATGTATCTATCTATCTATCTATCTCTTTGTATGTATCTATCTATCTATCTATCTCTTTGTATGTATCTATCTATCTATCTATCTCTTTGTATGTATCTATCTATCTATCTATCTCTTTGTATGTATCTATCTATCTATCTATCTCTTTGTATGTATCTATCTATCTATCTATCTCTTTGTATGTATCTATCTATCTATCTCTTTGTATGTATCTATCTATCTATCTCTTTGTATGTATGTATGTATCTATCTCTTTGTATGTATGTATGTATCTATCTCTTTGTATGTATGTATGTATCTATCTCTTTGTATGTATGTATCTATCTCTTTGTATGTATGTATCTATCTCTTTGTACGTATGTATCTATCTATCTCTTTGTACGTATGTATCTATCTATCTCTTTGTACGTATGTATCTATCTATCTCTTTGTACGTATGTATCTATCTATCTCTTTGTACGTATGTATCTATCTATCTCTTTGTACGTATGTATCTATCTATCTCTTTGTATGTATGTATGTATCTATCTCTTTGTATGTATGTATGTATCTATCTATCTATCTCTTTGTATGTATGTATGTATATCTATCTATCTATATATCTCTTTGTATGTATGTATGTATATCTATCTATCTATCTATCTCTTTGTATGTATGTATGTATATCTATCTATCTATATATCTCTTTGTATGTATGTATGTATCTATCTATATATCTCTTTGTATGTATGTATGTATCTATCTATATATCTCTTTGTATGTATGTATGTATCTATCTATATATCTTTGTATGTATGTATCTATCTATATATCTCTTTGTATGTATGTATCTATCTATATATCTCTTTGTATGTATGTATCTATCTATCTATCTCTTTGTATGTATGTATCTATCTATCTATATATCTCTTTGTATGTATGTATGTATGTATCTATCTAACTATCTCTATGTGTGTATGTATCTATCTATCTATCTATGTGTGTATGTATCTATCTATCTATCTCTTTGTATGTATCTATCTATCTATCTATCTCTTTGTATGTATCTATCTATCTATCTATCTATCTCTTTGTATGTATCTATCTATCTATCTATCTCTTTGTATGTATGTATCTATCTATCTATCTCTTTGTATGTATGTATCTATCTATCTATCTCTTTGTATGTATGTATCTATCTATCTATCTCTTTGTATGTATGTATCTATCTATCTATCTCTTTGTATGTATGTATCTATCTATCTATCTCTTTGTATGTATGTATCTATCTATCTATCTCTTTGTATGTATGTATCTATCTATCTATCTCTTTGTATGTATGTATGTATCTATCAATCTATCACTTTATATGTATGTATCTATCTATCTATCTATCTCTTTGTATGTATGTGTGTATCTATCTATCTATCTATCTCTATGTATGTATGTATGTATGTATCTATCTAACTATGTATGTATGTATGTATCTATCTATCTATCTATCTCTTTGTATGTATGTATCTATCTATCTATCTCTTTGTATGTATGTATCTATCTATCTATCTCTTTGTATGTATGTATCTATCTATCTATCTCTTTGTATGTATGTATCTATCTATCTATCTCTTTGTATGTATGTATCTATCTATCTATCTTATTGTATGTATGTATCTATCTATCTATCTCTTTGTATGTATGTATCTATCTATCTATCTCTTTGTATGTATGTATCTATCAATCTATCACTTTATATGTATGTGTGTATCTATCTATCTATCTCTATGTATGTATGTATGTATGTATCTATCTAACTATCTCTATGTATGTATGTATGTATCTATCTATCTATCTATCTCTATGTGTGTATGTATCTATCTATCTCTTTGTATGTATGTATGTATCTATCTATCTCTTTGTATGTATGTATGTATCTATCTATCTCTTTGTATGTATGTATGTATCTATCTATCTCTTTGTATGTATGTATGTATCTATCTATCTATCTCTTTGTATGTATGTATGTATGTATCTATCTATCTCTTTGTATGTATGTATCTATCTATCTCTTTGTATGTATGTATGTATCTATCTATCTCTTTGTATGTATGTATGTATGTATCTATCTATCTCTTTGTATGTATGTATGTATGTATCTATCTATCTCTTTGTATGTATGTATGTATGTATCTATCTCTTTGTATGTATGTATGTATGTATCTCTTTGTATGTATGTATGTATCTATCTATCTCTTTGTATGTATGTATGTATGTATCTATCTATCTCTTTGTATGTATGTATGTATCTATCTATCTCTTTGTATGTATGTATGTATCTATCTATCTATCTCTTTGTATGTATGTATGTATCTATCTATCTATCTCTTTGTATGTATGTATGTATCTATCTATCTATCTCTTTGTATGTATGTATGTATCTATCTATCTATCTCTTTGTATGTATGTATGTATCTATCTATCTCTTTGTATGTATGTATGTATCTATCTATCTCTTTGTATGTATGTATGTATCTATCTATCTCTTTGTATGTATGTATCTATCTATCTCTTTGTATGTATGTATGTATCTATCTATCTCTTTGTATGTATGTATGTATCTATCTATCTCTTTGTATGTATCTATCTATCTCTTTGTATGTATCTATCTATCTCTTTGTATGTATCTATCTATGTCTTTGTATGTATCTATCTATCTCTTTGTATGTATCTATCTATCTCTTTGTATGTATCTATCTATCTCTTTGTATGTATCTATCTATCTCTTTGTATGTATCTATCTATCTCTTTGTATGTATCTATCTATCTCTTTGTATGTATCTATCTATCTCTTTGTATGTATCTATCTATCTATCTATCTCTTTGTATGTATCTATCTATCTATCTATCTCTTTGTATGTATCTATCTATCTATCTATCTCTTTGTATGTATCTATCTATCTATCTATCTCTTTGTATGTATCTATCTATCTATCTATCTCTTTGTATGTATCTATCTATCTATCTATCTCTTTGTATGTATCTATCTATCTATCTATCTCTTTGTATGTATCTATCTATCTATCTATCTATCTCTTTGTATGTATCTATCTATCTATTTGTCTATCTCTTTGTATGTATGTACGTATGTATCTATCTATCTATCTATCTCTTTGTATGTATGTATGTATGTATCTATCTATCTATCTCTTTGTATGTATGTATGTATCTATCTATCTATCTATCTATCTCTTTGTATGTATCTATCTATCTTTGTATTGGAACTGCGATTTTCAGCGTTTTTCATATGTACGCTAATCTGTACAAGCACCAAAAATTGTTAACGATTTATTTTTTAATTTTTACTTTTAATATGACTGGAATTTACTATCGATCGTCTATGTACTAATGATTTTTTTTATTTCAATTAATGACTTTCTTGTGACTTTTTTTTTTTTTTAGACGGAGATTCTCATTTCCAACGTTATTTTAGTGTAAAACGAGCTCTTACGTTCGATGACGATTTTCAAACTCATTCCATTGTAAAATTTTGAATGAACGAAAATGTAAAAATATGCATTTGTGTTCATGTCCTGTAAATGAGGGGTCATTTGAAGGTGAACTCAAGCCTCTCTCCTTTCACCACCAATGCTCGGATCCTTGTTTCACCCCGATGAAATAAATCGTCCTCTCCTCGAGGAAGCTCCTTGTTTTGATAAGCCCCTATGACTGACTTTCATTCCCGATCTAAAATCGAAGACTTGTATCCAATCTGTTGCTGGAAAAATGGTTGGATCATTCTACCGCTCCAGAAAGTGCCTGACTCCTGATGCATTCAAAGATGGAATACCGCTGCCATATCTGAGAAGATGCTGCTCAGGTCACTCTTCCTTGCCTTGACAGAGTACAAAATTGACTTCACAATCTAGTGGGAAATGATCTCTTTTGTTCTCTACAGCCCCTTTCTCACAGAAGAGACGTTGCTAGTCTCTCTCTACTCTATCATTATTTCCATAGATGTTGCTCGACTGAGCTCCAGTCGCTGGTTCCTCCTTGTAATCCATTCGCAGCAAGAACTCGTGTTACTACCACAGTGGAAAAGAATTTTCCTTTTTTTTCCTGTGCCTAGCGTTAGGCAGAATTATTTTATTTTATTTATTCATTTTTTAGGGCGGTTTTAACTTTATTTTTTTTAGGGGCTAAAAATTGTTTTAAACTCAAACCTATTTTTACTCATACTAGCCTCTACAGGCAATGCCTTCTCTTGGTCTAGATTTCTGTTCGTATTTGATGCACCTTTGGGGTTTTTGTCATGAGGTTTTGTTTTGGGGAGCAGAATGCGATTAGTTCTTTGGGAGACTAAACAGCTGATATCACCGCAGTTAAATTCATTTCAGTTTTGCAGTTATATACTTTAGTGTCGTCTGCCTTTTTACATTTTGTTTCGCGACTTTCAAATTGTAAACTGCTTTTGCCATTTTCGTTTTTTTTTTATTTATATTTTTTTGTTTTTTTTAAATCACAATCAGAACATTCGGACCAATATGGATCCCCGGCTGGAGAAGTACCAAAGTTTTATATCGGCAACATTCTTTGAATATACCGTCTGTAGAAAAAGAGACAGACGTTTTAATTGTTTCCTTTCCTCAATCAATGCTTCATTGTGTTTAGTTTGGTCGATTTACGGCATGCCAATTATTTTTGGGGTTATTTAAAGCCGGAATACAATACCTCTTGCAAATAATTCACTGGATACAGTTCAGAACACAAACTTCTATTTTAACCATAGGTGAGACTACATTGTGGGTTCATACCTTTCTCAACAGTATTACTTAGTATCTGGTGTGGAATTCACCCTGAGCAGGTTGAGCCGGCTTCTTCTAAAGGAGGAAGTTTCTAGGGAATATCAAATTTACAAGCGGTCTCCAGTTGCATGTATATTCCGGTCAGGGGAGATGACGTTAGTTTTTTTTTTTTTTTGCAGAGAGGTGTAACCGTCCTGCCACATACTGTGCCTGATATTCCAAAATAGTCACCCATCTGGTACTGACCAGGCTCAATGCCACTTAACTTCGGTAGTCTAACGAGATTATGCTGTGTTTCCCACCGGTATTAGTACATAATTTGAACTTGGCATCATCCCATACTGATTCAGTCTCACCCCTGACTGGTTATGGTAATGGACTACTAGATATATTTATATCTGGTAGTTCTGTAGCATTGATTTACTCTATTTTCCTTTGACAGGAGAATTATGTTACAGCGGTAAACTGGTTGAAGTGTGAGCCAATCAAAACCTTCGACAGAGAAATTATGTTACAGCAGTAAACTGGTTGAAGTGTGAGCCAATCAAAACCTTCGACAGAGAAATTATGTTACAGCAGTAAACTGGTTGAAGTGTGAGCCAATCAAAACCTTCGACAGAGAAATTATGTTACAGCAGTAAACTGGTTGAAGTGTGAGCCAATCAAAACCTTCGACAGAGAAATACAAGTTATTGGACTATTTAGATCAGAGAACAGAATCGAATAATAATTTTAAAAAAAAAAGTCTGCTCCACAAATTTCTTATCGTCCTGATGGCGAATCTTTGGAAGGACACATTCCTTCATATCTCCAAAGAAAGAAATAAGTCACCTACACCATCGACTATGACTATGCAATTCTTACAGCTACATACTTAGAAAACGTAGCTGTTAAACCTGACATAGTGATATGGGATAAGAGGGAGAGAGTAGCAACCTTAGTTAAAGTCAGTGTTCCTAATAATGATGGCTTAAACAGAGCCGAGAGGGAGAAGATAACTAAATACCAAGGTCTTATGTAGGACATAAAAACCTGGAATCTCAGAAAGATATCAATCATTCCAGTAATCATAGGTTTGAGAAAAAGAATTTCAAAAACTACCTAGTGAATATACTCTGTGAACCAAGTGCAAAAGAGATCCAAACAAGTGCGTTTAAAGGCAGGGTTTGAATCCTAAAAAGATCTCTGTTGGAGTTTCTGAAATAGCAGGTGAATGTCTGGCATCCGGTAGCATGCCCCATCCCCAGCAAAAACAAAAAGATTAAAAAAACAGGAAAATAGACTCAAAAATAACTTTCCAAGAAGTGAAGACTTCCAACTGTTCTTTCTTATGACTATAATTCCACTGCTGTACTACAAATAGACACGAAAAATGAAAATAATAAAAATAATGATCTGAGTCGATCGCTTTACTAACACTACAGCGATCCAAAGGAATTCCTTGGCCCTTTGGCTAGGAGCGAAGTGCAGTATCTGTTCTGATACTACACTTCATCTGTTCTATTCTTGGTCAGAGAAGGAGGGACCCTTCTAGAGTGGGGTATTTTAATTTTTGCTTCACACCAGAATGCTTATTTTGGGTAGCTGGAGTTTCTCCACATTAAAAACCGACCTTGTGTCTAGCTCTGCTCTTGTGGGGAGGCAAGTAAATAGGGACACTACAGCGATCCTAATTCATTTTATAGTTCAAAGTATGACTCAACCGTTTAAGAACTGAAAAGGGCTGCCTATAACATTGGGATGGGCGGCTCTCTTTTATGGGTCATTCACAGGCGTAATCTAATATTCTTTGTTGTATACTGAATTACAAATATGGTTATTGGGAGGCAGCACTCTTATTAAAAGGATAAATGGTTTTATTTCGCAGAATGACCCTGAATGTATACCAACAACCGGGCACATTTTCGAAGAGTTGAAAGATGGGAATTCAGAAGTCTATGACTAGACTGAAAACATTAAACAAACAAAAAAAAAACTCAGTTCGGTTCAATTCCTGTAGAAGCACAAAAACCCTCTGTAACTTTTGAGCTCCAATCAACAAAAAAACAATTTGGCTCACCGCAGAATCTCACTCGACACTAACCTCCTCTTCTCCTGATTTTCTTCTCTTTTTATTAGCAGATTTTCCTTCAGTTAATTCCGCTTGACCAATCAGAAAAAAACATAATCCGCCGGCTCACTATTTGTCGTCAAACCGAATCCACGTATTATTGCGCAGCAACCAATAGATTTGTTACTTCGAGGTTGCGAGTTCAATCCTCACTAGAAAACTAGTAAGCCAAAACTTATTTCCCTTTCCATCTGCAAGCCAGGCAAAGGCGGATCCTCTTACTGCGGGGATGAAGTAAGTCCGGGCCATCTCCACCGCTCGATTCTGACTCAATATCATCAATTCAACCACATACTTTCCACTCTGCACCGAACAGCCGCATGAAACTAATAGGAGTTGACTCGATAGAGTTAGATCCAATTACGCTTGATTAACTTGCTATGTCCCTTTTCTGTGTGTTCGGTTGTGAATGTTGCTTTATTTTCACACACAGTAAAAAGGAGCATGTCCTCGAATAGTTTAATTCTTTCACACTATAATAAAGACCAATGTGTATTTATTTATTTATATTATATAGGATAATGAGACCCTTCCTTGCTTTTGAACTTCTGATGTTTTAATTTGTAAAATTTTTTATTTTCATCATTCATCTTCTGAATTTATTGGTCTATATTGAGCTTTCTATTATGATAGATTATCATTTAAGGATACATAATTTATCTTTAAATTCGTATTCAATGTTATATATATATATATATATATAAAGATAATACTTTAAAGATATAAATAATATCTTTTAACCAGTAGACTATCAGGATAAAAACAAAGCTCACTATAGTGAATAGAGCAATAATATTAATTGAATGACATAATAAAATGAGAAATTAATCAGATTTTATTAAAGTTTAAAAACAAGGAGTGATATTGCGTCCTTAACTCATGAGTTTTCAAAGAAAATCTTCTCCTCAGAGGACAATTACTGCAGGTAATAAAATTAAGCTTTGAAAATATATAAAAATACATAAAAGTATATAAAACATCAAATATATTGGCCAAAAACACACTTTTTTGTTAAACTTATAGAGTTCATCCAAGTCATAAAATTTAAAACAATTTCAAGATGTCAAAGAAGTCTATTAAAAAAACAATCCAGGTGGTGAATGGTAGTCCAAAAACGAAAAAGTTATCCAAAGCTATCGATGCAGTAGAGGACAGTGAAAAGTGTATTCAGGGTGTATGCAAATCCGCCTGGATAACTTTTTCGTTTTTAGACTACCATTCACCACCTGGATTGTTTTTTAATAGACTCCTTTTTTTTTTAAGTACAGGGCCACACTCAGAAATCTTCCTCGATCCAGTGAACGGTTGTGATCTGGACAGGTACTATACAGAAATTTAGTGGAGGTTTCCACTTAGGATCGGTTTGGGTAGCATCTTGAATTGTGAGGGAGGAGATTCGCTTTCAATGGTGTGAGGCACTAGGTCCGGGATAGCTCAACAATTATGAGTACTCTCTGACCTGGTGGATAGTCCGGAACATATTACCCCTCAATGGCATATTTTTAGTTCAGGCTTAGTGGAAATGCCTGATTGTCCACGGATGTTTTTTCTTGCAATCCTGGCCATAGCTAGAATGGTAATGTGGGTGATGCGTCTGAGGGGATTGCATAGAGTTGGATCTTTTTCTCATCAGAATCTGATTTTCTTTTTTAAGCATCAGCTTAGTGTTAAAATTAGAAGTAATAGGAAAATATTACATTCTGCGGAATTCAACAAATGGTACAAGTTGTAAACTTGTGAAACAAAAAGAAGTCGGGTATGAATATGTGTTCCCTATGTGAGCATAGCACATACGTTTCTGGGTCCTTTTGAAACTCATCCTGGTTAGCTAGTTGAGTGAGTTAGTGTTGTTCCTTTTTAATTTTTTTCAGTAATAGAGATCTTCCAAGGTGGCTACTCCCCACTTTTATTTTTGCCCTTAGCCTACCCAAATTTTATTTTATCTTGGAAGGATACCATTCACTTAACCCCATCCCTATTTCTTTTGCCCCCCCCCCCCTTAAGTTCCACGCCGTCTACTTTTAGGGTTGGGAGGGTCTTATTGGTTTTATTAGGTTTCATCTTTTTCCAATGAAATTGTAAATATCTTTTGTAAATAAAAATGTTTTTAAATCATTGATGATGTTTTAAGTAGAGTAGTCCATAAGTTGGGAAGGGTAGGTTAGGGTATGATTTGCCTTCGTTATAATTAAAATCGAGCATTATTTAAAAAAAAAGAAATTTTATTTTAATTATTAGGACACCCAAATCTTGGAATTTATTTTTAGCCACATAACCTAGAATGTGGTTTATCTTCCTCTATATAAAATAGAGCCAGTTTTTCCCCTTTATTTGTGTGATTAATAATTTTTAACTATAAGATACAGAATTAATTTTGTTTCATCAGTCATATAAGGCAAATATTGGTCTAAGTTCTAAAATGATAAAAAATGTATTTGCAATCGATTTTAATATTTCAATATTTAATCCTAGTCGATTGTTTATTTTTGATTAATATTAAATAAAGGAAGGCATAGCTTTTACACTCACACTCAGAAGTCCTCCCACTGTCCACCACAACACGAGAACACATTTAATAAAAAACAATTTTTGAGATTCACCAGTAGTATATCATATTTTAAGCATTTTCATTGATTCTCTCTTCTCCCTTTTTGATAAGCAACTGACCCACATTCGACTGTAAAGAGAGAAGGGAGATAGTAAAAAGAGAAAGAGGGAATGAAGAAAAAGAGAACTAGTTAAAACAGCAGTCGCCTCTCCTGGTTTATGTAGTTAATATTGTTACCATTTCCTAATCAATCGGTGGCTTAATCGGTTAGTGCTATACTTACAGACAGAGGTTGTGAGTTCGAACCTCACCTAGGGCACAAGTATTTTACTCTGATTTTGCCCCAAAATGAACTTGAGCATTTCATATTTTCATATTACAATATTAATCAGATTAGTTGATTTTACTTTAATTTGTTTTCTGTAATCTACAGAAATTATGACTTATAGCTGTATTTGCGCAGCCTTGCCTGAATAGAGACATTGACGAGTGGAGAGCTTAGAGAAAAATAATTCAAAATATAGTTATGTTTAGAAATTGTTTTAAAAATTTGTTTTCTCTTATTTTATTTGAGATTTGAATAAATATTTGATTAATAGCAAATTTAAAAAAAAAATCAATGTGCATTTATCAAAGTTACGTATTGGCAAGATACACACATACACACACATCTGAAAATAGTCACCCCACAAAATTAATTCATACATGTTTAAAGTTTCTGCTTCCTTTGTCGACGACTAGCACTCGGTCATATGAAATAACAGTCAAAGTTTGAAACATGGATATTTTATATTTTAAATTAATTGACATTTTTTTGTGTTTCAAATCTCAATAAAAACTTCTTTCGGTTGGCTCCTTATGAGGAAACCATGTTTCTTTGTTAATAAGTTTATCGCCAAGTTGGTACGGTGTTTGACTAGTGAACATGTTGTCGAGTTACTAAGCACAATCGAAGCACCATCCAATTTCTGGCTGCATGGAAGAACCAGATACAACTGTCTGTGAATATATATATATATATATATATATATATATATATTTTTATTTTTGTTTATTATCTATGTACGTGTACGTTTCGTCCTTTATAATCGGAACTCATCAGCATAGAGATGTGACTATTCGCTACTGGTCATGCGATTCAAAACCCCGGATTCTGAGTATTTTGCAACTCAAATTCCGACATCTAGAACCACTCGGCCAACGCTGAATAGCGAATGAACAGTGATAATTTTAACACTTTATCCGGCGGATCCTATCGAGATACGGTGAAGCCCAATATAGTAGATAGAGCATTCATATACGGATGATGAAATAGATAAAATTTGCATAGTTTACAAGTTTATTAACTCATCAAGTGTTCAAACAAGGAATACAAATACAAAATGACCTTTAATCCATGGCTTTTCAAAGATAACGCTCTTATCGTCAGAATGTCTGACCAATAACAATTGAATATATCACACACATACATACATATATACATATATATATATATATATATATATATATATATATATATATATATATCATATATCACCATTGAAGTATGACACCGGCCAAAGAAGCATTAGAATTCTCAGTCTCAAAGTAGCTATATTATAAGTTAATCTGAAGATGGGTTTAATTAGCGTCCAATCACTGCAAACCTCTGGATTCTACTTTCCACTGTTAACTGAGTGATTGTCTAATTTATCAGTGAGGGGAAATTATCAATATTATCTTGCCTAGATCCATCAGGAACCTCTGACAACAGTCTTCATAATTAATGATAATAAGGGTGTCTATTTTCTTCTTTCTTGGCTGCATGTGTATATTTTTTTAATCACATTGTTTCCCCCCCCCCTTTTTTGTTTCATTGCTTTTTAATTTTTCACACCCACATTTCATTGCCTTCTTAATAATAGTGTGTGCATGCGTGAATAAGAGTGCTTTTTAAAAAACGAGTTTTATTGTTAGAGACGAAAGTGCACTTTACGACCTTCATATTCAATGGGATTGGTCGACAGCAACAAAGATTCGGGGGGGGGGGGGGGCTATTATTATGACTTTAGTACAATCGAGTATTAAAAAATATATTTTTATTTTTATGGTTTCCATTCTGCCAGAAACTATAAAAAAGAAGAAATAAAAGAAGGTAGAGAATTTAAAAATTGATAGCTTTAAGTTTGAAACCCCCACAAAAATAAAAATAAATAAATTGTGCAATTCTAAGTACAAAAGAAAAAAAAATCAATATTCCAATCTACGCGTTTAACAATGAACATCTCTATGCTACTAAAATAACACCCGACCTGAGAGTCCAACGTTCAAACTCCTCGGTCTAACATTCACAGGTATCTCATCAGAGTAGTATTGATTTACTCCTCTCCAGGAGTTAGGCACAAGGCCAGTTTTTATCTTACTCCCACAAGTAAAATATGACCCAAGGTCGGGTCGGGAAAGTGGGGTTTAAAAATTGCCTGGGCAGCCCCTTCGGCATTCCCCGATAGGGGCGCTTCAGGCAGTAAGCAATAAACTTACTCCTCCCCAAAGAGGGGATGCAAAGCCTGGGAAGGTGGCCCTCCCAGAACTGCACAGGACAGACCCATAGACCGGTGTAAATCAAGACCCGAAGGCCAAGACAACACCAGTATGGGGTGCAGTATCCATCGGAACAGATACTACACTTTGATCTTAGCCAAAAGGCCAAGAAAGTAGAGTAGCTATGAAAGAAACTGGTTAGATCGCTTCGTACATAGTACCGTGTTAGAAAACTTCTCACACCTGACAGTACCCTATATCTCTACAAAGCCACCATCCGCCCATGCATGGAGTATTGTTGCCACATTTGGGCTGGTGCACCATTCACTAGTCTCTCCCTCTTAGACAAGGTCCAAAAAAGAGTCGCTAATCTAATAGGTCCCTCACTATCCACCAAGCTCCACCCCCTGTCCCATCGCCACAATGTTGCATTCCTTTACTTGTTTTACAACTACTTCAATGGAATGTGCTTTGATGAACTTGCTACTCTGGTGCTCCCTCGACCAAACTACACTCGACCAACCCGACAATCAGCTAAATCCCATCCATTCACTGTGGAGGTCCCCAGATGCCGGAGAGCCTTCTACTCCAATAGCTTCTTTCCTCGTGCTGCTGGACTTTAGAACTCCCTCCCTGTTCCCTGTTTCCCCTGATCGTACAGACATGCAGAAATTTAAAACTAACATGAACAAGCATCTCACTGCACAGCTCCCGATTTAGGATGACCCCCCCAAAACTTTCACCCTGATTCTCAGTAGCCCCTTACGTCTACAGTGGCAACTCGCCTTGTTTGGGGAAACTAAGTTAAAATAAAAAAAAATAAAATAAAAAAGTGTGGTACTATAGAACCGACAGGATTTGAACTCGGCATGCCCAGGTCGTCAGTCCAAGCGATTGCAAATTGATGATGCTATCTTGCTTGTCGCCGTGCACACTTCACAGGTACATGAATGTTTTAGATGGTGGGAGGAAGGACGAATAACATAAATAAAGCGCTAATAAGAGAAGTGGTGAGAGGAATGGAGTGATGTAAATAGTTAAGAGAGAGGAAGGGGGTAGGGGAGGGGAAGAGAGGAAGGGGAGTGTGGGGGGAGGGGAAGAGAGGAAGGGGAGTGTGGGGGGATGGGGAGGGGAAGAGAGGAAGGGGAGTGTGGGGGATGGGGAGGTGAAGAGAGGGAGGGGAGAATAGAGAGGGAGGGGAGAATAGAGAGGGAGGGGAGAAAAAGAAGTCATGCTATTAGATGTATTCAACTGCACTTATTTGAGTTATGTAACCTTTGCGGTATCTCTTTCTCAGGAGAGGAACCGAAAGTGGTCGGCAAGAACCACCGAACCAGCATTGCTCCATCAAGAGATGACCTTTGACTCTGGTTGTAATTTCTATTCACATGCCCGCACACATTTAAAAGGGGGGGAAAAGCGATAATATAGGAAGGAAGAAAAGGTGGAAAGAGTGACGGGGGAAACGAAAGAGACGGAAATAAAAGTTAAGACAGAAAAGGAAACTGAAAATAGAGGAGGAATAGAGAAAGTAAAATTTAAAAAAAAAAATTTTTAGTCTTGTGTTGATGACACATAGCAGTAGTAGGTGTCGAAGTGATGTTGCTCTCTTTCTTTTTCTTTTTAATAACAGCATTTCTTAAAGTTATTAATAACGACACCACACACAATCATCCAGGGTTTAACAATTCCTTTGGGGTTTTTCTTTTTCTTTTGCAGTATGCAGTACCCCCAACCCATGAAGGAGGGAGAAACTGTCCCAAACACGATCCCTCTCCTTCCCGGTTCAGAAACTAGAGAAATATTTTATTCAGCTTAACCCCTACGTGTCACTGGAGACTTCCTGTCTGACACAACATCCTGAGCACGTAGCTTTAATTCTAATCTTTAATTTCTAATGGAATTTTCCGCTCTTCTGCTTAATCTAACCTCATGTGGAAAATTCCGTTTTTAACACTATTTTCACACACTCATGTCCAATCTTGCTACAAGTGGACCAACCCGTTTCTAAAAATAAACAACTCCACATAACTTGTTCAGAAATTCCTTTGTCTATATAATACTAATTGAATAATTTTATATAGTCAACCAATGATTACTATATTATATACACATGTGACACTATCTTCTCTATAGTTAATGAACATGTTCTTCGTCCTTTCTTGTAATACATGTATATTCTTTTAAAAAGACAACGATTTTATTTACTTCAACAATTGAAGCTCCAACTTAACTAAGAGTTCTTTCTATCCCCTCTTTACAAGCGGAACTAGAGGCCGTAACCGTAACGGCCCCTATTTCTCAGGACCTTACATGACGAGTGCCTTTGTGGAAGTTCTAGCAGCAACTGGATTCAATTTCAATCTTCCTGGTGATACCAGATTAGGCTGCCCTGTGGCTCCCTGAGACGAAATTCACCTACATTGACGTTTTTTTTTTTTTTTTTTTGTAAAACTTAATTATGTTCTACAAAAACAAAAAAAAAACAACAGCCCCTCTCCCTTTCTCCCTCCCCTTTTTTATTTTATTTTTAGAACTTGAAGCATAAAAACTTTTACTATAATGACCAGATTCGGCATTAAATAACCCAAAAAGGGTTGATATGCCGTAAAACAAAACTACCATACCAATTTCAATCTTCAAATCTCTTCTACATCATATTATTAAGCTAATCAATTTTAGTAAAAAAAAAACTGGATCAGAAACTGTTTGAATCTCACGGACAGCGAACAAGACCAACAGCGAAAGAGGCCGACAGAAAGCCAAAGGTTGACCAGCCTTTAACTGACTTTAACTTGAATACACAAACTGACCAAAGGCTGGACACAGCCTTCGATGAACACTACTTTCAGCAAACACTGGTTATCGTCGCAACAGGGAGCAAGCTTACATGAAAGCCGACTAGAACTGACTGAATAGGTCAAATATGCCTGCTTTTTTTTGTTTCATTTTACTTCAGTTGAAGTTCTCAGAAATCAAGGGGCCTCTACCTGGGGCTAACACTTGATCCCTATATGAGATACATAGATATTCGAATATTCTATTAAATTTCTCTTTTTATCTCTCAAACGTTGAGTTAGTAAAGAAGTTAAGAACATTCATTTTAATTTTCCTCTCCCCAATTCATCAGTTGATTGTTATAGTATATCTTTCTTTTGGTCTTACCGGATTCCAGGATCAGAATTCATCTGATCTGGTGGAGTATCCAGCTAAGTGTTGTTACTTGAAGTAACATTACTTAGAGAAGGTGCCCTATTCCTCGTATGAGCTAATACCAAGGGGATCTTATTTGGGCTTCAAATACTATGTTATTTTTAATATTTGGTCAGGGTTTACTTGTAGGGGTAAGTATCCTCATATCAGGTCGTCCTGACAAACCCTTGTACAGAGAGACCTAAGACACTTGAGGATGGTGTCTAGTAGGTAATTCAAACTCCCAATCAGGTCCAAAATGGTCAGCTAAACGAATCATTTGCATAACCGAATGCGGCTCACTTGATGTTTTAAATGTCTGTTCACAACCGTGTAATGGGCAAACGAAGTAAACAACAAAGAATCGCCTGTGCCCTACATGAAAGTCTCGAACGGCAAGAGGTGTAATATACTGTAGTTTTAAATATTAAAAAGTGAGATGCAGTGAAGCTGATGTGAACTGTTGACCTCTGGATTACAAATGATCCATCATTTAAATATTAAAAAGTGAGGTGCAGTGAAGCTGATGTGAACTGTTGACCTCTGGATTACAAATGATCCATCATTTAAATATTAAAAAGTGAGGTGCAGTGAAGCTGATGTGAACTGTTGACCTCTGGATTACAAATGATCCATCATTTAAATATTAAAAAGTGAGGTGCAGTGAAGCTGATGTGAACTGTTGACCTCTGGATTACAAATGATCCATCATTTAAATATTAAAAAGTGAGGTGCAGTGAAGCTGATGTGAACTGTTGACCTCTGGGTTACAAATGATCCATCATTTAAATATTAAAAAGTGAGGTGCAGTGAAGCTGATGTGAACTGTTGACCTCTGGATTACAAATGATCCATCATTTAAATATTAAAAAGTGAGGTGCAGTGAAGCTGATGTGAACTGTTGACCTCTGGATTACAAATGATCCATCATTTAAATATTAAAAAGTGAGGTGCAGTGAAGCTGATGTGAACTGTTGACCTCTGGATTACAAATGATCCATCATTTAAATATCAAAAAGTGAGGTGCAGTGAAGCTGATGTGAACTGTTGACCTCTGGATTACAAATGATCCATCATTTAAATATTAAAAAGTGAGGTGCAGTGAAGCTGATGCGAACTGTTGACCTCTGGATTACA
>OY744531.1:19044424-19069424 GCA_963556195.1 Sepiola atlantica | reverse complement strand
GAAATTCTAAAGGCCAGCAGTCCAAGAAAAGAAGCTATTAGAGTAGAAATTTTTCCCGAATCTGGGGATTTCTACGGTGAAGGGGGGGGGGGATTTTGTAGCTTGTTGGAAGGGGGTACAAGTGCAGTAAATTCCATGGAGCACATTCCGTGGAAGTATTTGTAAAACAAGCACAGGGATGCAATATTGCAGTGATCAGAACAAGGTCTGGAGTTAGGTAGACAGTGCGAGACATATTAAGTGAGACTCTTTTTTTGTACCCTTTCCAAAAGGGACAAACTAATGGTTAGTGCACTAAGCCTAGATGTGGCAACAATACTCTATGCATGGACGAATGGTGGCTTTGTAGACATATCGGATACTGGCAGGTGTGAGAAGCTTATTAGTCCGGTAAAGGGAGCCCACCTTCTTTGCAGCAGACTTGGCAGTATCTTCTATGTATTTGTTCCAATTTATATTACACCTGTAAATTATAGACCGAGGCATTTGAATGTTGAACTCTCTGGAAGGGGACTATCGGCCATGACAATCTTTGGTTGGAAAGGTTTCTTATAATTGTTAAAGAAAAGGAGCTTTGTCTTAGTAACATTAAATGTAACCATCTATGTTTCGTCCCTTTCATCTGGTGGACATTTTCTAAACATTTAGCCATTGCCTTGGATATGTGTGCGTTCGATGTTTTTTTTTTTTTTAATTTTTTTTTTAACGTAGTTCACCCCAAACAAGGCAGGCCACCACTGTAGATGTAAGGGGCTACTGAGAAGAAAGAAAAGGGGAGAAGGTTGAAGGGGGGGGGGGGGGGTCAACCTAAACTGGGATCTGCACAGCGAGATATCTGTTTACATTATTTTAAAATTTCTGCATGTCAGTACTGTCGGGGAAACAGGGGACAGGGAGGAAGTTCCAGAGGCCAGCAGCACGAGGAAAGAAGCTATTTGAGTAGAAAGCTCTCCAGCATCTGGGGACCTCCACAGTGAATGGATTGGATTTGCTTCTTGCATGTCTAGAATAGAGCATGGTGTCACCAGCAGATATACCCATCTTGGACACGATTGTATCACGGGGGGGGGGGGGGTCTTTTATGAAGATCAGGAATAATAAGTCCAAGTATCGACCCCTGAGGCACGCTTGCATCAATGTGATGTTGTTTGGATGTACGGACATCGAGGACGACCTGGATCTTTTTTTTTTTCATGAATCACAACTAGGTTCACTTTTAGCTGAACATAACAAAAAACGTGTGATTGAAGAACAGACATATTTACAAAAGAAATGTGAACTTAATGGATCCTGCCGGGCAACGCTGGGTCGGTACAGGTAGTTTTTTTTTATAAGACTTGAATTACATTCAAATGTATACACACAAGAATAAAGACAAGACTAAAAATTAAATAAATCACTTTCAACTCCGGCACCAGACAGATCGAACCAAAAACATGCTCTCCACGGCTTCACCTTAGTTCGATCAGAAGATAAACTTGAGGACGCAATAAAATAAACTAGTTTATTTTCCTACTACCTGTCAATGTACCTCTCTCTTCTACAGTTCAAATAAAAAAGTTTTGTTTTTTTTATTATTTCTTTTTAATTTAAATCGCAATAAAATAAAAAATAAAAATATTATTTAGGTTCATGATGATGCTCAATATCGGCTAGGAAATTACTGAAATGCTATAGCAAAAAAAAAAGATTGTCTAGAGTGAGATTCGAACCCTGAAAGATGCTATGAAACTGAACTGAAAAGCGAAGCTTTGTCCATACGGCCACCTATAGTGTTTGAGTTCGGTTTAGGGATCTCTCTGCATAGATCCAAAATAGTTCGATTGTATAAAATAAATAAAGAAACAAAGAAAAGTTCCAATAATAAGAAAATAAAAAGAGGATGTCAAATACGTACGATGATTTGACAAAAAAAAAAACAATCTTGACTCATTTTTATGTTTATTTTTTCTTACTGCCAGTGAAAGGGTTTAGATTATAAGTATGTTGTTTAGTCGATTCGGATATATAAGTGTGTTGTTTGGTCGGCTGGAAAGGGAATGCTAAAAATGGCAGTAATTCTTTCTAATATTATTGTTAGTGTGTCAGGTTATATTAAAAAGAAATCAATAAAGTGAGAGCTAATATAATTCATTTGAAAACTATACCTTACATATTTCAGAAACGTACCGCGGTTTCATCCACATGGGCTAACTTTTTATATTTAAAAAAAATTCTATGCCCAGTGGAATCGTCAGCGTTCTGAATGAGGTCAAATCACGATGAGAAATGGCGTTATATCGATAAAAAAAAACGGTGTATTCCTGGAAAGTCTCTCTGGGAAAAAATATATTGGTTGGGAATCAATTGAGTTTTATTTTATTTATTATTTATAGTTTTGTGTTTTAAGAAGGTTTTTATTTTATTCTATAAAGTGTTTTATTTATTTATTCTCTTGTAGCTTGATATTTTTATTTAAGGTGTTGTTTGTAGATTGTAGGAGATTACCGGTGTCATGAAAAGTGAAAATACAAAGGGGAGGGGGGCGTTTGAATACGTCGTTTAAAAGTTGTAATATTGAAGTCTCTTTTTGATTGTGATACCGGATTTAAATGTGTGTATTGGATTCATTATTTATTTTATTTTTAGTTTTGTGTTTTAAAGGTTTTATTTTGTTTGGTGTTTTATTTACATGTTTCGTATTCTAAGAAATCGTCTTAAAAAAAAAAACGAAAATAGAGGGAGCTGGCGCGAGGCGATTTAAAAAAAATACGAAACATCTAAATAAAACAACAATTAATATGTAAATAAACACATGTAAATGAACGAAACACATGTAAATAAAACACAACAATATTATTTTTATGTAGTTTTAATTTTGAATAATGAGTTTTAAAAAAAGGTTCAAAAACGTCTCCCATCGATGAGGACGTCGGATCGAAGATGCTGATTCCAAATCTGTGGTTAGTTTGGCTCTTAGATCTACCGTTTAACTGTGATGCCGCGACGCACATACAAACAACTTATATATATATAGTCATCCACATACAGACTGTTTCGCTGTATCACAGCTCTCCGGTGCGGCTAGACCAGTTAGACAACTTTACTTTAGTGTTCCGACATAATGGAAATTGAAAAACGGAAAACAAAAAAAATATGTATTCATCAACGTTTCGTTTTTATTTCAAAACTTCCTCAGGATAATTAGCTGAAGAAAATAACACACAAGTACAAAATGTTTGAAACAAAAGTAGTTCACTCCTACTGGAGTGGACCTTAAAGGGCCGCTTATGAAAAGAATAAATTATGATATACAAATAGATGGTGGCAGTGGGAAATTGAGTTAACAGTAGAAAGTGTGTGTGGAGTTATAAGATAATTAGGGAGGGAGAGGGAGCTAGTGTTATGTAAACCGAGAGTGGTCGCTTATGACAAGATCAGTTATGGGCTCATCAAGATGGTGGGAAACATTACAATAACTGTGGAAGGTGTGAGGGCAAACATTTGTAGTGGTCGGAGTTATTTAAACCATGAAGGAGGAGACATGAGTCATGTTTATGGAACCTTTTTAAAGTTAGCATTGAAGCAGGAGAGCAGAAGGGTTAAAAATCAGTCGCATAATAGGATGGTGTAGTAGTTAACTCAATTTTCCACTGCCACCATCTATTTGTTTCTCATAATTTATATATATATATATATATATATAGTACATGTATTGTATTAGTTTCTGTAAATGTAAATCCGTAGAAACTCAAGTGTTTATAAAAAGTGCTCAATAACAAATAGAGCTGTTTATAAGTATAAATTTTTATTTATACAAACATTATTGGTTACATATGTGCATACATGTTTCGGTTGCACTTTTCCCAGAAAGTCAACCTCATCAGACCAAGAATTTTCGAGAAAATTCTAGGTCTGATGAGGTTGACTTTCTGGGAAAAGTGCAACCAAAACATGTATGCACATATGTAACCAATAATGTTTGTATAAATAAAAATTTATACTTATATATATATATATATGAGAAAGGAAGGATGAGAGTAATCTGACATAATGGGAAATGAAAAAGGAAAAAAAAACAAGAGATTTTTTTTTTATTTTTTTTTTTTAATATATTCATCAACGTTTCGTCTTTATTGTTAGACTTCCTCAGGATGATAATTTGAAGAAAAATGTCATGCAAGTACATCAAAATTTTGGGTTGACATGATGGAGTGATAAAGGAAAAGTAGTAGCCGTGGCTACTGTGAGTGCTGGAGGAGAGTCTAGGCTGTGAGAAGTCAGTGGTGGCGAAGAATGAAATGAATATGGAAAGCTTTGAGTGGGTACCATTAAGGCAGCAGTGAAATAGGGAGGGGTGTGAATATTAGTGAATTTGCCTTAGGGTGGGAGAGATGAAAGGGGGGGGGGGAGATTTTTGTTGTGGTGAGGTATGGCATATATATATATATTTTTTTTTTTTTTCAATTTCCATATATACATGTATATATATATATATTGAAGTAAACATCTCTCTATTGGATTTACTTCATTCTTGAACTTTTTCTATGCTGCCTTCACGAAAACCCTTCTTTTCCATCTGTAAATCTCCTTTCACCGGACGCCTTATCAACGGACATTTACCAACTGGACAGACCCCATATCTTTTTACACGCACTTTCTCACTCTCCATTACTTAATATTTTTTCAAATTCTGAATTTTGGCTTCTCCACTGCCAACTTATCTATCTATGTAATTCTTCTGATGATAAGATTTTAATCTTTGAAAAGCCTTGGCTTAAGGAAAGAATAATAAACATAGTTTTATTTTTACCGAGTACACCTTGCATTGAATAATCGAAGTTGAAATAAATTTGTCATTCGTACATGTTTATCCCTCTTCTTTCATCTATCTTTATAATTGTCTATCTCGTATATTGAGCTTAAACCATTTCACTATAGATTCTATCTACTAAAAGTATACTTTTAGTTGCATATTTTATTTATTTATATATATATATATATATATATATATATATATAACTGGGTTTGAGTGATACCTTCATTCTACATAGTAATCAATGCTAACGACACCGTTTCTTGCTTGATGTGTATGCATGTATTCGATGCATTTGTTTCCCATTTATGTGATGTTCTTTTTCATAATTTCATTTTACTGATTTTGTGATTTTTATTTTCAGAGGATCTACTACATCTCTCTGGAGTTCTACATGGGTAGAACCCTGTCCAATACAATGGTCAACTTGGGCATCCAGAGTGCTTGTGATGAAGCCATGTACCAGGTAAGAATATATCTTGGCTAACCTTCACTCAACTTTTGAATTAGAAAATAATCAAGTATTTTTCAGTATTTTTTTTTTTTTTTGTAACAAAATCATGAAACATTTATTTTCAATTCTTAAAACCCATTATCCATCATTTAAAATAGTTATTCTCAAATTAAAAAAGCTTAACTTCAAATTTGAAATACTGATTAATAAATTGAGGTTCTTCTTGATATATAGGCATCGTTGCTAAGTATTGTAAATGCGATTCTAATTTTGTTATACTGTTTTGTTATTGTGTAGAAAAGTAATATTTTTAAGTTTTAGTGGAAAGAAAGAATTAGTTTGTTTTCATTTAAGGTTTTTCAAATCTTCTCCTTTTTTGAAAAGGTGTTTGTAAATGATTAGCATTTTGTAGGTACGTGCAAAAATGGCCGTCTCTTGTACGGACTATGCTTATTAAAAAGCGCTTATCATTAATTATTTAATTAGTTTCCGTGTAAACTTTGATTGTGTTTGAAAGATAAAAGCCTAAACTTAATCTCTAAACGAAAAAAACTGCATATTTACGTGTGAAAAATAAATTATAATCAAATATGTAATTACGACGGTCAAAAACCCCAAAAATTCAATGAATTTTGAACTTTGAAAAAATTACTTGTAAAAATCCTTTAAAAGATAAATATAAGTTTTTGGGAACTATTTCAACGATAATTATTAAATTAAAGTCATAAGACACTGAATTAAAAAAAAATAAATCCCACGTTTGACTAAAAATTGGCAAAATTAGCCCTTCAAATGTGATAAATGAATAAAAGCCGCCATAACTTAATCGGAAAAGGACGTTGTTTACAAATTAACATTGCCAAGCAAAATATATGGAAAACAAAAAATGTCATAATTTATCATTTTTAACTTTATATATAAAAATGTAATAGTTTATAGAAGTTGAAAAATTATTATCCATTAATTTCTTTATTCTTTTTAAGGTTATAAACAAATTTAAGTACCCTTATTTTGTTATAATAAAAAAGGAAATGCTTATTTAATTATTTGTGAGTGTACGCAATTATTTTTAACTGAAAAGGTTCAGTTTTTAATTTAGTAATATTCTGAAATTATTGATGACGTCTGTTTACCAATGTTTTTCGATTTTTTAGAATTTGAAATAACACTATTTTTTAAATGTTAAAAATATTTTTACGTTACGAACTGCGTCAATTTTATCAATTTGTTTTACATGATTTAAAACTTTAGTTACTCGATTTATTCTTAACGTGTCGTAACGATAAATTACATTGATTCTTTTAAAAATAAAGTGTTTTTATTTTTTATTTTAAGTGTGAAAAAGTAAATTAGTCAATGACTACACTGACAATTTATTCATTGAAAAAAAAAGTTAAAACAGTTATTTATTGATAAACAGAATTCAATTTTGAAAGAAAATGTCATGTTTGAATTCTCTTTATTTATTAATAAATAATTGTTTTTAACTTAAATATTTATTAATGAAAAAAAGACAAAACAAATACAAATCTTTCCAAATAATTGACGATGAATTGCGAAATGAACGAAATTGTTGAATCTCTAAAAAAAAAAAAAAAATTTGCGCTGTAAAAGTGAGTGATTGCTAATCCCACCTGATTATTACAGAACGGGGCTACCATACTAATGAAAGTTCATCGTTAGTAGAAATTATTCAATTTTTTAAATTCTTTTTTTCGTTAAGTTCCTGGATCTCAAATTTGTCAATTTTTGGTTTATTTTCAAGATTATAAAAAAAATTTCTTGCGCTGATGATGCCACGTTCCTCTATGAAAGAGAAATATAATTATGTCGCATTTTTTATTTTTCCAAAAATTCTAATCATTAAAATCACATTAAATATTTTTTGCAATTATATTATTTTTTTGGTGAAAATATTGATTAAACAATGCTTTATTCAATAATAATATCGCTAATTCAAAAAATTAATTTTTCTTCGAGTTATAGTGATTTTATTAACACGGTATTTACTGGCATTTTTCGTAATATATACGAAATATTTTGAAAAAAAAATTTAATTGTTAACATCTACGATCCTTTATTTACATAAGTAACAGTTAAAAAATCATGCATTTTTTTTTATTAATATATAAAAATATAACTTTAGTAAAGGTGTATTTTCTTTTTAAAAAATAATACATTTTCACTAAGATTTAAAAAAAAAAAATGGTTTCATTATATTCCGTGATTGTTGATTAATAAATATTGAAAATTTCAGTAAAATTGGTTGATTTCCTGAATTTTAGTGTATTTTTAAGTGAAGGGGGGGTCAAAATGTTTTTTCATTTTTGGGAATCGACCATTGATTTGCACGTACCTAGCATTTTGACTGTTTACATGAGGAAAAGAAAGATAACTCGTTCAGACTAAATCATCATTCAGTATGATCGAGTTATCTTCTCTTACCACTTAGTTTTAAAGATGACTGTCCACCAAAATTTGTTTCGCAAGGAAGGTAAAATTTGAAAATCTTGGATGAAAAAAAAAACAACTTGTTTGTTTTCACTAAAACTTGAAATAATATCTTGTTATTTATCTTCCTCCCACAGCGGTAAGATGTGACACAAGGTCGGGGAAAGTGGGATTTGAAAAACCAGTGCCCGAGAAGGTGAGCACTCTGGCCTACAAAAAGTGCCTGGGCAGCCCCTTCGGCATTCCCCGGTAGGGCACCTCAGGCAGTAAGCGATAAACTTACTCCACCCCAAAGAGGGGAGGCAAAGCCTGGAAGGGTGGACCTCCTAGAACTGCACAGGACAAACCCATAGACCGGCGGAATCAACCCCCGAAGGCCAAGACGATACCGGTCTATAGGGTGTAGTATCCATCGGAACAGATACTACACTGTAATCTTAGCCAAAATGTCAAGACTTTTTCTATCCAATAAAAAGATAAATTTAGAACCGTATTTAGTGTAATTACATTTTTTTATTCACCCCAAACACTGAAACATAAGGGTCTACTGTAGTAGTGGTCAGATTTATAGGGGTGAGTTGGACAACCTGAGTTGTGGGGAAACAAGGAGCAGGAATGGAATTCCAAAGCCAAGCAGTCTGAGGAAAGAAGCTATCAGAGTAGAAAATTTTCCGACATCTAGGAACCTCTACAGTGAAGGGGACTAATTTAGTAGCTAGCCGGGCGTATTTTAGTTTCGGGGGATATGAGTGCAGTAAGTTCATTGGAACACATTCTGGAAATTAAAGGAGATACTTATATCAAGAAGCATCGAAATGGACAAAAATTTGAATTTCAATGTTTTGTAATTAACTTTTTTCATTCCCCACATAATCACTGATTGTATTTATCATCAACTGCTTATAATTTTGTACGGCCTATATTTGTAACAAGATAAGTCAGAACGGACCGTTTAGGATAAAAACATAGACAAAATCATCTCAACTTAAAACCATGTAATAATAATAAAAAAAAATAAGTCAAAAGATTATTTGAAACGCTGTGGTGGAGGAATTTTTAAAACTAAATTTTTTGCATTGGGATTCTTTTTGTATGATGTCAGTCAATGGACAATGGGCAATGATAAATAACTCTGCAAGGTGGGTCAAGTAATTTAAATTCTGGCATATACATTTGTTTTAAAAACACGAACAGAACAGATAAACAGACGGAGACCCCAGGAAGATGAAACTGGAGAAATAAGAGTTTACACATTAGGCTGGGAATGTAAGCAATAAACGGTAGCAATTTAACTGACTCTCACTAACGACGTATGCATGGAAATATCCATGAAGCAGATTGTCGTCAAGAGAAATTGTTGCAGTTATATCAGATGATTAATAAACAGAAGCCATTCTTGATTTATAACAAGCGACAGCTTTTGTGTATGTTTATTATTTTCGTCATATTCAACAATAAAGAACCCAAGTAAAGAGAAGCTAGTTTTCAACAAACAAATCGGGATTATCGCCCTTGTATCATTTTAATTTTATAATCAAGGAGATTATAATCTCACCACTCATCACATTACATATTCCCAAGTCGATAATGTAAAGTGAGGAAAATCTGATTTATTTTTATCTCTTCATGGCATCCAGATGGGGATATATCTGCTAACAAGGGCAAAGTTTTTTTTGTTTTCTTTATCAAGACTTAGATGTTACGGCATGACGTCATAATGGACATGGTATTTTTTTTTTCAACATATTTCACCCGAAACAAGGCAGGCCACTGCTGTAGACGTAAGGGGTTACTGAGAATTAGAGTGTAGGTTTTGGGTGCCATCCTAAGTTGGGAGCTGTGTAGCGAGATGTCTGTTTACATTAGTTTTAAACCTCTGCATGTCGGTACTATCGGGGAAACAGGTAGCAGGGAGGGACTTCAACGAGGAAAGAAGCTGGTTGGAGTAGAAGGCTCTCCGGCATCTGGGGACCTCCACAGTGAATGGATGTGATTTAGCTGATTGTCGAGTTGGTCTAGTGTATTCACGTCGAGGGGGCACCAGAGTAGTCAGTTCATCGGAGCACAATCCATTGAAGTATTGCTTCGGACGATAACTAGGGACATCCAAGCGGTGTCTTGGAGGCTCGTTCTTAGAAGTAGCTATCATCCTCCCAATGTCTCGTATGAATCGTGAAGTACCGGGACCAAGGACACCTGATGTTTCGACGGAGATAGGCTGGTAAATTAAACGGTCAGTTACTGAGCTGTATTTGTCGGGTTCTTTTCTGGTTTGGGCGAACTGAGCCACGATGCCGGAAGCAGGATGATTATGAACAAACCTACATTTATTTTAAAGTGTTCATAAAGCCAACATTTTATTGGTCACTTAGAATGATAACAACTTTGTTTCGGGAGAAGTAATTTTAACCTCTGCTGGGTTTACCTCTAGAGATGCATACTTTTGGAAGTTTAAGTTCAGATTTTTTTTTTTTAATTTGAGGATAAAAAGATGAAGATTAGTTTTTCATTCATGGCAATAATTAAGATGAGCTCGACCAATGAAAATTATCACTGATTAATTCAAATATCTAAAATGAATAAATGCAAAATTTGTTTTCAATTATTGCATCTATATTACCATCAAAACAGCTCACTGTTATTTAAATCAATAGTACAACATTTTTATTTACCTCCCCAGGAGGTTAGGCACAAGGCCAGTTTTATCTTACTCCTACAAGGTAAGATGTGACCCAAGGTCGGGTCGGGAAAGTGGGACTTGAAAAGCCAGCGCCCGAGAAGGTGAGCACTCTGGCCATTAAAAATTGCCTGGGCAGCCCCGTCGGCATTCCCCGGTAGGGGCGCCTCAGGCAGTAAGCAATAAACTTACTCCTCCCCAAAGAGAGGAGGCAAAGCCTGTGAGGGTGACCCTCCTAGAACTGCACAGGACACACCCATAGACCGGCGTAAATCAAGCCCCGAAGGCCAAGACGATACCAGTTTATGGAGTGTAGTATACATCGGAACAAAGGCCGATCAACAATACAACATAAGTCTTTTAAAATACTGCATAACTAGTAGAGAGCAAAGTCCCAAACACAGCTATTTGCATGCTTAATTTGCATAACTATTTTTAAACAGTATATTATGAATTAATGTTTGGTGTTATTCATTTGTAATCTTATTATCCTATTTTACTATATATATGCAATAATTTTGTCAATATTAACAGTAATTAAAGTGATTTAGTAAAGAAAAGGATAAATTATCAAGACCTTTCTTAAAATATGTTTATTAATTTTCAAGGGAGATAATAATTTAAATGAAAGTTTTAGTTTTTTAAATTACAATAGATTTATAATAAAGATGTATAATAAAAGTTATACATTAAAGAGGAATACTTAGAGCTAGATTAACAGCTGCCAGGTGGCGGGTAGTTTTTTGCTTGTATTTTATAAAACGCTGTTACGTAAAAGAACTTTACTCTCAAATCACTTCTTCCATATCAGATGGGAGTTGTATGTTAGCCATGATGGTACAAAGTGGCTTTCTCTATGAAAAGCATTTACGTTGGTTTCATTGTGTCGTTGCTTGAGATCCACTTTGACTGAGTCATTCCAAGTCTTTCTTTCTCGGCCTTTTTCTTGCTTACCCTCAATTGAGATGTGTGTATCTTACCAGGGCTTCGTTCAACACATTCATACCCCCGTAGGCGGTTGCTGCGCAGAACTGACTCCAGTCTTGGCACTTTCAGCCT
Organism: Sepiola atlantica; assembly: GCA_963556195.1. Classification (NCBI taxonomy): domain Eukaryota; kingdom Metazoa; phylum Mollusca; class Cephalopoda; order Sepiida; family Sepiolidae; genus Sepiola; species Sepiola atlantica. The sequence continues at coordinate 19,057,988 of OY744531.1, read as the reverse complement.
CAATAACAGGGAGTCAGAACTAACGTACGCACCACAAATCTATCGAATCATAGCAATGTTATTATTCATCTGCATCCATAGGAGGACTGAGCTATTGGGAGCTCAACCTTCACTTGCGCTACGGACATAAACTTGACCTTAACTAACACGTGAGTCTCACCATCTATAAGAACTAGTGTTTATCTCATTTTATATATTATTCTTATTCTTATTCTGCTTATTCTTATTCTGCTTATTCTTATTCTTATTCTGCTTATTCTTATTCTGCTTATTCTTATTCTGCTTATTCTTATTCTGCTTATTCTTATTCTGCTTATTCTTATTCTGCTTATTCTTATTATTCTTATTATTCTTATTCTTATTATTCTTATTCTTATTCTTATTATTCTTATTCTGCTTATTCTTATTCTTCTTATTCTTATTCTTCTTATTCTTATTCTGCTTATTCTTATTCTGCTTATTCTTATTCTGCTTATTCTTATTCTGCTTATTCTTATTCTGCTTATTCTTATTCTGCTTATTCTTATTCTGCTTATTCTTCTTATTCTTCTTATTCTTCTTATTCTTATTCTTATTCTTCTTATTCTTATTCTTCTTATTCTTATTCTTCTTATTCTTATTCTGCTTATTCTTATTCTGCTTATTCTTATTATTCTTATTCTGCTTATTCTTATTCTGCTTATTCTTATTCTGCTTATTCTTATTCTGCTTATTCTTATTCTGCTTATTCTTATTCTGCTTATTCTTATTCTGCTTATTCTTATTATTCTTATTCTTATTCTTCTTATTCTTCTTATTCTTATTCTGCTTATTCTTATTCTGCTTATTCTTATTCTGCTTATTCTTATTCTGCTTATTCTTATTCTTCTTATTCTTATTCTGCTTATTTTTATTCTGCTTATTCTTATTCTGCTTATTCTTATTCTTCTTCTTATTATTCTTATTCTGCTTATTCTTATTCTGCTTATTCTTATTCTGCTTATTCTTATTCTGCTTATTCTTATTCTGCTTATTCTTATTCTTCTTATTCTTATTCTGCTTATTCTTATTCTGCTTATTCTTATTCTTCTTCTTCTTATTCTTCTTCTGCTTATTCTTATTCTGCTTATTCTTATTCTTCTTATTCTTATTCTTCTTATTCTTATTCTTCTTATTCTTATTCTGCTTATTCTTATTCTGCTTATTCTTATTCTGCTTATTCTTATTCTGCTTATTCTTATTCTGCTTATTCTTATTCTGCTTATTCTTATTCTTCTTATTATTCTGCTTATTCTTATTCTGCTTATTCTTATTCTTATTATTCTGCTTATTCTTATTCTGCTTATTCTTATTCTTATTCTGCTTATTCTTATTCTGCTTATTCTTATTCTTATTCTGCTTATTCTTATTCTTATTCTGCTTATTCTTATTCTTATTCTGCTTATTCTTATTCTTCTTATTCTTATTCTTATTCTGCTTATTCTTATTCTTATTCTGCTTATTCTTATTCTTATTCTGCTTATTCTTATTCTGCTTCTTATTCTTCTTATTCTTATTCTGCTTCATTGCAAATTCGTCTTATCTAACATAACGCTACAATTTCATTCCAGTTTTGTCTATGTTAAAACACATGTTTTTTTAGATGTCGACGTTCAAGAGAAATTTATGACAGATTCTTTATTTCTTTTGGAACTATTTCGAACCAGGTTGTTAGGTCATCCTGTTGACGATTTTACTGGCTTCACAAAGTGATCCAATGCCATCCGTGCTGGTGTTTCTTGTGGTAGGCGTGGCATATGTCCAAGCCACGGCAGTCTTCTCTTCAGAATTTTAGTGCACTAAGACTGCATAAAAGTATATATTAGCATTATAAAACTTTATTGTAACAAATCATGTGTCCTATAACCCCCCCAGTCATTTTGAAAATATTACCCTCCTCCTCCTACCCCTCCTCCTACTACTACTCCTCCTCCTCCTCCTCCTCCTCCTCCTTTCCACTATTTACAAATCATTTCTATCTTCTATGGAATTACCACAGAAATATTTACATAAAAATAAAAAATTCATTTGTATTTCATAATGTTCTAAATTGTTGACATCATAAAAATGTGGAACAGATTTTTAGTTGCTTCTGTTGTATCATAAATACAAAGTGTGATACATGTAGGTAGGTAGATATAGTAGATGTGTGGTACTCTCATATTAATATATAGATTGTTTAAATTGTAATCTTTAACAATCAAATATTGTTTACGCTGTTTATCTTCTCTCTTAGTCTAGCATATAAAGTTATCTTGTCGGATTTTCAAAGTCAGATCCAAATAGCAATCTGTCTGACATATCGATACTTGATTCGGACTAGCCTATTTTTTTCCTTCTGCTAGTGGCATGAATATACTTTATTTCGTGTCAGTTTTTTTTTTTAAATAATTATTCCAGCTAAGAAAACTTTTAAAATGGAGATTTTTTTCGTGTATTCATCGAATATTCTTAAACATTCCAGGGAAGTAATCATATAATGAGTTATTTCCCTTGACTTCTGCAAAAACACACATGTAAAAACACGTTATATTTTTCAACATTAAAGGGAAGTTTACACATTAATTACACATTCTTTATTTGTTCTTATCAATCAATTAACATCAAATATTAAAACAAACCCTTAAAAACTTTCCATTTCACAAAATAATTTAATTACAACATTAAAGTCACCAAAATTGGGTACATTTAGTAACGAATAGTTATATTGTCAGTTGATACACTGAGTGCGTTCAGTGAACTACAGTTTCTTAATCTTGCAATCTTCAAACACTGATGTCAGGGTGGGCCAAAATAAGGGTCCTATCTTTAAATTTGAATAACTTGAATTTGAATAACTTCCACAAAATAAAAGTTAAACTCACCAAACTTTATGTGTGTGTAGACTGACCCTTCCGAGATTTTTTGAAATAAACAAAACAAATTTTAGCCGAAAAACACTTCTTAAAACTTACAAAAACTAAAGTATTGTTTTTTACACTGTTTTGAGTTTTTTAAGCAAAAATAATGTTTTCTAAATGAGGGTACGTTCCTTAGGGCTAATACGGCTCATGCTTGCTTCGGAAGGGGTCCTTTACTTATTCTAAAAAAAAAAATTTAAAAAAATCAATAAATAAAAAAGTTATGAATGTTTAAAAATAGGACCCTTATTTTTGCCCACCCTGTATATATATATATATATATATATATATACCAATGCCTGTGTGTGTGTTCCTTATAGAAAGAAAGGTTATAGAATCTACATAAAAACTAAAAGTGTATTTATATGTAAATTTTTCCAGGGAAAACAATGGAAGTGGTCCTGAATCTCTAAGTGGATCCTTAAGGAAGCTATGGAGGCAGAACCCCTCTTAAAACTTCAAATATATCCTATTTTGATGGCATTTAAATCATATGTATAAAATTTTCCGTGGAAGACAATGGGAATGTTCCCGAATCTCTACGTGCCCCCATAAGGAAGAGATTTGGACAGAACCCCCTTAAAACTTCAGATGCTTATATCCAATTTTAATGAAATATAAACCATTTTCTAACATTTCAGTCGGTTCTTCCAACTATATTAGGGTGCAAAAAACGGAGGGGGGGGGGGGTGGCAGTAAAAACAAAGTAAATAATATGGTGTCATGAGCATAATGAAAAAAGGATATAGTGTTCCTCATTAACTCCCGAGCAACGTCGGGTCTTCCTGCTAGTTTTATATATTATCATCATTGCAAAACTTTGTAACAATATCGATCTTCGTATTCATTTCTTTGAAATACTTTCATAAATCATTTCGAGTAATTGTATATTTAGTTATTGTTTGTATATATATATATATATGTATTTTTTTTTTTCAGCTTGGCCTTGACATTGAAGAACTGGAAGAAGTTGAAGAAGACGCTGGTCTTGGTAATGGTGGTCTTGGACGTTTAGCTGCCTGTTTCCTGGATTCCATGGCAACACTCGGACTTGCAGCCTATGGTTATGGCATCCGCTATGACTATGGAATCTTCGCTCAGAAGATTTTAAATGGTTGGCAGGTAAGATCATAATTTTAAGTAAGAATATTTGTGTTGAAATATAATCAAGGGTTGCAAATCTTATGTCACCAAAAAAAACAAAAACACATGGGTTGTAAAATCCCATGTTAACAAAAAATAACCCTGGGTTATAAATGTAACAATTTACCACTTGAAGGTAAGAAAAAATATACATATCTATTTATATAAAGTTAGTTAAGTGTATCTGTTTATACATTGTATGTACTTGATTAACTCTTAAACTAATAAACCGATCATTATGAATTTTGGAACGCAGCTGCTCAAGGTAAAGAGGTTCAAATGTGAGCTATATCTAGTTTAATTAGTTTTATGCAAAGGGAATAAAAAGGGGGGGGGGGCTTTTGTGAAAATTCCGATAACTCTGAATTTTGTGAAATTTGAACTAAGTTTTAAAAAAAAATCTCAACAATCAATTACAAAATACCCCCTCCCTCAAACATCCTGAGCATGACATAAAATTGCATTTTAGAACAAAAGATCTTTCTTTACGAAAATAATGTTTTTTATAACATTAAATCCTCTAAATTGCATTTCAGTTTCTTAGAAAAATAGTTGTCCATTTCATGAAATCACTTTGTGAAATGAAAATCATATTTACAACAAATAATTAAGTTAGTAGAAACTGTAAATTGTTCTCATAAGTTATTCTTTTCCTGGCTGAGGTCAAAGTTTAGTATCTTTTTTTTGTCCTCAGTCAAAGGAGGAGGCACCTTCTTTTTTTTTTTTTTTTTTTTTTTTTTTTTTTTTTTTAATTGTGGTTTTATAGAAATAATTCAGCCATTTTAATGAATTACTTTGTGAAATAAAAATCAGTGAGATTTGCAGGTTTATACCTGTGTCAAAACAATCGAAATTAGAAACCATGAGTATGACACAAAACTATATTCAGTGGTGAGGCCCCAATTTGGGAGCTATGTGGAGTCATGCCTTAATTACCACTACTCCCAAGGCCCAATCTTTAACAGAGAGGGAGTACCTCTTAAATAGAAACCATCATTTACATATATACGATGCTTACAAAACAAATTCATCTACAAACTAATCATATACAAAACATACATTTACAGTTTTGGCATAGAATGAACCCACTGATGGTTGACAACAACCACCCAACCTTTTCCAACATTATTATTATTATTTTCATTTTAGCCGGGCAGAATGAGATGGTTTAGCCATGTCGAGCGAAGCTTCAGCTGGATCTCACGGGTTAGAAACATGTCCATCGCATCAAGTCGGCAGGCCGGAAGATCAAAGCTCTCTTGGGATGAACCGTGTAAACTCAACCATACAGCCCTGGAGATTGCAAACTTCGATCCTCGTGACTGCTGAGCCTGGAGAGGAGGACTTCGATCAAGACTGACAGACAAGCCCCACCCTCTTATAGCAGACTAATCAAAGGCCTATTAATAATAAATCGGATGATGATGATGATTTTCCGCCTTTGTATCTATGTTAGACGTTTTGTGAATGACTTTCAACTTCTGCCTTTTCGTTTGTGCCGCCTGCTAAGAGCAGGTCATCATCAACTGATCCCCTCTACGTCTCAATTGGCATACCATGCAGCATTGGGCCATTGATATCAATGTGGGGCTCACTTTGGAATGTTTCAGAAAACTGATGAGGCCGTATCAGTTCAGACGTTGTTGTGTAATACAATTTTTCATGGAAACTTTTTCAATAAAACCGGCATTTTTTTCCATCCGATATGTTGTAGCCAGGATCGTGACATTTTGATGTTTCGTCATTGACCACATCTCGCAGCCATACAAAAATACAGATCGGATATGTGTGTTATATGCTGTCTGTCTCACATACGACAGGATCCTGATATTTTTGTAAAATTGTATTAGTACGTAAATAGCTACAATTTGATCAGATTTGAACTTGCCATTGCTGATTCCATAATTTGCAACGGTATCCATTAGACGAATTGCGTATAACCTGCCACTTGCACTGCCAAAGTCGCTACATTCTTTGTTTTTTTTCCTCCTTCAGCACATTTTTTTAATTTAAAAATGTATATTTTATGATCCCCCTCCCAAAATACACTATTTACTCTATTATCCTAACCCTAACGGTTGCTTTTTTACTCTCTTTTAGGTTGAGGAACCAGATGATTGGCTCCGTTATGGTAACCCTTGGGAGAAATCTCGTCCCGAATACATGTTGCCCGTCAATTTCTATGGTCGCGTAGAACAAACTGAAAAAGGGGCCAAATGGGTCGACACACAGGTATTTTTATATCTTTTTTTTACTCTGTAACCCCAACCCAGCCCTAAACCCTAACCTAACCCTAACCCAGCCCTAAACCCTAACCTAACCCTAACCCAGCCCTAAACCCTAACCCTAAACCCTAACCCAAACCCTAACCCAGCCCTAAATTCCATATCATCATTTTCATTCTTATTTGTTTTAATTTAGTAAAATTTTCAAGTTAAAAATAAAATAAAGTAAAATACAGTTTTTGATGTTTATAAATGCCCAGCTTAAAGGCAGACCCCACGATATTATTGTAAAACCCTTGAATGCCGCTATTGAATTCCTCATAAACTTTTACTTATAGTTGATCGATTATGATACACAGCTTTGTTTTCAATTGCATCCTTGGGCAGGAAGGTGGACAGACAGACAGACAGACAAACAAACAAACTATATTTATATTATAGATTTGCATGAATGAATTTTACACAATAAAAAAAAAAGTGTCTCTTGCATTATGTATTTCCTCTCTTTTATCACAGCTTGTATTTGCTCTTCCCTTTGACAACCCCGTACCTGGTTACGGCAACAACACCGTCAATACGCTGCGTCTTTGGTCTGCCAAAGCTCCCAACAGCTTCAGCCTGAAATTTTGTAAGTCGTCTTTCCTTAAACACAGAAACATCGTTAGAATGGATGCATTTTTTGTTCATGACCTAAACAGTGGCAACCGCTAACAAACTTAATAAACAGTCATTTCTACGTGGATCTACCGGTGTGCGATTTCAGATAAACAATTATATTTTAAGAAAAATAAATATTAGTCTATTTATTCTTTAAGTTACTTGAAATTTGAAACACCCACAATTTGATAAATAGGTTTTACCTCAAAATATATTACACACAATTAGATCACTGTTTAGAAGTTGAGACTAAATTAGGTAAGATTTAATAAATAAAAAAAAACTTTTCATTTTTGTCCTCCTTAACACCAGTTTTTTTCCACTTCTTGCATTGTGAAAACCTTCTTTATATATGATACATATTACACGCAATGCTTCATGCCAACTACATCACCTTATATATATATATATATATATATATATATATATATATATACAGGGTGGGCAAAAATAAGGGTCCTATTTTTAAAAATTCATAACTTTTTTATTTATTGATTTTTTTTTTAAATTTTTTATTTTAGAATAAGTAAAGGACCCCTTCCGAAGCAAGCATGAGCCGTATTAGCCCTAAGGAACGTACCCTCATTTAGAAAACATTATTTTTGCTTAAAAAACTCAAAACAGTGTAAAAAACAATACTTTAGTTTTTGTAAGTTTTAAGAAGTGTTTTTCGGCTAAAATTTGTTTTGTTTATTTCAAAAAATCTCGGAAGGGTCAGTCTACACACACATAAAGTTTGGTGAGTTTAACTTTTATTTTGTGGAAGTTATTCAAATTCAAGTTATTCAAATTTAAAGATAGGACCCTTATTTTGGCCCACCCTGTATATATATATTATAATATAAAATGAAGTAATAAAATAAGGTGTCAATCAAATTTTATTAGAATTCAAAGTTCAAGCAAAGTATTCTTAAGTCCTTAGCTCATGAGTTTTCAAAGATAATTCTTCTCTTCAGTCTTTTTTTGCTCAATTCGGATTTAACGGGTTTTCTAATTAAACAACGAACTTTGATTTGACTTGGGTTGCACATTTCGGGATTTTGGAACTTTGATTGGACTTTCTATATTATTTGATTTATTTATCATTAACATTGAATATTGACACATTTTGGGACTGGATAACTTTGTCGGCACCTTCAATTACACGTATTTGGACTGCTGTTTGTAACTTGGAGTAATTGTCTTTCCTGATTATGCTTCTCAATATGTATGACCTGGATGGACTATATGGATTCAAAAAAAAGTATGTTTTTGGGTTGATATGTTTTGATGTTATGTATTTTTGTGTATTTGTGTATATAATTTTAGATATTTTCAAAGCGTAATTTTATTACCTGTAGTAGTATAACTGCGGTAATGGTCCTCTGAAGAGAAGAATTATCTTTGAAAACTCATGAGCTAAGGACTTAAGAATACTTTGCTTGAACTTTGAATTCTAATAAAATTTGATTGACACCTTATTTTATTACTTCATTTTATATTATAATATTAATGCTCTATCCAGTATATTGAGCTTCAGTTTTTATCCGGATGTTTCACTAATTATAAGATATTAGTTGACGCTTATATCTTTTGTTGGATTACTTTATATATATATATATATATATATATATTAAAATAGGAGAGTTCATTTTTTTTAAACATCTTTTTAAGGATTTAATGATAATAAATGAGACTGAAAGCCTTAAAAACATGTTTAGATGCGATATTTATTAATAAAAATAAAATCAGAACAAATTTTTTTTTAATTCATTTTTACTTTGATCTTTTGACTAATCATTTCGCTAGTATACCTAGATTCCTCTGGAAAATGAACGAGGTGTTGTTATTAACGTTTTCCATTCTGACGGACTGCTACCAACAGCAACGGAACTGTTACAATCTCATACTCTGAGGAAGCTAGGTATACAGTGAAATGATTAGTCAAAGGACCAAAGTAAAAAATGAATAAAAAAAAAATTTTGTTCTGATTTTATTTTTATTAATAAATATCGCATCTAAACATGTTTTTAAGGTTTTCAGCCTCATTTATTATCATTAAATTCTTAAAAAGATGTTTAAAAAAATGAACTCTCCTATTTTAATACACATAACTGCGTGCATGTGCGTCACCACATATTAAAAAAGTGAGTGAGCCATTAATAACAACAGCACGTCCATTTTCCATTCTTATGGACTGCTACCAACATACGGAACTGTTGCAACCTCATACTCTGAAGAAGCTTGGTATACTAGCGAAATGATTAGTCAAAAGATCAAAGTAAAAATGAATAAATAAAAATTTGTTCTGATTTTATTTTTATTAATAAATATCGCATCTAAAAATGCTTTTTAAGGCTTTTAGCCTCATTTATTATTATTATCATTATTATTATTATCATTATTATTATTATCATTATTATTATTATCATTATCATTATTATTATTATTATTATATTTTTTTCTGTTTGTCTTTATAGTTAACAGCGGTGAATATATCCAGGCTGTATGTGACAGGAATTTGGCTGAAAACATCTCCAGAGTCCTGTATCCAAATGACAATGTAAGTACAAGAATAATCTCCCTCCCCTCTCTTTTTTGTAGGGTCAAATTGGTAAAATTTGTATTATTCTATTCTCGTCTGGGTTTTTATTCTCACTTTATGTAACCTAAATTTGTTTTATTAACAATTGATTAGCTATGTATTCTTCGTTTTTGATCTGTGAATATATATATATATATATATATATATATATATATATAAAGGTAGAAGAAATAAGAGTGATAAACATGTACGAATGTCCAGATTCATTTCAAACTTAGATTGTTCAATTCAAGGTATATTCTTTAATAAACTAATGTTTATTGTTCTTTCCTTAAGCCAAGGCTTTTCAAAGATCGAAATCTTATCATCAGAGGCGATATACAGATAGATAAGTTGGCTGTGGAAAAGCCAAAGTTCAAACAATTTTTTCCGTAGAGGCAGTATGGAAAAGTGTGCAAAATGAAGTAACTCCAGTGGTGAGAAGTCAAATTTAAATCGTTGATGGAGCGCACTTAAACGGAATTCCGAAAAAATTGTTTGCTCCTTCTTCAAAATATCCTTTGCATTGGACACTTTAGTAACGGACAATTACCATCTGGACAAATCCCATGTCTTTTTCACATGAACTCTTTTTCACTCCATTTTTAATAATAATATTTTTTCAAATGTTTGAACTTTGGCTTTTCCACAGCCAACTTATCTATCTGTATATCTCCTCTGATAAGATTTCGATCTTTGAAAAGCCTTGGCTTAAGGAAAGAACAATAAACATTAGTTTATTAAAGAATTTACCTTGCATTGAACAATCTAAGTTTGAAATGAATCTGGACATTCATACATGTTTATCAATCTTATTTCTTCTACCTTTATAATTGCTCTATCTCGTATATTGAGCTTAAACCATTTCACTGTAGGTTCTATCTACTAAAAGTTTACTTTTAGTTTACATTTGATTCTATATATATATATATATAGCCTGAAGATTACCCCCCGAGGATGAAACGCGGGAGCCTATATATATATATATATATATTGTGTGTATTTAAGCATGCAGCCATCTTGAAACACTCAAGATTGATTAGGTGTTTCAAGATGGCTGCATGCCTCGTTGATAGGATCCGTATGGGAAATCTATGAGCATATTTTTGGTTTTGGGACCTTTGTATTTCATGTTGCACCACAATGTATAATTTTTGAAACTGAGAACTTTTGTCCTTTCTGAGTTCAAGGAAGATAGATCCAATATTGGCATACTAATGGTTGGTCCCCCTATAACGAATTTGTAAAAAAAAATTGCACCAAAGATCGACTGTTTTGAAAATGTTTCGTGAAATAAATAAAATCTTGGTCTTTGGTATGTAACAAAATCTTGTTTAATTATATATGCTCTGTTGTTGCGAGTTGGCAATCATCGAGCTTTTAATTGGAAGAGGTTAGTATACATAAAGTATAGAAGGTATATGCTAAAACATATATTTTCTCACTCCTATATATATATATATATATATATATATATATATGTATATCTATATATATATATATATATATATATATGGGAAATGAAAAAGGAAAAACCAAAAAGGATGTTTTTTTTATATATTCATAAACGTTTCGTCTTTATTTTGAAGACTTCTTCAGGATGATCATATTAAGAAAAATGTCATGCAAGTACGTGAAAATATTGGGTTTACATGATGGGATGAAGTAGTAGCCACTGCTGGGAGCAGTAGGACCGGGGCCCAGGCTTAGTGAATTCAGTAGCATGGAATGAAATAAATGTGGATGGTTCTGAGTGAAAAAGTGGAGGGGTGGGAATGATGTGGATGGCTGTGAGTGAAGTGGAGAGATGGGGAAAGAGGAGGGGGAGACTCTGTGATTTTGGTGAGTGGGTAATGTCATGGTTTTAGAAAAGATTTGAAAAAATGAGGTGGTTTGAGAGTTAGGGGGATGGGTGGGTAAGAGTGTGAGAGAAGTGGCCGAATGGGGGAGGGGGGAGATTTTGTTGTGGTTAGGTGTGAAATATTTGAAGAGTGGGAATGTATATATATAATTATATATATATATATATATATATATATATATATATAATCGATTACTTATTTGCTACAAAAAAAAACTTTTAAAATGTTTTTTTTTTTTGTTTTTTTTAGATCTTTGAAGGTAAAGAATTGCGTCTGAAGCAAGAATACTTCCTCGTTGCTGCTACGCTGCAAGATGTCATCAGGCGCTACAAATCTTCCCGATTTGGATGCCCTGATGCCGTGCGCACTTCGTTTGACAGCTTCCCTGAAAAGGTAAGATCTCCCACCGCATTGCATCGCCTGATTGATACTGTTGTAGACTATGGAATCAACTATGCCGAGTTTAAATCCGATCGGATCTGTTGTGGTCATTTGCAAACAAATAACGTTGGGGAAAAGCCTTGCTGAAAAACGGACAAACCAATCAAAAGCAAAGGACAACAACGAGCAGTTCTCGAGCCACGTACATATCTTTATCCTTTCATTTAATAAAGACCTTGCCAGAGATAGGTTAGTTTAAAGTCAATTTCTAAAAGCTGTCCAACATATGCCAGCATGTAAAACTGACGTTAAACTGAATATGATGATGGTAATGATCATCATCTGTCGTCGCAACAATCCAAGTAATGTAAAAAAAGAAAATAATTTCAAAGTAGAGTATGGTCAGTAAATTATCTGGTGAAGTTGCTTAGTAATGCTTGGTAAGCAAAAAAAACAACAACACAAAATGGCGTATATATAAAACGTAAAAGTGGGAGGAGGGATAGTAATACTGAAACAGTGTTCATCAGAAACTGTACCCTATTAAATGGTTTTCATGGTGTCAATGGTTAAAGTAAGAGTACATATGAAATAGGGAGTGAATAAGCCTCCCACTTCATTTATCCATGAGAAAAAGAAAATCAAGTTGTGAGCAGGATAAAATATAAAAATCGAAGAAATGGATCGAAAGTAAAATATTTATTTCTAACAACACTGACTAATATGTGCCCTATCTCACCAATGAAAAATATTTCTATAGCTAATGAGGCATAGCGAGTTTTTGTTACGGAAGCTATCGAGTACTAATGCGGAGGGAGGAACTAACTTTACTTTATGTATTAGATTTCTTATTATTTATTTCTAGTATTTATTCACATCTTTTACGTTGTAGTTTTTGTTGACAAAGAACACGTTTTCCTCGGACTTGTATGCAAATACGGGTTCAACACTGATTTTCCGGTAACTTTGAAGAACATGACTCGGTCTCTTTACCATGAAAGTTATTACCCTATAGATACATAGTTTGTTATGTGTCAGCGACCTACCTATTTGTTGGGACTTATTGCGGCTCGTTAACTGGGAAGTTACCAATTATTCAGTTAGAATAAGCTTCCAGTTCATATTTTAATTTTGATTTTTTTTTTTTTTTTTTTTTTTTTTTTTTTTTTTTTAAATTAACATTTGTAGTAGTTATAATTAGTTGTAATTGATTTAAGGATTTAAAAATTTTTTACTGTCTATATTTTCCAGGTGGCTATCCAACTGAATGACACGCATCCATCTCTTGCTATTCCTGAACTGATGAGGATACTCGTTGATGTTGAAGGTTTACCCTGGGATAAGGTAAGTCCATCATGTAAAATTGTATTTATCTCCTGAAATACAAACGATATGCACAAATAGAACAGAGGTAAGAATCAAAAGACGGAACACGCTTGTTATCACTTTCGTCTTTTTCGATTTTTATTTTAAATTTTATTATCCTCTCTTTTCTCTCCTCTCTTTTTTATCGAATTCTTGTGTTCTTAATATTTTGTAATTTTGTATTCAATATGTACAAATCAAAGTAAAAAGAACCCCCCCCCCCTCCCCAAATGTAATCACCACTCAAAAAATTAAAATGGAGATAAAACCACAAAGAAAAGCAAAGAAAAGCATATAAAACACGAGTATAATTACCCGGCGTTGCCTGAAAATCTTTTCATTTTTGTTAATAAATAAATGAATAAAATAATGTATAATATTTGTTTTACTATTTTAAGATTATTAAAATTATTTTAAATGGGTATTTACTGCAAAGACAAATATGGCGTT
>OY744531.1:18886924-19039424 GCA_963556195.1 Sepiola atlantica | reverse complement strand
ATTTTGCATGAAGTTGTAACTTTGGTCAGGTTAGAAAGTGACATTCTCCGATTTTTTAAAAAAAATCTGGTTAGCCCCCCAGGGGGTCAAAAGGCCCCGAAATGGCAAAAAATGACAGTGTTTGCCCCATAACTGTTCATCCATTCGTTCAATTTCTCTGAAACTTGGCCAAAATGTGGAGGCAATTGTTCCTAATAGAAAATAAGTATCGCTGACCTTGGAAAAAATCTGGTTCGCGCCTCCAGGGTGTCAAAAGCCCCCAAAATGGCAAAAAATGACCCTTTTCTCCCATAACGTTTGATCCATCCATTCAATTTTTCTGAAACTTGGCTAAAATGTAGAGGCAATTGTTCTGGATATAAAATGAGCATCCTTGACCTCAGAAAAATTCTGGTTCGCGCCCCCAGGGGATCAAAGGGGGGTCAAAAATGCCCCAAATTGCTCAAATTTATTGCATTTTACACTCGCCACATCGAGTCACATACAGAACAGAGGGTGACCACGCACGCGCGCAGCTTGTTAATATTATTAATAACATTTTTATTTCGATAATCATCATGAACTTTATTAAACTAAATAAATATTTTTTTAATTTGCTCACAAAAATGTAAGTCGCTTGTGATTGGCTCAAAAAGTCTGCTGCATTTTGAATTCCTTTCTTAAATGTCTTCTCTTGACAGTTTCCGAGATTTCTATGAAATGTTCAGTGAACGTTTCCAAAATAAAACCAATGGAATTACCCCCCGACGTTGGTTGCTTCTCTGCAACCCGGGTCTCTCCGATGTCATCACCGATGTAAGATTTTTCTTTCTTATATTTTTCTTGTTTTTATTACATTTATTTCCCTTGACCATTTGCACCGATTCAACCTCTGCATCAAGTGTTCTAATCGAGACTGGCAGTGTTTAGAAACTGTAATTTGAAAAATAGTTATTTTAGTAAAAAAAATATGAAAAAATAGTTCAAATTTTTAAGTATGGAAGACAATATAGGATAGATCTACAAATAGTAGTCACTTTTTTTAAATAATTGATTAAATCATGTATATGAAGAACTTTTGTCATGTTTGTTCAACCCTACTTAGAGAATTTTTTTTTGCGGGGGGAGGCGAAATTTCTTTTCTTTTTTAACTAAAAATATTTCTTTGGGTGGGGGAGAGTAAAAAAAATTTTTTATCGGGGGGGGGGGGGATTTTCTTTTTTTCTTTTTTTTTCAAACTAAAAATATTTTTTTTTTGGGGGGGGGTAAAAAAAATTTTTGGTCTTAAACAAAGAAAATCAATGTCTCGCCACCCAAGAAATATGACTGGGTGCCATCGGTTTTACGGGTGAGCGTTCATTTCTGACGCGGCAGCCTAGCAAAAATAGCCTCCCTAAGGTCGTCTATTTTGCTAGTATATTTAATAGAATTTATAAGCATTTTGAGTTCGGATATGAACAAAGTAGCCATCTTTGTTTTGTCAGTAATGTAAACAAAATTGCCTATTTTGCTCAGATCCGATATTAAGAAACGTAAAATGCTTGTTTTGTGACATCATCGAATATGCACAGTGACCAGCAAGCAAGATTCACAGACTCTTATTAGTGTGTGCATGTGTACAGATGTGTGTGTGTATTTATTTTAATATTATAAATTTATTGATTGATTGGACATTTCAAACTTTGGGTTTCATGGATTAGGTGCAGCTGAGAAGCTGTAATGCAGTCGAAATGCGTCTGACCACATATCAAGGTCAAAATCCACTCGAGGATAAAATATAGACAGTTCATTTATTTGCTATAAGAAATCAAACACTTCATAAAGAAAAAGATAAGAAGCTAAGGAAATGTGATAAAGTTTTCTCAAGTTTTTAAGTGAAATGATTTATCCCGGGTAATGTCGGGTTTCCTAGCTAGTTTTTCGTAATTGTTTTATTAATATTCCGTTCATGTTATGTGTTTACATCTAGCGACAATAATTAACAACCGTCTTAAACTGACTGAATAAACTTACTGTAATATTCACAAGATTGAACAGTCTCCTTCATTCTCAAGAGACAAGGGATACCCTCTGAAAGGGTGCCTGCGTGATGAGGACTGCACAATCTCCGACCGTACTTCTCCAAATTTGTGCATTACTTAATTCCAGTGGAAAGGAGAAATCCAAGGTGACTGGAAACACTGCTGGGATAAGCGGAAAAAAGATTGGTGTTATTTCAGTTTTTCATCTCCTAGACAAGGTACTCTCCCAAGGCTTGAGAGTATTGTGTACCCTACTATTTCACCCACATCTACGAAGGAGAAAGATGGATTCATAATTTCACCAAGAAAGTGAGTTTACAGTCACTTTCATTACCAAATGTGCGGCACCTGATATACACGAATGGTCATTCACCTCACTATTGACCAGGTTCAACAGTGATCCAATAAAAAGCAATGAGTTATCTCATCATGATACAAGATGTTTCGAAAATCGATGGCATAACTTTGGGATTATGTTCTATATGCGCGAGAGGTTGCTTTCGTAATAGCACTTTGTTACTAGTCTAATTTCCTTTGTCGTTCATTTCTTCCTTTCTGTGCGGTCTTTGGTTTGTGCTGATCATGTGTTACTTGTGTTACCTGAAATAAGAAGGGCCAACATTCGCAGGATGCCGACCAGGTTCCCCATGTTAGCTTTCAAAGGAACCCCTGCCGATCATGATGCGTAGATCGTTTATATTTGTTTGCTGTATTTTTTTGGTTTTGTTGGTGCATGTAGTAACACCAGACCCAGACTTATTTTACCTGTGATCCTGTCACAGTGATAGTCTTTATCTATCCCATATGTAGAAACAACAGTGCACTATCACACACATTCTATGTGTTTACAATAAAGAATGTTTTTGTTTCAATGGTCTATAACTCGGAAACCAAGCTTTCCGAAGATATGTGATCGATTGTCCAAACACCCTTCATAGTGCAGTGGTTACCAGCATAGGGTGCAACTCCGTGGATCGTTTCAAGCTTTGTTGGGACTATTGCATCACTTTTATTAATACACTTAGGAAAAGTATGAATCAATTTGTCCTTCCTTCTGCTATAGGTGAAATAATAGAGTAAACAAGACTCTGAAGCCTTAGCAGAGCAATTTGTCTAAGAGAATGAAAAACTCTGAAACAACACCTGCGACTAGTAATATGGCACACAAGTGAAAAGTCATCACGGTTGAAGGTGGAACATATTTTCCGCAAGGAACTGAAAACAAATTGATGCGTAGAAGGTTGTCCGCAAAATCTTTGACTCGAGATCATGAAGGGACTTAGCATATAAATGAATTGATGATGTTTTTTGCTTTGTTTCTAGAAAATTGGAGAAGATTGGGTCACTGACCTTTACAAACTCAAAGAACTGACAAGTTTTGTGAATGATGAAAATTTCCTCCGAGATGTTATGAAAGTGAAACACGTAAGTAAAAAAAATTGTCTTCATTGCAATTTACTCTCTCTTTTACCCCCTTCTCCCTCCCACACTCTTTCCTGCTCACTCTATTACTCTCTCTTTTACTCTCTTTTTTTACTCTCTCTTTTACCCGTTTCTCCCTCCCACACTCTTTCCCGCTCACTCTGTTACTCTCTCTTTTACTCTTTTTTACCCCCTTCTCCCTCACTCTTTCCCCCTCACTCTGTTACTCTCTTTTACCTTCTTTTACTCTCTCTCTCTCTCCCTCCCACACTCTTTCCCTCTTACTCTCTCTTTTACTCTTTCTCTTTTACCCCCTTCTCTCTCCCACACTCTTCTCCCTCACTCTGTTACTCTCTCTCTTACTCTCTCTCTTTTTCCCCCTTCTACACTCCCTCACTCTTTTCCTCTCTCTTTCTTGCATCTAGTCTATATAGTGATCTGAATATTTCTTTTTTTCTTTCTTTTTAAAACAAAGTTGTCGTTTAATTCTGCCCAATTCTTTAATGCCGAAAGTCATCTCTGACAAAATGCAATCTAATGCAATCTTTTCCTTTCTTTCCCGCTTGACAGGAGAACAAGATGAAGTTGGCTGCTTACTTGCAAAAGTCTCAGAACATGAAGATCAATTGTTCGTCTATCTTTGATATCCAAGTGAAGAGGATCCACGAGTACAAGAGGCAACTCCTTAACGTACTCCACATCATCTACATGTACAATAAGATCAAGAAAAACCCCAATGCACCTTTTGTGGCCAGAACTGTCATGATTGGTGGGAAGGTTTGTATGAGGAATTTCACAAGATTTTTTACACACTCGCTACAGTCGTGATCTTCAAAGTATTTAATGTTGTAAAATGCTTGATGTAGAATCATATATATATAATTATTTCCACAATCAGACAACGCCGTCCAAAACCCATGAAAGCCACAAACCGGAAGTCCTAGACTCGAGTTTCGCCCTCCTTTGGGCTCATCAGTAGAACATATCCGAACTCAGGATTCGAAACCCAAGGCACTTGTTGCGAAGCGAGTACTCTGCCACTGAGCTATCTTGCAAGAAAGTCTATTAACTAACACAGACTAAGCAAACCGCGGCGACGGCCGACTGGAATGTACCTACTCTTCTCAACAAGGGGTGTAGTCATCCAACTACTTAGAACCCAGGCCGATGTCTCACAAGTAGGATTTTATACTCGCTAGGACGATGTCATCCAACAAGCTAACCAAGCGAGCAAATAAATATTAGATATTTTGAATGTGAGATGATATATATATAATTATTTCCACAATCAGATAACGCCGCAGCCCACAACCCATGAAAGCCACAAACCGGTTTGTGGCTTTCATGGGTTGTGGGCTGCAGCGTTGTCCGATTGTGGAAATAATTATATATATATCATCTCACATTCAAAACAAAAAAAAAGTCATATATATATATATATATATATATATATATATATAACTTCTTTGTAATATAGCAAGAAAAATCCCAGCAGAGTACTCGATTAATTGAGAATTAAAGTTAAATTTAAAAATTAAGAGCATAATATTTATTCATTTTGATACAGAAAAATTAGTACAACATTCATACCGTCGGTTTCAAGCACAGAAGGACTTAGCCCTCCGGCTATCTTCAGCTTCAAACAGATGACAACAGAAGCTGAAGAGAGTCGGAGGGCTAAGTCCTTCTGTGCTAGAAACCGACGGTACGAATGTTGCACTCATTTTTCTGTATCAAAATAAATATATATATATATATATATATAGATATATATATACACACACACACACATACACCTACATATAAATAATTTTTTTGGAGCATTGTGATTATATAGAAGCATATGTATGTTATAAGTTGTCACAACGTATTAATTAATTCAACATTAAATATTGATGTTGGAACATGTAGACATATTTATATTTACAAATTAAAAAGCAAAAATGACAATACAAGGTTATAGCAGGGATGATGTCATGTTACTGGTAAGATATGTGTATTTCCTTTTACATCTTTAAATGGCCAATATTTCAGACAACATCCTCTTGACTAGGCATGTGAAATGATGTTTAACTTTAAGGGTTGACTGCTATCAGCTTGATCTGTAATTGACTGCCAGTTTGGTTGTTTGACATTTTCTACATTTTGGTTTCAATTTTATCTATCGTTTTTGTTTCTGTAGTTTAAATGTTTTTATTGCTTGTGTTGTATGTTTGTGAAAACAAAGCTTTTTTAATCAATAATCTCGAACATACAACACAAGCAATGAACTACAGAAACTACAACGATGTATCTAAAGTTAAATATCATTTCGTGATTGCAGGAGAGAGCACTTTAATGAACTTTTGGATTGACCATCGAACGTTGCTAATGGCTTCGACTAATTTGATCATCTCTTTAAAGAGGAGTTAAATAATCAACCAACTAATTATGAAATGCAAAACAGCGCTAATCTCGTTAGAATTAGTCTTAAACTCCTTAAATATGGTGGCTCCAGTCTGAATGAGATGCTACGCAAAGTGTTCATATATGCTTAGGTTGAAGGTCAGGATCGGAGGGAGCGAGCGCTTTTCATTCCTTTGTTCAAGAAGGGTTTTAGAACCCTCTGTTATAACTATCGAAGAATTGCTAACTCATTGGAAAGGTTTTTACAGGAATTCTTAGAGGAAGACATAAGAAATGTCAAACAGTCAAACTAGCAGTCAATTACAGATCAAGCTGATAGCAGCCAGCCACTTAGAGGGACGCATGTCACCATCCATTCTTCTGGATTCTTGAAGGTTCTTGGGAAGTTGGGTTGTTCTCCACATTTTTATTTTTTATTTATTTATTTATTTTTTTTTAACATAGTTCACCCCAAACAAGGCAGGCCGCCACTGTAGACGTAAGGGGCTTTTCAACCTAAATTCGGATCTGTGCAGCGAGATGTCTGTTTACATTAGTTTTAAATTTCTGCATATCAGTACTGTCGGGGAGGGAGTTCCGGAGGCCAGCAGCACGAGGAAAGAAGCTATTTGAGTAGAAGGCTCTCCTGCATCTGGGGACCTCCACAATGAATGAATGAGATTTAGTTGATTGTCGAGTTGGTCTAGTGAATTTACGTCGAGGGGGCACCAGAGTAGCCAGTTCATCGGAGTATAATCCATTGAAGTATTTGTAAAACAAACATAAGGATGCTACATTGCAGCGATGGGACAGGGACTGGAGCTTGGTTGACAGTGAGGGACCTATTAGGTTGGCGATTCTTTTTTGGACCTTGTCAAGGAGGGAGAGACTAGTAGATGATGCACCAGCCCAGATGTGACAACAATACTCCATGCATGTTGGCCTTGTTCAGTCTCTTCCCAATGAAATTCTCTGTTTCGTTTGCCGATAATATTTTACTTTCTTCTTTACAGGCCGCCCCTGGCTACCACATGGCTAAGCTGATCATCAAGCTGATTACTGCCGTGGGTAACATTATCAACAACGACCCTATCGTTGGGGACAAACTGAAAGTAGTTTTCCTGGAAAATTACAGAGTTTCTCTGGCTGAGCGTATTATGCCGGCTGCTGACCTTAGTGAACAGATCTCCACTGCTGGCACGGAAGCTTCTGGCACTGGTAACATGAAATTCCAATTGAATGGTGGCCTCACCATTGGAACTCTCGATGGTGCCAACGTGGAGATGGCGGAAGAAATGGGACCAGAGAACATTTTCATTTTTGGTATGACTGTCGAAGAAGTCGAGGATCTCAAGAGGAAAGGGTATGGACAAGAAATCTTTGTGTATTTTGAGTTCTTTTCTTTCTTTTCTTTTTGTAATTCTTTCATTCATCCTTTTTTTTTTCTATCATTCATTCATTTTTTTTAATTTCATTTTATTTATTTCAATCCTCATCTGACCTTGTGTCTAACCTCCTGGGAAAGTAAATAACTTTCTTTCTTTCATTTCTTTCATTCATTTGTTCATTTTGTTATTTTCTTCGTTCATCCATTTTTTTTCTTTCATTGATTCATTTATTTTTTCTTTCATTGATTCATTTATTTTTTCTTTCATTGATTCATTTATTTTTTCTTTCATTGATTCATTTATTTTTTCTTTCATTGATTCATTTATTTTTTCTTTCATTGATTCATTTATTTTTTCTTTCATTGATTCATTTATTTTTTCTTTCATTGATTCATTCATTTTTTTTTAATTTCATTTTATTTATTTCAATCCTCATCTGATCTTGTATCTAGCCTCCTGAGGAGGTAAATAACTTCTTTCTTTCTTTCATTCGTTTGCTCATTTTTTTATTTTCTTCATTCATTAATTTTTTCTTTCATTCATTAATTTTTTCTTTCATTCATTAATTTTTTCTTTCATTCATTTTTTCTTTCATTCATTCATTTTTTTTATTTCATTTTATTCATTTTTTTTATTTCATTTTATTTATTTCAATCCTCATCTGACCTTGTGTCTAACCTCCTGAGAAGGTAAATAATTTCTTTCATTCGTTTGTTCATTTTGTTATTTTCTTCATTCGTTCATTTTTCTTTTGTAAAATACATCCAAGATTTTGTTGAAATAAATTTGCTCTTTCACCATGCCGGGTCTTACAAATATATTTTTTACTAAAAAAATTTTTTTTTTCATAAATTATCACATAATTTCTTGTTTTCTGAGCGCTAAAAACGTGAGATTTGCTGATGTGAAAAATGTCTTTAAATGCTCGACTGAGTTTGACCCCCCCCCCCTGTATAACCTCTTTTCAGCAAGAACTCGTCCTACTACCAACACGGCAATGAACTCTCCTTTCTTACTGTATGTATCTAAAAATCAAGCAAAATTTCCATGAATATAGTTTCTTTTGAAAAGCTTCCCACCTGTGAAACACGTTACCACAGGAATGTTTCCCTACACACTACAACATGGTAATTTTAAAGACGAATGTCAATGTCGTCCTGTGAATTAGTCATAGCTCTCAATCTTTTCATAGTTCTGTTCCATCATCCAACTGAAAATCTCACTAACCCTTATCCTCAAGTGGCTTTTGGCCTTGGTAAGTGGTGAACAATTAGTATAAACAAAACAAAAACCTTGTTACTACATTTCATATAACTCGTTCAATCAATGCTTGTAAACGAAAAAATTAAAAATTAAATTTTGAATGCATTTTTAAAAAATTTTTTCTTCCAGTTACAATCCTCACTCTTACATTGCAAATTGCCCCGAACTTGGGCAGATCCTTGATCAAATCCGTAGCAACTTCTTCTGCCCCCACGAGCCGGGTCTATTCACAGATATTTATAACACCTTGACTCACCATGACACGTAAGTAATACTCATTTATTGATCAAATGGTCCCCTAAAAAATTTGAGTATAATATGCGCTCTCTATAGCCAACCTCGTTTGTTCCTCCCAACAGCAGTAATTCAGTGCACCATTACCTCCTCTAAGGGGGGCATGTCAAACTCCTAACCCTAAACTTCTCAGGGCCGTGTGGGTCAATTTATTTTTTCATGAAGGTCACACATGATTAATTGAAGTTGTTTAATAAAATTATTGCAGAATATTTTTGTGACTTAAAAACATACAAATGATTTTTTTTTTTTTTTTCAATCATTCAAGAAATTGAACAGTAAATTATTAAACTATACAAAATCATATATTTAGTTTTAATTTTGTAGCATCTTAAGTCAATTGATTTTCAGAAAGAACAAAAACCTATAAGTCAGCCATGTCAAACTGCGTATCCCATGCGACTAATTAGTCGTTTCATAAAATTATTGCAGAATATTTTTTGTGACTTAAAAACATACAAATGATTTTTTTTTTTTTTTTTTCAATCATTCCTTTTGATTGTAGACTAAAAATTACACTAAGCTTCATTTAAATTTAAGGAGTTTTCTGAAATTTTGATTTGTTTAGAATGACGTTGCAGTTTGGCCACACCGGCACCACAGATGCATTTGTGCGTATTTTTCTGCTTTTGAAATGAATAAAATGCAATAAAATGCAAGGTATCGTTTTTTAAGTGGAAAGAAATATTCTTAAGAAATAAATTTTTTAAAAAGCCGCTTTTAAGCGGCAAACTGAAACTATTTATTTGCCTCTCAAAATGGACAGAGTATGACAAAAAGTCAGTTTTAATGAGCGGAGAAGACCAAAACCCCAAAAATGACACTCTGGACCAGCTACAAAAATATTCTGTATAGTCCCATCGGTTTTCCTTCATAAGTTAAGGTGTTTCAAGAAACAGGCAATAAAACTATCCCCCCCCCCCCTTTTTTTTTTTTTTAGGATATAATGCTTAGGAGCTTGACCTGTAACATTACATAGGAGATTCTTCGATCCTCACAGATTGTCAGTTATCTTCATCCTAGACAGAAACAGCTGTTCGTCTCTCTCGTTGACACATAGGTAGTTGCTCAATGGAAAGTGACATCTCTCAGCAGTGGTTACACCAGCAGAAATAGTTGTTCACTTTTTATCTGGTTGTGATGATAGCAGCCATCTAATCCTCTTTTCCGTCGTAGCTGCAACAATGGATAACAATCACGTGATCAGCCGGCTCTCAATCAGCAAACTAAATTATCTCCACGGACGGCAATTGTATCCCTATAAAGAAAGGGCTTGTCTACCAGACTGAATAACCTTGGCAAGCATATTTCAGGTGACCCAATATTTAATGCTAACGATTGAAATTTTAGTTGCAAGGGAGACAACTCTTTTTATATTTTTCAATTAATAATGAGTTATTCTCCTTGCTGATTTTCGGTCATGATTGAAAAATGTTTCCATATTACCAGTTGTCCAGTAGGGCAGGTCGATTTTCCACTTTTTTTAGAAAATCAACGCTGCTGCGGTGGCGAAAGCTGGGGTTTGGTGTTGTGAGAACTGATACCAAAAATTAGATTCCTAACTTTAAAACTTAACTGAGCATTTAGTTTTAAAGATCGGGTACGAAAATGTTCAGAAATACCTAATTTCCGCAGGATTTTGCTGACAAATTGACTTCAAAATTTTACTATTTCACTAATAAATCCAGATAAAATTGATATTTTTTGTTAGATACAATGAATAGAAAATATATTCAAACCAGAATTCTAAGTATGAATCACCACTAGTAAAATATGTCATTTTTTAACTGTATTCAATAAATGAGAACTGTAGAAATTGTACATAATTACAAAAAAGGCTAATCACTTTTATATTTTTGGTCATAATTACTTTTAAAAATATATAAATAAAAGTGTATTATACAATAATACTACTGGCAACAGATTATAGGAACAAATGTTTTAAATTTGAATTGTTCATTGAACAATGTGCTAAAACCTACTGCACCATATAAAATTATGGGTAAGCTTACAGTGTAGTCCTCAGGCCATAACTTCTAAATAAAAAAATAAAACAACGCTTACCTTATATAAAAACGCATCAGAATAAAATTCTCTACAAACCTGCATAATTTAAGCATGTGAAAACCGAATTTAATTTCATACATTTTTGTCTTTCACCTGAAGTGTAAACGATTTTGAAAATACTACCATATTGGAGTGAGACTGTCACGAAATGTCGCGCCATGTTCTTGTTTTAACTGCTGACTCTTTTCTAGCTATGATAAATAATAATTAGTTTTGATACCGTTAATTTCGCTTTTTAAAGTATGCGATTCGATATATTTATTTAAATTTGTTTTGCATTGAAGTTATTTTTGTTTTAGCTTATGTAATTTTTGTTGTGAGGACAATACTGTAAGTTTACCAAATTATGTTATAATAGAACTAAATTGTTCCCTGTAGGTTCCCTTCGAAGTAAATGAAGGTCTTATTTGGTGACACAATGTTTTGGTTATAATGTGCTTGTGCCTTGCTTCTTGCTGCTGGTCACCACTTAAATCATTCATTACCTCTGCAGTAAGATATAAATTATACAGAGGACCACTAATACTATGAAATGCTACCTGGGGCAAATCCTGGTAATTAGTTCCACAAAGTTTCCCTAAAGGACCAGTGAAAGTGGTAGGGCTTCTTGTAGTTCCATCAATTAATTTAAAGATGGCCCTAAATGGCAGTTCATTTTGATGAAGTGAACAGCCAATGGTATGTAACTTTCTTTTAAGTTTTTTCTCCAAAGCTGTAACCATCCCGGTTTCACAACCAGTGTTTGTACTGGTATTGCCCACCAGAATTGTCTTAATGGTATTTACACTGTTGTACTCTTCTAGAACAGCAGCAACATCCTCTGCTAGAAGAACACTAGTTGCACCAATGTTGGGTATCACTCTATGGGTGAAATATTTACTTGCAGTTCCTATCTCTCTGGTAAATGTTAAGTGGCGCTCTGGTCCCTTGCTTTTCTTAATCATTTTTTCACCATTTTCCCCTGTAACTTCCTTGTAATATAAAGTGTCCTTATCAACTCTGCAATCAACTCCAATGCATATAAGATGTTCATATTCCTGGACATGTTTTTGATGGCTGGTTACTTTCACTCTTGCATTTTCTCTATCTATTTTTGATTTATCTATAATAATGTCTTTTAAATCAATGGTTGGATGAAGAAGGCCCATGTGTTGTAAGTCTAATAGAAAGGCATTAACAAGGCTAGCCCCAAGGTTAGAAGATATATCACCTATAATCAGTTCCATAGAATATCTTGGGACTTTTAAAAGACTGTAAGGTCCCTTGGACTGTCTCCCTGACTCAAAACTGTCATCGGTTGTTTCTTCACTGGAAGATGTCTGTGAAAAGATTTCTGATGTAGAGGAAGCAACATGTGAAGAATCTTGTTGCTGTCTTTCAATGTGCCTGTCTAATCTATCTGTTTCAGCTGAATCTTTTTTGTATTTTTTGACAGCATTTTTGTCAATAGGTCACAGTTGGAAACTGCCTTTTGGTCCTGTTTTCTCTCTCTGATCTTTTAAATATTCTCTCTCTTCAATGGGAACCTGAAATGTCAAAATGTTTATGTGTTTAATAACATATCTAGCATACATGATAGATATTAAGGAAATTATCACAATATTATTTACTAGAAAAAGAAAGATTATCAGAAGTTAATTCATATTTTCCAATTAATTTCAATATTGAAAATTGGGACATTAATTAGTTCAATTTAAAAAATTCAAACAACAATAGAATTAATATTACCTTCTTGTTAGGAGGACAAGTGCATACGATATGCCTTGTTTGGCAATTTTCTGTATTGCACTTTACAGCAAAGTCATCACATCTTAAGACAGGCAGTTTGCAGCAACATGAAGAAATATCAAATAATGTATCCAGCTGTTCCTTAATTATTTTTACTTTGGGTGCAGTAAGAGTTTTCCTGTTAATCAGTTTGGCCCTCTTGAAGCAAAATACACCCTCTGCCCTATATAATATTCCCTTAACAAAGGCAATTGTGGGTTCACTGCTTGCCAAATATTATTTCCTTTGCGATCAATTTGGAAATATCATTATTTGAAAAGTGGGGATAGGTATTTTCAAGGAAATAACTAAACTGGATAACTTGTCATAAAGTTGGGTTCCGTTTTATCCAACAGACAAGGTGGACCAGCAAATCTTTTGGAACTCTTACTGCGAGTTAAAACAGAACGTCCTTTTACAGACATTTTTATCTGAAAAAAAAAGAAAATAAATGAATAAGTCTAAAACAGTTTGATTTATATCTTCTAGTTTCATATTTTAAAAAATGGCTGACAATTATGGTAAGGAGTTTTGGTTAGCTTTAGTGATAGTCTGTTGGAGTTCGGGTTAGGCTGCATCTAAAAGTGTGGCTTAAAATGACAGGACTATTTAAACAGACTCAATACTGTTTGAGTTATGATAAAATCCTTATTTTTTTACCCAATAATTTAGATTTTAGAGTGGGGGATCACTTTCCCAAATACATTTAATGTAAAATGATCACACAATTCATGACAACTACACTAAAAATAAAAATACTCTAAAATCTAAAATATTGCGTTAAAAAAAAAAACGGATTACTCTAGCGACATAATCGGTAATTTTACACAGAAAAAAAATGGTCCGTAAAATAGAAAAATAAATGATGGGTAATAACTTTAAATGCACTAAAAATTAGTTTTTTCTAATACAAAACTGAAACATTATGGTATTTTAATACAAACTTCATTGATAAAATTTAATTTGAAACACGAAAAAAAAAAAATAGAACGAAAATAAATTACTTACCTAAAAATGGAAATCTTTCTTCGACGGAGAAAAACAAACGCGTTTGAAACGCCAGATACACTTAAAATATAAAATTATGTAGATTAAACAAGCTTTTTTTCTTTCTATGTCAAATAATTAAGTTTCTTACATAAAAATACAAAATTACTAATTATTTTTACAATTAAAATCCAACAGTGGTCAATATTTCATACATTCGATATACAATAACAAACCATGCATTTAAAACGGTGTAAATTTAAATAATACCCCCAAAAGAAAGTTCCAGCGTCACTATTAATAAAAACATTATATTTATTTTATTTCATCATTAAAATGGAGGCATTTTTCGGTTTAATGGTGTTTTATTGATAATTAAAATTAGTCTAATTTGTTTTCTACTGAAAAATCACAAATCGTGAATTCCACGAGAGACAAAAAATGAAGCAATCTTTTATCGGTCACTTACGTAAATAGTAAAATACTGTGTTTACTAAACACTGTATATTTAATCTCAATTTTGCCTTTACAAGTGAATATTTTTCATTATTTATGATCCTTATTTATTTTTATTTGATTTATTGAGAATAATGTAAATAATTTAGTTGACAAAATCTTTATTAAATGATATTTACACATGTTTATTTCTCCAACGGTACGGAATGTTTTTACGGCGGGAAATATTTCACTGATCACCGCAAATACATGCGAAAACGCTAATTTCCAACCTTTAAAGTGGTTTCCTCAATTAACGGTAACGATTTGGGAAAAAATATTTTGTATCGTTATTTACCATGCCAAACCCCAACTATCATTGGCATCGCATCATCATGATTCCAAAATCGACCTGCCCTATTGTCCAGGTGGGACTACGTAATATTTAAATAAACCGTAGCAAAGCACTTTATTATAGTGCCAATTGCAACAAATGACAAATGAAAATTGGCTAGTCAGAATCAAAGATTGATATGTCAGCTTAAATGGTATTTAGGTCCAACTTTTAAAATCTCACAACATAACTTTATATGTTAGATAATTTTTTAATTATGTCTTTTTTTTACAGTTACATGTTGTGTGCTGACTTTGATAGCTACATCAAATGCCAAGCCAAAGTGGACGCACTCTTCCGGGTAAGAAACAGTCTTTATTCTTTCTAGCATCTGTGCAACAATAGTTTGAAGAATTAAAACTTACAAACTTCTTTTGCATTGACCATATCTATCTATCTATATATCTATCTATATATCTATCTATATATCTATCTATATATCTATCTATCTATCTATCTATATATCTATATATCTATCTATATATCTATATATCTATCTATATATCTATATATCTATCTATATATCTATATATCTATCTATCTATATATCTATCTATCTATATATCTATCTATCTATATATCTATATATATATTTATATATATATATATGTAGTAAGGTACACGATAAGTCATGAAAATGAAATGCCGTGGTAGACAAAATGTTTGAAAAAAAGAGACAAACGGAAAACGGGTTAGAATGCAGGAGAAAAACAAAAACAAGAGATTTGACCGGTTCCGTTCGTGTTAGCGAACGTCTTCAGAAAAAGTGAAGATTTGGAAGATGTTCGCTAACACGAACGAAACCGATCAAATCTCTTGTTTTTGTTTTTCTCCTGCATTTTAACCTGTTTTCCGTTTGTCATTTTTCACACACACACACACACACACACACATATATATATATATATATATATATATATATATATATATATATATATAATGAAAAAGGAAAAACCAAGAGATAGTTTTGTATAAAAACTATCTCTTGGTTTAAATGTCTTAATCAACATTTCGTCTTTATTGTAAAACTTCCTCAGGATGATAATTTCCCATTATGTCGGATTACTCTCATCCTTCCTTTCTCATATATATATATATATATATATATATCATGTATACTTCGCAAAGTTCACTACTTAAAATACTTTCAACAAAAATTTTAAATAATAAACATTTCATTCATAAGTTTCTTGTAAACATGAAACAAAAGCGTTCGCATATATTCATATAAATAAACATTTATTCATAGATAAATATTAACATTTTTGTAATTCTGATACACATTTATTCAACTTTTAAATAAGACTGAAAAGAAAGAAGAAATCAATTCGCCTGAGCAATTGTAAATGTGTAGGAGGGGGGGGGGCGTTTTTTTGTTTTTAACTTACAATTTAGAAACGGATGGCAACTTGTTGAAAATCAAGTCCCCCCCCCCTCCTCTAAAAGCTGGAAAGGAACATTTAAATACAAACGTAAAACATTTGTCGTCCACGCTATCAAAACAATCATAGAATTTACAAACAATAAAAAAAGAAAATATGGTGTCACTGACGAGAGGGAGAGAGGAAGAGAGAAAGCAATTAGTTACCCTCTCCCCTCCCTTCATGAACTCTTCCCGCTTCTGCCTCGTCGGTATATCTTTCTTTCTAGCCAGCGATATTAGTTTGATTTAAATTACCTCCCTTGAAAATTAATGAACAAATATTTTAAGAAAGGATTCAGTCATTTATCCCTTTTTTTTTTTTTTAAATTGGATTACATATCGTTGAACTTAAGGAAAAAAAATCCGAGCTGCCATTGGAACTGTACACCAAAGTATGCCGCTTGTTCCCTGAAAAATTATCAAAGTGCATTGAGCTCCATGGAGAGCACTCGGAGCTTCAATAAATGTTTTAATAAACATCATGTTTTATGTTGCAAAACACTTAAGTGTTTTACGCTTTGTTAGTTTCCATATTGCGGTTGCATATTTCTTCCATCTGACATTTATTAGGTTGAAATTAAATTATATAGTTACTTATGGCAGACCCTATATTTGTCTGTGTCAATAGCCATTATGCTATTCAGCCTTTTCCTTTTAATTTCATACCAGAAACAAACAAACACGAATTTTCTTTTTTATTTACCTTTTTTTATTTACCTTTTGTTATTTACCTTTTTTTTTAACTTTTTTTTTTACTTTGGCAGA
The DNA here is from genome assembly GCA_963556195.1 of Sepiola atlantica. Taxonomy (NCBI): domain Eukaryota; kingdom Metazoa; phylum Mollusca; class Cephalopoda; order Sepiida; family Sepiolidae; genus Sepiola; species Sepiola atlantica. The sequence continues at coordinate 19,022,834 of OY744531.1, read as the reverse complement.
CTATTTTTTCTTTTGCAGACTATTTTTTCTAGGTTGAAATAAAATTACATAGGTACTTATGGCAGACCATGTATGTGTGTGGGTGTGTATATATATATATAATGTGTCATTTGGAGCTGTACACAAAAGTATTCCGCTCGAACCCTGAAAGATTAGCAAAGTGCATTGAGCTCCATGAAGAGCACACAGAACTTTAATAAATGTTTTAAAAACCATCGTGTTTTATGTTGCAAAAAACTTAAATGTTTCGACTTTTGTTAGTTTCTATATTGCAGTTGCATAATTCTTCCATGTTACATTTATTATGTTGAAATTATATAGGGTCTGCCATAAGTAACTATATATAATTAAATAAATAATTCATTAACATTGATAAAGCAGCAGCAGCCAGAGGTTACTGTGGCTGCTTTAAAAACAAGTACAGAGCTTTTAGCAACTACCATTCTACCTTTATAATGTCATCCATTTTCAAGTGAATATATTTCTTTCTTGAGAATGAAATATACAAGCAAGCAAGATAATAAGATCCACAGACTTTTAGTGGTATACCGAACTCTCCAGGTGTAGACGATTCGTCTAGTATATATATATATAGATAGATATATATATGAGAAAGGAAGGATGAGAGTAATCCGACGTAATGGGAAATGAAAAAGGAAAAACCAAGAGATATTTTTATTTTTATTTTTATTTTTTATATAATCTATCAACGTTTCGTCTTTATTTGTGAGACTTCCTCAGGATGATAATTTTAAGAAAAATGTCATGCAAGTACATATATATATGCAGTCACTGTCCACATAGACGACTTGTGGCACGAAAGGGCCACTGATCGTCTATGTTCTCTGTTTTAATGGATAACATCATCCTTTTGTTAGTTCAGCATTTATGGTGCCATAAAGGATCTTCTTCCCAATGTCTTTGACCTGTTTTTAGTGGATTGTGTCATTTCTTTGTCTGTGCACACCGAATAACGTCACAAACAACCACACAAGATAACAAAGTTTTATTGGTGTATAGATTGATACATTACAAAAATATTTTTTTTTAGATTTAAAGTCAAGAATGTTAAAACTGCAAGTCTTCTTCTATCAGCTTGATCTGTAATTGACTGCCAGTTGGGTTGTTTGACAGTGTTTAAATTTTGATTTTGATTTTAATTTTATGTATCATTGTAGTTTCTGTGTTGTATGTTCGTGATGACCGATTACAAAGAAGGCCTCGTTTTAATCTAGTCCACCTTTTTCTTGTTCTTCTTCAGAATCCTGCCGAATGGGCAAGAAAGGCTGTTTACAACATTGCTGCCTCCGGCAAGTTTTCCAGTGATCGTACAATTGCTCAGTATGCGCGTGAAATCTGGGGGGTAGAGCCCTCAGATATGAAACTCCCCCCACCAGCTGATGCTCCCTTAGAGTAAATACTTAACACCATTGACACTATCACGTGCCCCTTCCCTCCTCCTCCTCCTCCTACCCCACCTGCTGATTGGTATTAGCTAAAATATAGCTCTGAATATATTTAATTAAGTGATTGAAGGTGATGATTTCCCTCCCGGGAATGAAACATAGACGTTTCTGTGTAGCTTATTTACCATAAGTATATCTTCATACTACTACTACTACTAATATAAATATATATAGAGAGTCAGAAGTAGCCGGGCAGTCAGAGCATTTTTAGTTTAACTAATAACCATTTATCTTCTGAAACTACATCACAGAGAGTACTCTGATAAGTAAGTTTAATTTTTGACTACCCGGTTACTTCTGACTCACTCTGTATAGATCAAAGTATATTTAGGCAAAAGACCTTCTTTTAGACATGTTTTGTTGCATAAGACCAGCAACAAACTCTTTTAATCTTTTTCATGTGTTCTTACAAAACACTAATTGACTTTTTTTTAATTTTTTTTTTTTTAATATAAAAAAAATTTTTTTTTTTAAAACATAAGTTCTTGTAAAACACAAGAAAAATTAAGTTGTACAACAATATATTCAAAAATCTCTTTGCAAAAAAAAATGCTTACTTTGCTTTATATATATGTATATATATATATATATAAATAAAGTATGAAAATATAGTTATGGTAAGTAAGCTACACAGAAATGTTTGTTTCATTCACGAGGGAAATCATCAGCAATTAGCCTGATGATTTCCCTCGGAAATGAAACAAGCGTTTCTGTGTAGCTTACTTGCTATAAGTATATTTTTTTATTACTACTACTAAGCTCTATTTGTGCATTGAGAAGCGTTGAAGTAAATACTGAAGAAAAAAAATATATATATACGTAATATATTATTTTATAATATAAGTGTATATACATGAAATAGTAAAATAAAGTATATATAATGTATGTTTGATAAAATATTTTTCACAGTAAATTCTAAACTCTGTAATGTTATTGTGATATTTCCACAACTATCTCCTTTTTTTATTACATATATATATATATATATATATATATATATATATATATATATATTACACACACACACACTGTAAATATGTGTATGTATTTCTTATATTATTAGAGTACTTAATATGTTAACGTGTACATATGTATGTATATATATATATATGTGTATATATGTATATGTGTATATATATATGTATATATACTAATATTTCTTAATTCTGTTCAAACCACTATAACATCTAACAGAAATAGTCTCACTTGAGAATTGCAAGGAGTATGAAACGATTATTGTGAGATGGAATATTAGTGTATATATTTACAATTGTGTATGCGATATAGCAACGCCACTATTAGTGGCTACAAACAATTTACCAAAAAATTACTGGAAAAAAAAAAAAAAGTTGTTAAATGAAGTTTTTAAATTCTTTCTTGTTCTAACCTCAGTTTTTTTAATTTTTTTATTTCATATACCTTTCTGCAGATTTAAAATCCAATCATGATTTTTGTTTTCCTTTCCACCTAATATATATGTATATATATATAATGGGTAGTTTGACTTACATCAACAAGTCAAATTTTGTTCTTTACGACCTCCTCAGAGCCAATTAATTATTCAGTTGTTGAACAGTGAATTGGCCCATATCTACCTGCCCTACTGATAACTACATTAGTATCGAGCATAATTATTAGACTCGATATATACCAAATTTTTTACCTCGTAATAAGTCTAAATATATATATATATATATATATATATATATTAGATAATATATATATATTATTCCTATTATAATAAGGATTCTGAATTCTATGTTTTAAATTGTTATTTCTGCTGGTGTTTAATCTTTATTTATTACGTAACATGAAAAATAGTGAAAAAAATAATTTACAAAATTATTTATAAGTATTAAAGAAAAGAAAAAAAAAGTAAATAAATATTTAATCCTTTTTTTTTCTCTGTCCACAAAAAAGAAACTTTACAAATCTTGGACCTCAGTTCGTACGACAGACGCTTTTCTTTTCTTAAACTTTTCCTTTATTTTTTTTTGTATACAGCCTTTCTACTCAAATCATTAAATGTGAAAAAGATTTTTTTAAATAAATATAAATTGTTGACAGCTATAATCTCATGTATTTGTGTCTTTTCTTTTTCTATAATTCCAGTAATGTAGTCATCAGAACAACTGCCAAATATTTAATAAAAAAAAAAAAAAAAAAAAAAAACTGTATCTATTTGGCATTGCCCGGTAGTCTTTTAACTTTCATTTTATTTGTTTCCCCTCTATGTCCACTCACCGTTTTTACCTTCACTCTTAATTAATTTATTGTACGTTTTTGGAAAGATAATTTAATGAAAAAAATTCATTAAAAAACATCGATTTTGTAATAAAATCGATAGGATGTCTTATGAAATATTGAAATTTAAATCTAATAAACACTTTCAAGTTTTTTTTATTAAATAAGCTAATAGAAACTGTATGCCGTTTTTTTAAATATTTTTTTTAATACGGCTTTTCACTTAAAACAATGATTACTTTAAAAAATATATCTTGTAGATGAAGTAAAACCGATCTCCCTCCATATTTATGATCGATAGTTTTCATAATAGAAAGCACATACACAAATCTGCTTAGTTAGTGATTTTTCGTAAATATTGGTCGAAGAAGAAAAAAATTGATAGATTTCGTCTATTTTATTTATTTAATCTTGATCAATATTTTTTTTTTTTTTAGTCAGATTTAGAGGAATGTGGCAGAGTTCTTACTAACTGGGATATACTCTCTCTTACCCCATCGACATCGTTAACAAAATTTAATAATTATACCTGAAACACTGATTGTTAATCATATTTCCAGCGTTTTCGTTGCCTTGAATGCTTGATGACACAATCGCTGAAAAGAAAATGTATGGCGTTTTTTTTTCTTCTGTTTACTAATGTCAAAAATATTTACTACCTTGTATTTGCTTTAAATTTTTATTTATTTTTCATAACTATAATATCATAAGTTTATTATTATAATAATAATAAACTTATGATCGTCAGGTCGTCAGCAAAAAGTAATTAAAATATCCCTACTCATGTTTTCTGTGAACCACCTCTTCCTGTTGCCATCTTGATTTATTTTTAATTCAAAAACAGAAAGAGATAATGACTAAACGATACCAATAATAATAATAATAATAATTACATTTAACTTTCAGAATCTAACCCTAACTCTAACTTTCAGAATTTTTTTTTTTTACAAGTTCGATTACAAAAAAGAAAAGGGAACTTTTTAGATGGGGATTGATAATTAGTATTATTTGGGTTACTGTTCTCATCTTGGATGTTATTCTCACGTTCAATTCATGTATCCTCCGACCTTCTTCAGATGTGTTTTCTCGAACTCTTGAATCTATACGGAATTTTGAACAAAACCTTTTATTTAATCCACAGGGTAGATTGTTCTCGTTCCATTAGCCATGACCAGGTAGAACTAATTCGGAATTGTATTCTTAGTATCAATCTTAGATACTAAAGATACAATTATGAATTTCTTAGCCGAAGGAGGTCGGAGGTTACATCAGCTGAAACGTTGAGAATAACATCCGCGATGAGAGCAGTAGTCCAAATAATTAAAAAAGGCACACTTTAAAAATAAGTAAAAAAAAAATGAAAGTGACAAGGGTCGAATTTTTTTCCGATGATACAAGCACTTGTTTGTATTAAGTTACTTATATGAACAAAAAAAAACAGAAACATTTATTTTTTTATTTTTCATATCCACATTAGTAATTTTGAATAAATAAATTCAAAATTACTAGTCTGATCTTCTGGGTCAGAAACAAATACTCTATCTACTTTTTCATTTACGAATACATACATAGGTTCTGTTGTTGAATAACAGGTTTATATCACGTTGTAATGTCGGAATCTCTGGTGTTGTAGAACAGCTCCTTGGTTGATCCAGCGAACGGCATCGCTCGCCAACGGGACGATATGTCGTTTCTCGATCCGGGCGACGTCGAGTGGTCTTGCTGATCAGTCCCGGCTTTCAATCTTCCCCCTTCGGCTGACACAGCAGTCAACCCAATGCGAGAGTTACATTTCTCTTTCTTCTTTCTGTCTCTTTGTTGTCTGCAACCGAGCTGCTATTGTTAGCCTTATTGTTTGCAGACGCTTGTTGTTGTCGCAATCTTGTACCGGCGGTTTCTTCGTAAGTTGAAATCAAATCTTTTACACACAAAATATAACAAGCCTTCTAATTAGTTTGAGCCATTTATTTTCTATTAGCTTGTCGATACTGAAGCAATTTACGTCGTAGTAGAGAGAGAAGCTTACGCTAGTTACTTAACTAATTAATCACTTAATCACTTGTAAGGGAAGGAAGAGGAGGACATCGTCTGGCTCTCATTTTTGGCGATCCGTGTTCCCCTCTTATTTAATCGCTACATGACTAATGCATCCTGACTCGTCGGCTTCCAGTCAAGAACTGAAATCTCAACTCCAGTTTTCCCACCGGGAAAACTGTGACGTCACAAAATCTCGTGATCGACGCACAGGTGTGACCTAACCCTCGACCCCGAGGTCTCGTCAACTGTCCCCGCGAATCGTGAGAACACATCGCACCAACTTTGCACGAGAATGACTCCGTTACAAATTGCGCAAGTTAAGCGATCTCACTGTACGTTCATCACCCATGCATCCCATTATATAACACTGTCAGCCAACCACCCCTTTTCCAACAGAGTCCTTATCCTTCTCAATGGCCCCATTGTCGAAGGAGTTAAGCAGTTCAAGTATCTTTGCGAAACCTTTCCAGCCACAGGGCAGAGTAAGGATGAGATCGCAATCTGTATCGATCGTGCTCACGCAGCCTTCTGCTACATGCAGAGTAGATTGTGTCCTCGAGAAGAGATAAAAATCTTCAACAAGATTGAGGATATACCAAACGCTGATATGCAAACTATTGCTGTACGGCTGTGAGACCTGGCCTTTGTGCAAAGAAGATATTCGCACACTCGAGTATGCAGAGGATTCAGCTGCTGATCGGCGTGTGCGGACTGCCTTGCCGTGTAACGCAGTGAACTCATTTTGAGCCGACTCAACTCCAGGGGTGAATGGCGTTAGTTACAGTGAATATATATTCGTTGACGACAACAAATTTTTCATTTTATTTATCACTAATTTAAAAATACACGTTTAAAAACTTCAGTTGGAAACTAAACAAATTCTTTGATTGCCAAGTTTTCACATGCGAAGTTGTCGTGCGCGTTAACTGCACAGGCCGTGATCGTCCACTTGTTGTGCTCGTTTGAATTTGATGTTTTATTTTGAGAAGTCACAGTGGTACTTGTTTTCTTCTACTGCAAACGAGCGTATCTTCTAACCGAGCACAAAGTACATTAGCTAAGGCCCAAAAGCGTATCGGTTTCTTAAAACCTACAGAAACCGAACTGACCTCCTTGCCTCCTCTGCTGGAATATATATGTTGGATAATGGCCCTGTGAGGACGGACGCATCTTGAAGTGGGCGTATGTGTTGGAAATCGTTTGGTTTGGCTTGCGCGATTTAGTGTGGGTGGGCCCGTGCAGTCGAGTGCAGAATAGCACTGTTCTCACGGTTGGAGCTCACAGATGCTGACAGGGTCACCACGTTGACGAGACCTCAGATAGGGGATCTGTGACGTCACAAGCTTTTGTGTGGGAAGCTGTGTGTTGCGAGTCTGGGTTTTGGAAGCAGGCCAAACGGACGTTTTCTCTATGTAGTCTTCAACATGATTAGGGGAATTAAATTCCCTAAGAGAATACAGACATGAGATTCCTTCTTCCCCCCCCCCCATCCTCGAATGGCTAAGGACTTAAATTAGGAAGTAACTACGATAAAGCAGTAATTTGGTCTCTCCCTCGACGTTAGTTATCATCGCCGCCGGAGATATTCACTAACGCCTGAAATAAAAAGAATCAAAAGTTTAAAAGATTGTTTGTCTCATGAAAAGTGGTATGAACGTTTTTGTTGCAGACACAGCGATACGACATCAAGAAGGCACCCCCTTTACGCGACGAGGAAGAAGTAAAGGTACGAGAAATTAAAAGGTATGCAACATATACATTTTTGGTGTTAAAAATGACCAGTCGTTTAAGCGAGAACTGCCACGGCCCATTCCGGCTATGCAATATATATAGATTAAAAGCGAATTAAAAAAGGAAAAATGCGCTCATTTGCATATTCTTAAAAAAAATAAAAACAACCGGGTAAATACAGCTAGTCTAGAAAAAAGATGGCTACTTCTACGGAATTTGAACCAAACAAAACCGAGTTTTGCTAAGCAGATTTATGTAAACAGCCGGAAACCACCGAAGCGTTTATCCAATCGGAAGCAGAGAATAAAAATCATGGTAGACGACAAATAAAGACAACTTCAAACGTAAAGTTATTGAACCGAAGATGAATTTTATGCAGCAAAAAAATTTATTGACTGTTAGTTTAGGGTTAGGGTAAAAAAAAATGTACTAATTGACTGTTTGTCAACGATTTTCTGGGTTTTTTTTTTTTTTTTTAAAGGACTAAAGCAAATTTCTCGGGAGGAGAAAAGTTATTGTCGACGACTGTGCCCCTTGTTTTTGAACATGAAAAACAATTTTTTTTTTGGGGGGGGGGAATATACAGGGTGGGCCAAAATAAGGGTCCTATCTTTAAATTTGAATAACTTGAATTTGAATAACTTCCACAAAATAAAAGTTAAACTCACCAAACTTTATGTGTGTGTAGACTGACCCTTCCGAGATTTTTTGAAATAAACAAAACAAATTTTAGCCGAAAAACACTTCTTAAAACTTACAAAAACTAAAGTATTGTTTTTTACACTGTTTTGAGTTTTTTAAGCAAAAATAATGTTTTCTAAATGAGGGTACGTTCCTTAGGGCTAATACGGCTCATGCTTGCTTCGGAAGGGGTCCTTTACTTATTCTAAAAAAAAAAAAAAAAAAAAAAAAAAAAAATCAATAAATAAAAAAGTTATGAATTTTTAAAAATAGGACCCTTATTTTTGCCCACCCTGTATATATATATATATATATATATATATATATATAAGTTGTTTCATTGTTTATTTTCGTCCGAAATAAATCGTTATCCATAAAGAAAAATGAAGCGAGTGTTTTCTTTTTTTCAATTTTGACTGTTTGTCGACGGCTCAGTTTGATTTGGTTGTTTACATAAATCTGCTTCGGCAAAAGTCGGTTTTGTTTGGTTCAAATTCAGTAGAAGTACCTAAAGCTGAATGCCTGTGTGTTAGTACATCTGTAGGAAGAGAAACTACTCGATATATTTTTCATAAAATTTGAAACCTAGTAGACATAAAAGGGAGTGTAATGAGTCATATTTTGTATTTATTTTCTAGGGAAGCAATCATAAATGTACCCAACTTGTGTGTGTTCCCCCTTTTTCAAGAAGACAAAAACATTTCAATTTAGAATTCACTAATATGTACCTCTAAGTAAAAGTAACAAATAAAATAAATAGTTTTATCAATTCAAAGGAAGAATAATAAAAGGAAATTGGCATTACTCCTTAGACTGTTCCATCTGATCATTCACTTGCATACTGCCTCAAACCAGTAGAATCTGTTAAATGGTAAAGAAAGATTTAAATTTAAATTTAAAAAAATAAAAAGTGAGAATTTTTTTAAATCCTAGAAGTTTTTCTATTCAAAAAAAAAAAAATACTACTAGGATTTAAATTAAAATTTTTTAAATTTTAATAGAAATCGCTCCAGACAAGGCATGAAGCCACTTGATGTAATGAGCTAAAAAAAAAAAATACTACTTCAAGGTCAAAACGATAAGTGTTTGATGGATAGACTCCCCCCCCCCCCAAAAAAAACCTAGCAATTCTTCCCCCTTTGTCAAAAACATAGCTCATGGAATGTGAGGACTAAAGGACAAAATAAGGGAAACGAGAGTTACGAATTATACCTTGCAACTCTGGTTTAAAGTCATTTATTTAGTTATTTTTGAGATTTTAACTTTTATCTTAATGTAAACTATTTTTATTAATTTCAGCAACATCAAGTGAACTTTAAGTAAAATCACAAAAAAATAAATAAATACATCTATTTAGTAATTTAGACAAAGAATTTTAAAGAACTATTGATTTTGCTCTTTAGTGCATGTGACTAAAATAATTTTAGTCAAAATACATTAAAGTAAGTAAATTTGTATAAAACAACATGGTACAACTTTGTTAATTCTGTTGTTGGCATTTTTGCGGGAGGGACCACGTAATGGTTGCCAACATTTCTAAGTGAAAGTGATTCTATGGAACCGACTGGATTCGAACTTGGCACACCCAGGTCGTCAGTTCACGGCGTTGTCCACTTAACCACCATCACCTTCCTGTCGGAATACATTGTGATGTCATAATAGACCCCTCCTCCTCCTCCTCTCTCTTGTAATTATTTACATCATTCACCCTTTCCTCTCACCACTTATCATTCACCCTTTCTCCCATTGTGAATATGTCCGTATGCGTGTTTGTTCGTGTGTTCACTGCACTAGCCGTAATCATTCCCACACGTTGTGCTGGTTCAAAGATGTTGTTTGATCTCGTCTCAGTGCTGTAACAAATACTCTTACGCCAAGTAAAAGCCTGAGTCCAATTATGAACAAGTAACAAATTTATTTGTTGAATGTTACAAAAGATACTCGTGTCTCTAAGTTGAATGGCAGAGTTGCAAATGAAATCTCTATATCCCAAAGAAGTTAAAGCAAGTCCCCCACTGTCCTTTTCCCAAGAGACCCATAGGGGCCATCCTACCTCCACTGGCCCCAAGCTTCAAGTTGCCCCAGCTATCTCAGCAAACCTCCAACTTCCTGTCGTGCCCAGTGGGCCAGCTCTAGCCCCGTCCGTCTCCTTCTTCCTGTTGACCAGATCTTTTCACTGGTCATCAGGTGAGTCACCCAAGCACTCAACAACTTAAGATCTCAACCTGAGATAACTGTCAGACAGACTTATCATGGCAACAATCCATGAACATGCATGGGCCCAGTCTTTTATGAGACACCTAATTTACCTCAAACAGAAATATTCTTCTGGGGTGGCCCAAATCAAACCAAAGATATTTTCATTTTATCATGTGCTCCCCCCCCCCCCCGTCCTCTTTCCTCTGGGTCGAGCATCTAACATTTGCAACGTCCGCCATTCAGATGCATTACTAAAGATGCAGCCTACTGCATTTTTACACCACTATCTAAACCACGCCGGTGAGGTGTGCACGGTGACAGGCAAGCAACATAAAAGCAGAGTTTTAGAAATATGTGTATGTATTACTAAACAAATTAGGCTCTCAATTATGTAAAAACCATTGCAAAAGAAATAAACAAAAAAGACTATAATAACATTTTATTCTTTTTTTTTTTTCAATGACAAAACACCTTTTTTTTTTTCAATATGACAAAACACTTTTTTTTTCTTCAATATGACAAAACACTTTTTTTTTTTTTCAATATGACAAAACACTGATCATGGTTAAAACAATCCAGCTTATAACAATATAAAATTATTGGATTAAATATTAGAATAAAATTTTCCCTTTCATATAAAATATAAGGGATGTAATCTTCAGACAATCATTATTTCTTCTGTTTGCATTTTTTTTTTTTTAAACATTCTGCTTTATGTTTCGAGAAAAATGAAACATTAAAAAATTAAAGATTAAAATATTTTGTACATTGACATTAACTAACCATAAATTAAAAAAAAAAATCTTGTAAATGCGACTAAACAAATACGTTTTAAACATAAGTAAATAAATAAATTTACTTTGTCAAAAACACTTTCGACTTTTTTCTGTAATCAAAGTCTGGCTACAAACAAGAAAGATAGTGATTGCCATTATAAATTTAATAAAAGTATCACATCTATGGAATATTAGATAAGTATGGCAACAAACTAGTGAAACTATTCCGTTTTGTCCGAAATTTTCATCTCATATTTTAACTTTTTTTTAATGATTTATTTAAATAATAAATCATTAAAAAAAATTGCATTTTTATAATTTGTGATGAAATGAAAACAAAATAACAATTTTATATGAATATTTGTTCACATGGTTCTTTTAAGCAAGAAAAGTTTGTGGCAACTAAAACACTGAGTAACTGCGTTTGTTTGGGGTTTTTTCTTTAAATTTGAAATATAAGCAAAAATGGAAGTTAACATGGTTTCAATAATCGAACATTTAAAATATAAATCATGAAAATAAGAATTTGATAAACAGAAAAAAGTGGACAATATAAATTGAAACTAAAATTAACATAAAATATGGTATTTTAGGGTTATATTTCTCTTTTTTTGTTTCATTTTACTTCAGTCGAAGTTTTCAGATATTAAGGGGGCCCCTTCCTGGGGCATACACTTGATCTCTATATGAGATACATAGGTATCCGCGTGTTCCAATAAAGTACTCCTTTAGCTCTTACGCGTTGAGTTAGGGAAGAATTTAAAAACATTAATTTTCCTTAAATGAACCACTGTATAGTGTAGGTTTTTTTCAAGACATTTTAATCCAAGAACTTTTTACTCTTTGTAAATTTTTTGTGACGATTTTGTAATGTTTTCTGTAATGTTGCAGAGACGATATTGACATAAAAACGTTGTTTGGCACAAGACAAATGAAACGGACCGTAAAAAATATCTCTCACAGAAATGTTATGTTCTTTGGAAATGTGAAAAAATAAAAATAATAAAATAAAACCATGGTTATTGGAATATAATATGAACTGACTTATATATATATATATATATATATATATATACACGTTTTAGTTATATTCCAATGACCAAAGGAAAAATCAATCCATTACCATCATTTTTATTTATTTATTTTTCTCAATTTTCCTATTTTCCGACTTCGACGAATACCTGTATTTTTTTCCCTTCATCTTACAAATAAAATTTATATTTGTTTTTCCAATTTTTAAAATTTTTTCATATCTTCTCCTCTCATACGATCGTTTCTGCCATATTAAATCATACATGTTTCTTAACGATCGCATGGAAGAAAAATATGATAAATAAAAAAAATGCATAATTTTGGTTATTAAGACTACATTTCTCATCTTGAGCTTTATCAAATATTATTATCCGAATAACCAAAATTATGCAAATTATCAATCCTCATCTCAAAAATTAAGAAATATAATAAAAACGTGTTTTTAACAGAAAACTTGGACTCTATTACATCATATTATTATGCTTAGATCTCTAGTACTATAGGTACTATTGAGCTTTCAACCCACTTTCTGTGTGATCTTAACGAATTAAAAATAATATATATATATATATATATATATATATATATATAATTATAAACAAAAGATTGAGACTAGCAAGGCTACCCAGTGTTACTCAGTTTCCTAATTGGTTTATGCTTTGAAAATGACGATTTCTTTTTTGTTCCAGCGAAATAGATTGTTACTTAGCGTTTCATATTCAAATCTTGTTCACTGGATCCAGAGAAATACGAGGCTTGGAATCCAGATACACTATTTTGTAGGCTTTACTGATAGAAATTACCCCCCCCCCCCTGAAATAAGAACAGTTAGTTAGGCAATGGTGAAAGATCTTCCCCAAATTCTGGATCCATAAGAGAATCACCCCCCCCTCCCCCCAGATTGTCTGAATTATAAAAAATATAATGTATTTTTATATACTAAAATAATTGTACTTTCTCAATGGATAGATAAGTTTAATAAATATGCAAAAAAAAAAATTATTACGCGTTTTTAGCTTTAATATATATATATAGAATAATTTTTAAATAATGTTATTTATGAATGGGAACAACTTCACTTTGGTAATGAAGTTACATTCCGATGCTACCACATCTGCAATGAAGATTCCGTTCTTCCTCCATGTACCTAACATCAAACAGAATTTCCACAGTTTGTTTATAAGAACTTCCCATCTGTGGAACACATTACCACAGGACTACTTCTCTGCAGACTACAACATGCCCATCTTCAAACCCAATGTCAACAATTACTCGTCATAAACCGTCCAGGTTAGATAAGGGTTATCTCCCCCCTCATATCTCATACCATTCCGCTTGACTGCCAGACTAACCAGTTCATAGCAGCAGAGGTCCCTCCGCCTACTTAACAAGTAGTCTCAATAAAGTCTTAAAAGAGTTCGCATGTGTCTGCCTTATTCCTAAGTTGTTAACATGCAATATTATGAAGAAGGGAGATAGTTTGAATATGATTGGATGCCCGGGACGACCGCCCCCCCCCCTTCTGTACGACACTGCTGATACCTTACTAAAAGTATTATCAGGGTTTTCTTTTTTAAATTAACTTCTAAAATAAATTTTTTGAATAGATAATTTTTTTTTTGTTATTCTGAAACTGCTCTCTGCATTTCTTTTTTAATTTTGCATAAAATAATTACGCGTCTTGATTAAACTGACTTTGTCAAATTGAAATAATGTATTTGCTTTTTTGCTTTTAAATATAAATATATAAAGAAATTTGAATTATTAAAATAATAACGGTTAGAAAGCCTTAGAATGCAATATTTTATTTTTTCAATTTGAACTTAAATTTCTACGATGATATACGTCTTCATCAGAGCTAAAGACATTGTTTCATACTTTTTTTGTGTGGTTATAGATCCGTGCAATGTTAAGTCGATATCTGAATGAAATGTCCCAGTCAAGAACTCGCGTGGTAACACGGAATAAAGTAGAAATTGGGGAGTGTTATTCTGCGTTGCCACACGAGTTCTTGACAGACATTTTATACATCTTAACATATCACAGATCGACTACAATAAAAAAAAAGTGACTAAAAAAAAAGGTATGAAACAATGTTTTGTAGCTCTGATGAAGACGTAAATCGTCAAAAAGTTTATATTCAAAATAACAAATAAATTTGGTTTTCTAAATTTCTAAATATATTCAAATTTCAACGATGCTTCAAAAGTGGGACTACATTTTCATTATTTCAACCCCAACAACATCGAGCGGGTTTCTATCACTAATTATCAATATGTCACTAGTACGAAGGAAAAAAAGAATTTTTTTTAAATGTCTATTCATAAATAAAACGCTTTGCGTCGAAAATTCGAGTTTTTAAAATAAATAATGATTTATTTTGAAAAAAAAAAAATGCATTGTTTATTTGGATTTCTAAACTTCTAAATATAAAAAGAAAATATTGCATTATATTGCTTTCTAACAGTTATTTTTTTTAATAATTAAAATTTATATATATATATATATACAAGACCAAGAAGGATATTACGAAAAAAAAAAGGTTTATACCTTTTATTTGTTTAAGCTCTGTCGAAGCTTATTTTATCAAGCAAAATATTAGTTAAAAAAATCAAGATGAAAAGAAAAAAAATGAAGGTATTTTGAAATATTTTGAGAAATGTTTTGAAATATTTTGATTTTGATTTAATAAATTATCTGCATCTAACACATGGTTTCTTTGAAGGCATTTTGCCTCTATATTTATATTAAAATTCAAAAGATGCTTAAAAAATGAACTTTCCCAAATTTATATATAAATATATATCAACAATGCTTATTAACAAAGACACTCCCCAATTGCTAATAAATATATATTTTTTGTAAAAAAGTAAACTGACATGCTGATAGCTAAACATCCTTTGTCAAAGACGCATAAGAATCTGAAACGATGCAATAAAATCTTATATATGCGTCCTAGAGACGCACCATAATTTTTTCATAAAATGCAATGCATTGAAATGCACACAGCACATCTGTGAGGGGTGTTGGTTTTCTGCTAATCGACGGAAGTACCTTTGGGTTTTTTTTTTGGGGGGGGGGGCTTTTTTTTTTATTAATAGGAACTTTTCAAAAGTGGATGATTTTTCTTTCTTGAAATGGGCCTCATTTCGAGCAAACTGTAAAGAGAGTCAACCTAACCAACTCACCGTTTTCTTTGTAACTGAATGATTTCATTTAAGGATCGATGAACTATATTTCAATATTTTCTTTAAAAAAAAAAAACGGAAGATTTTTTTTTGTGTGTGTACTAATAGGTCACCACTTATCAAGGCTCAAAGACCACTCGAGGATAAAGATTAATGGGTGTCAAGTGGACGGTGAGACAGCACC
Source organism: Sepiola atlantica (assembly GCA_963556195.1). Lineage (NCBI taxonomy): Eukaryota > Metazoa > Mollusca > Cephalopoda > Sepiida > Sepiolidae > Sepiola > Sepiola atlantica. The sequence goes on along the minus strand of OY744531.1, from coordinate 19,007,296 downwards.
TTGAGGATTGGAAACAATGGTTGAAACTGGGCAGCATTTGATTATTTAACAAAAATTTGTTAACATTGGACTTGAAAACGACCATGTTATAGTCAGCTGGGAAGCAGCCCCATGGCAATGTGTTCCACAGATCGGTAGTTCTTGGAAATAAACTTTGTTCATGGAAGTTATGTTTCGTCTTAGGTACACAGAGGGTGAAAGGAAAATTATTTACAGTGGTTGTAACTAGACGAGTTCTTGTGAATGTACAAGGTGGGGACCCATTAAAATCATATCAGTTGGTCCCAGGATTCGCTAAATGAAAAAGTTATCAGCATCACTGAGTGAATATAAATAATTTGAGATTTTGTTTTATGGTAAAAATGTTATTCTGAGACAAAAACAATTTAAAAAATGTGTGTTCTATTGTTTTGTTTGTCTGGAAAAAAAAGTGGCCTTTGAGTGACGTCAGATATGGTGTGATGCTAAAACACGTTCTTTTCAACTGCTAGCATTATTGGGGTTCTAAAAATAAACTTGATCCATTTTATTTTGATAACAACTAAAATACAAGTTATGAGATCTATGTAACAGGTCAGATATGGTGTGATGCTAAAATACGTTCTTTTCAACTGCTAGCATTATTGGGGTTCTAAAGATAAAATTGATCCATTTTATTTTGATAACAACTAAAATACAAGTTATGAGATCTATGTAACAGGTCAGATATGGTGTGATGCTAAAATACGTTCTTTTCAACTGCTAGCATTATTGGGGTTCTAAAGATAAAATTGATCCATTTTATTTTGATAACAACTAAAATACAAGTTATGAGATCTATGTAACAGGTCAGATATGGTGTGATGCTAAAATACGTTCTTTTCAACTGCTAGCATTATTGGGGTTCTAAAAATAAACTTGATCCATTTTAGTTTGATAACAACTAAAATACAAGTTATGAGATCTATGTAACAGGTCAGATATGGTGTGATGCTAAAATACGTTCTTTTCAACTGCTAGCATTATTGGGGTTCTAAAGATAAACTTGATCCATTTTAGTTTGATAACAACTAAAATACAAGTTATGAGATCTATGCAACAGGTCAGATATGGTGTGATGCTAAAACACGTTCTTTTCAACTGCTAGCATTATTGGGGTTCTAAAGATAAACTTGATCCATTTTATTTTGATAACAACTAAAATACAAGTTATGAGATCTATGTAACAGGTCAGATATGGTGTGATGCTAAAATACGTTCTTTTCAACTGCTAGCATTATTGGGGTTCTAAAGATAAACTTGATCCATTTTATTTTGATAACAACTAAAATACAAGTTATGAGATCTATGCAACAGGTCAGATATGGTGTGATGCTAAAATACGTTCTTTTCAACTGCTAGCATTATTGGGGTTCTAAAGATAAACTTGATCCATTTTATTTTGATAACAACTAAAATACAAGTTATGAGATCTATGTAACAGGTCAGATATGGTGTGATGCTAAAATACGTTCTTTTCAACTGCTAGCATTATTGGGGTTCTAAAGATAAACTTGATCCATTTTATTTTGATAACAACTAAAATACAAGTTATGAGATCTATGTAACAGGTCAGATATGGTGTGATGCTAAAATACGTTCTTTTCAACTGCTAGCATTATTGGGGTTCTAAAAATAAACTTGATCCATTTTATTTTGATAACAACTAAAATACAAGTTATGAGATCTATGTAACAGGTCAGATATGGTGTGATGCTAAAATACGTTCTTTTCAACTGCTAGCATTATTGGGGTTCTAAAAATAAACTTGATCCATTTTATTTTGATAACAACTAAAATACAAGTTATGAGATCTATGTAACAGGTCAGATATGGTGTGATGCTAAAATACGTTCTTTTCAACTGCTAGCATTATTGGGGTTCTAAAGATAAAATTGATCCATTTTATTTTGATAACAACTAAAATACAAGTTATGAGATCTATGCAACAGGTCAGATATGGTGTGATGCTAAAATACGTTCTTTTCAACTGCTAGCATTATTGGGGTTCTAAAGATAAACTTGATCCATTTTATTTTGATAATAACTAAAATACAAGTTATGAGATCTATGTAACAGGTCAAATATGGTGTGATGCTAAAATACGTTCTTTTCAACTGCTAGCATTATTGGGGTTCTAAAAATAAACTTGATCCATTTTATTTTGATAATAACTAAAATACAAGTTATGAGATCTATGTAACAGGTCAGATATGGTGTGATGCTAAAATACGTTCTTTTCAACTGCTAGCATTATTGGGGTTCTAAAAATAAACTTGATCCATTTTATTTTGATAACAACTAAAATACAACAGTTATGAGACTTGTGCAACAATGCAGTGAAATAATGAATTGCACTTACAGGAACGGGATCATGTGAAGTTAGGCAGTAAGCGAAACACGTTCCATTCGGACTTATCGCAATTATAAATTATGAGCAAATTCGTGATGCTCGATGGGCGGAAGCCAAACAAATTTCCAAACTTCTGTCTCACAAGTCGGAGCACAATGCGGAATATCAGCTTTGAGCAATTTCTCTTTGATCTTATACATTTTGGCCATATTCTCCCGGGACATATCTCGGTGAGAACAGATGGGTTCAGGATAATCTTTGCCGATGATGCAATTGGCTTTCTCCTGGACTTCTAACGGAGCCTTCCACGGGCAAAACAGATACTTCAACGGCATGTCTTTAAGAATGGGGAGATAGGTACGCACAAACTCGCCGTTCCTATCCATCCTCATGCCATACATGACTGGGGAATAACATGTGGGACACTGCAAGGCCTTTTCAAAAGCAGAACTCGACACCCACATCCAGTTACCAGCACAAACCGACCAATCAGCATCCAGCTGGTATTTGAGAAACACTTTCAGTCCCTCCTCCCAACTGATCCATAGGTCCCCGCGGGTCAGAAAACAAGAGACGGCATGACGACCTACGTGATGATTCCAACCTTCAAATCGGAGTTGGTTCATGATAGCGTCGATCCACGGGTAGCCAGTTTGGCCAAGCTCCCATTTCTTCAGCAGCTCATCGTTCTTTGCCCAACCGATTTTCAGACAGATCGGGTTGCCCTCAATCCTGTCGAAGTTTACGTTACCGACACACATGACGTAGAAGTATTCTCGCCAGTAAAGCTGACAGATAACCTCACTCGGGGTTTCCTTATGATAGACCTTCGTATAGGTATCGCAAATGCCCCAGTAAGTTTTGCGGATGGAGACACACCCGAAACGTAGATAGGGGCTCAAGCTGACGGCCTTCGCCAAAAGTTCCGGATTCTCCTGATGATTTGGCAGGCATGAACCCTGCTCAAAAAAAGACTTTTCTTTTTCAAGACGAGCCTTCAATAACTCCAAAGCTCTCTTCTCTCCGCCAACAAACACATTCATGGGTTTCTTCTGTTCTTCACATTCTGGTTCAACACCAAAATAATCCAAAGTCGGCAAAGCAAATCTTTCAAAATTTTCAGGCACTGGCATATTCACGTCTTCGAGGTTTGGCTCAGGTATAGGCCGTACTGGATCTCCAAGTGATGAGATAACTAGCTGAAACAGCTCCAGTGTCAGAGGTGGGGTGCCACCATTTTTGGTAATTATATCTTCTGGAGAGTACAACGTGTGTGAGGTAAAGAACTTGCAAGTTACTCCAGATTCCTCGCACAGGTTCCTAACGCTATCGTCTCTCTCTTGCCAAATCGGTTCTGGATCTTCCTCAGCAGTGATGTAATTGACGCCCCATTCTTGGAACATGTTCTTAAAAATATCCACAGGTTGTCCATGGAAACAATACAGCCGCCCTCCAAACTGAGAAAAGCTATTGTCCAGGTCTTTGAGATTCTCAAGTAGAAAGCGCCACCGATTATAACCACATATTTCTGTTCCAGCTACCTTGCCGTCGAAAATGAAGATTGGATAAAACTCATCACAGTCTTTCAGGGCATCAATCAGGGCAGGGTTGTCATGGATACGCTGACCATGGCGGAACCAGTGAACAGAAATTTTCTTCTTCATCTTCGTATCTTTTTTGGCATCTTCGGGCATCATCGTTATCTGGAAAATAAAGTGGTTTAAAAAAAATCAAAGAAAATGAAAAGTTTTATATTGAAAAAAAAAATGCATTCACAAAATCGATGCTTTAGTCATTACCATTTGTTTAAAATCCAAACGGAAGTGTTCACCTAAACGGCCACTGCTCGTAATTACAAAAAGGGACCTTCATTTGGAGCAATACTATATATTCTGTTCTGTTTAAGGTACCCATTTTTTTTATTTTAATGTGTCACCACCCCACTCGAGGATAAAGGTTAATGCGATTGTTGTAATTACAAAAAGGGACCTTCATTTGTCAGAGCACTAGTTCAGACGAGGAAAATATTTTTGAGAAGTGGGCTTCATGAGACATGGATCGTTATCAAGTGACCCACGCTACTAAAAACAGAGTAGAAGCGTAAAGAAGAGTTTAAAGAGTAGAAAGTGACTAACTTGGGTTTACTTTCGTCAGCCTCATAACTCATAAGTTGGAAGGTATAATTCGTAACTCTCGCTTCCCTTATTTTGTCCTTTAGTCCTCACATTACATGAGCAATGTTTCTGACAAGGGGGAAGAATTGCTGTTTTCTGGGTCGGAATCTATCCACCTAACACTTATAGTTGGCTAGCTTTTGACCTTGAAGTAGTATTTTTTTTAGTTCCTTACATCAAGTGGCTTCATGCCTTGTCTGGAGCGATTTCTAAAAAAAAAAGAAGAAAATAAAGAATTGAATATAATATTCAGTTTAAGGTACCCCCATTTTAGGTTGAGCCCCCCCCCCCCCCAACCTTCTCCCCTTTTCTTTTTTCTCAGTAGCCCCTTACGTCTACAGTGGCGGCCTGCCTTGTTTGGGGTGAACTATGTTAAAAAAAGAAAATTTAAAAAAATGTGTCACCATCCCACTCAAGGATAAGGGTTTATGAGATGGATGGATTGTCAGTTGAATGATGAAGAATATTATGAGAGGATTGAGAATGATGAATGGAACGAACAAAGTTTGATTAATTATGGGGAGGAGGTTTATGACAAGTGTTTGTTGATATTGAATTTGAAGACGACCATGATGTAGTCTGCAGGGAAACTATCCGTCCCATGGTGATGTTTCCACAAATGGGAAGTTCTTGAAAACAAACTCTGTCCATGGAAATTCTGACTGACGCTAGGCACACGGAGGAAGAAAAAGAAGTTCTTGCTATGAATGTCTTACAAAGAGGAACCAGAGATGGAAGTTAAGTCGAACACTTACTATAGAAATAACGATAGAGTAGAGAAAGACTAGCAACGCCTTTTTCCAGAAAAAAAGGACTGTAGAGAACAAACAGAAGAGATTATCTCCTACGAGATTGAAAAAGTCAATCTAGGGATCTGAGACCCCTCCCCCCGCCCCCCCCCCCCCCCCCCCGATGTCGCAGCAGTACTTCACCCTAGGGCGTATCTGACCCTTATACAGGTAGAAGGTTGCATCAGGAGTGAAGTACTTTCTGGAGCAGTAGAATGATCCAACCATTTTTCCAGCAACAGATTGGATATAAGTCTTCCATTTTAGATTTTGAGTGAAAGTCAGTCCTAGGAGTTTATCAAAAAAAGGGACCCTCTCAAAAAGAGCCATTCATTTTAACTGGAGCAAAACAAGGATCCAAGCGTTGGTGTTGAAAGGAAACAAGCTTGGTTTTAAAGGTGTTAAAAGTAAGAAGCTACTTTTTTCCTTATTGCACCACATGCTCTAGATCGGTAGAGAGAGAATCACCAAGATATTGGTCACCAATGCTTTTGGAAGTGCTGTCATAGACAATTGTGTCGTCTGCATAGATGTCAACAAATGATCTCAGAATATGATTTGGAAAAAAGTTTATGAAGATTATTTTCCACAATAGACAATTGTCTGAGAAATCTTTTTCTCGATAAAACTATCTTTTCCATAATAAAATAAGAAATTAAATTAAAAAAACTAAAATCTTGGTATCATATTATTACTGATTTCAATGTTATTAACATTCACAGAATAAGTAAAAGTTTCAAAAATTAACACTTCAAAAATCAATGTATTAAATTTGAATTAGGGTTTGTGTCTCAAAGATGAAATTGAATATTTTAATAATCTGTGAATTAAATCGTTAATATATATATTTTTTTAAATTACAAATACACATTTAACAATTTAAAAAAGTGACATATTTACACGCAATTATTTGGGTCCAGCATATTTCATTTTGCGAGCATCTTGTTTTACCTGCGTTTCACGTAGACGATCAGACTTGCTATAACTGGTTGTGGTATCGGTTCACCGCTAACAATTCCAGTTCCAGTCTTAATCTCAAACACACACAATGTCGACCCTACTCTCTTTAGACGAATCGAGGGACTCCAGGATAACGTTATTTCGTCTTGTCTACATTAATCAACCCATTGTACCACCTTCATTTTGTTTCTGTGTTCCTGTAAATAAAACTGCATATCTCTTTAGTGTGGAGCCGTTATTATTTCGTGGAAGAATGGTGATCCCTTTTTGCTTATGTAACATTTCTATTTCAGTCAGATTCGGCCAGACGTATTACTCTTCCAAGTAAGTTCGTCATTCTGATTTTCTTCCTGATTTAAACCCCAAACTAACATTGGCTCTCCCAGCTAAACAACTTTAGCAATTACATTACTTGAACTATTTTTGAACGTGTCGCGGTATCCATTCACCACTACCAATGTTTACAAACATTAGACTCATACACCTCTTTCAAGTCCACGCCTCTAAAAAAAAAAAAAGAAAAAAAAAAAGAAAAACAAAAAAAACAGAAACACTTTGCCCTTGTACTGTACGAGGGCATCAGCAGCAGCCGTGGTATATTTCCACTTTTCCTATCGTCGTTCTTCTGTTTTACTATCACCCACACAGTTCAGCTTTCTACATCGCTTTCTCACCCTAATCTGAAATACAAGCGTCTGAAAAGTGGCTGGGATTTATGTAAACACGATCAACAAACTTTCCAGCTATTTTTGACTGTGATAAATTCAGCCGTGAATTAATTTAAGTCGTTTCTTGCTTCATGAGGCTCACCTTCTGTAATGCTGTTTCTCCTAAATAGATACGGCGGGTTCTCAACCAAAACCAGGGGTTCTTACACAGTCTGGATTTACGCCGGTCTATCGGTTGTCCGTCCTGTGCAATTCTAGGAGGGTGCACCCTCCCATGCTTTGCCGTCTCACCCTTTGAGAAGGGGTTAGTTTATTGCTAATCGCCTGAGGCGCCCCTACCGGCGGGGCTGCCCAGGCAATTTTTAAACACCCAGAGTGCTCAAATTCTCGAGCGCTGGTTTTTTCCACTTTCCCGACCTTGTGTCACATATACCTTGTGGGAGGAAGATAAATCAGTTTAATTCAGCCCAGGCATTTTGGCTAGGAAGTAAGTGTAGTATCTATTCCGATGGATACTGCACCCCATAGACCGGTGTCGTCTTGTCCTTCGGGGCTTGATTCCACCTGTCTGTGGGTTTGTCCTGTGCAGTTCTAGGAGGTCCACCCTCCCAGGCTTTGCCTCCCCTCTTTGGGGAGGAGTAAGTTTATTGCTTACTGCCTGAGGCGCTCCTACTGGGAAATGCCGACGGGGCTGCCCAGGCAATTTTTAATGGCCAGAGTGCTCACCTTCTCGGGCGCTGGCTTTTCAAGCCCCACTTTCCGACCCGACCTTGGGTCACATCTTACTTTGTGGGAGTAAGATAAAACTGGCCTTGTGCCTAACCTCCTGGAGAGGAGGTAAATAAATCAATCCAGCCCAGGGGTCAGAAGAGCCCCAACTCCGACTAGGTCGACCAGTCGTCAGGCCAGGAAGCCAAAGACACCAGCAGCAGCAATCAAATGGCTCTTTTCAGGGCCACATCTACAAACTAATCATAATGTGATTCACACTCTGCTGTCTGCTCCATCCACCTGACTCCAGCCTCTCTCTCCAGTCTCCTACTCCTGCTCTGACTCCAGCACCTACACCACCAGCTCCTACTTCCTGCAACCACTGCTCCATCTCTCTCCAACGCCGCCTGCTACCTCTCTATCAACGCCTACTCCAGCTCCTTTCAGCGGCTCTTGCTGCAGCTTCCTGCAACCACTGCTCCAGCTCCTTCCAGTAATGTCTGCTCCAGCTCTCTCCAGTGGCTCCTGCTACACTCCTCCAGCTCCTCCTTTCCTGCAACCACTGCTCCAGCTCCTGTCCCTTGTTCCAGCAGCACTATATTCCTGTCGACCCAGCCCTTGGCTACGTCCACACCGACCGGACCTGCCTGAGGTATCTCATCACACCTCAGAGACGTCTACATCAATCTCCGTGTGACATCATCCCATGCTGTCCAGGTTCCAGTTTCCCCCGTTCCTGTCGGCCTAGCTTTTCCTGCTGTCCAGGTTTCAAGAAACATCCTTCCTGCTGTCCAGGTTCCAGCTTCCTCATTCCAGTCTTTCCTGCTTCCAATGACGTCATCCCTGTTATTTCAGCTTTCTTTCATGGTAAATAAATGATTCTTTTTAACTGTTCATCTGCGTTTGTCTTCTCTTCTTTGCCATTGCCTGTGTTCACTTTCTTAGTTGTAAGACCGATCCTAATCCTAATCTTAATCCTGGTGATTGGACCCTGCAACAAACTGTTTTTAATGTTAGCTTTTTATTTACTAGTAAATGAGTTGAAGATCAATGAAATCCTGCCGAGCCCCATTTCTATGTAAATAAGCGATCCTACATAAGATATTACCAGAACAGTGATTAATTGAGAGAGAGAGAGAGAGAGATAAAGAGAAACGGAGAGACAGAGAGAGAAAAAGAGAGACAGAGAGAGAGAGAAAGAGAGAAAAAGAGAGAGAGAGAGAAAAAGAAAGAAAGAGAGAGAGAAAAAGAAAGAAAGAGAGAGAGAAAAAGAGAGAGAGAGACGCCGCCGCCGCCGCCGACGACGAAACGACTAGACTTCTATCGCCATCCACCCACCCACGCTATCCCTCCTCCCTGAGGGCATTAATTTTAAGCTCATCGCTGCCCTCCAAAATATAAAAATAAATTGTTTAAAAATCCCTGTTAATCCACAAATCTGCCTTTTATCTGACACACTGTCAAATACAAACTAACTTTACATATTATCCTTAAAAGAAGAAGAAGAAGAAAAAGAAGAAAAAAGAAGAAAAAGAAGAAAACTTAAGAAGAAGAAAAAGAAGAAGAAGAAGAAAACTTAAGAAGAAAAAAAAGAAGAAAAAGACTTAAGAAGAAGAAAAAAGAAGAAGAAGAAGAAGAAAAAGAAGAAAAAGAAGAAAAAAGAAGAAAAAGAAGAAAAAGAAGAAGAAAACTTAAAAAGAAGAAAAAGAAGAAAAAGACTTAAGAAGAACACATTGTAAATATTTTTGTACAGATTGCTTTTGTAATTTATTTGATTAATAATTTTGTTTTGTCGTATGCAAACGACAAACACGTCAGTGTGTGACCAACGAAAGTGAAAAATAGTGCATAATGTTTAATAAATTTTAGTTTTAAACAAAGATATGTTGGGTCCGTTTTACTCTGTATATTTTAAAAATGTCTCCGGGAAGAAGATTTGCTGTTTTTTTTCTGTATGATTTTTTTTAATCAGAAAAACAGAATGTTGTTGTTTTTATTAGCTCCTTAATTGCTAGTCGGTGTAGTGATTAATATGAAGTTATCTATTGCATGGTGTAATACGAAAAAGTTATTCTAATTAGATCTATTCTGTATTTCTCTACGGTGTAATAGGTTGAAGGCTTAGAATTTAGTACTGGGAAGAGGTAGTCACTCCTACTATCATGCTGAAATCCGTATTCAAAGATAAAACAACTGATCGGATTAAATATAAAAATCAATGAATTTGAACGAAACTAAATTTTTTGTTTTAGAAAACATGTATCAATAATTGGTTTAAATGGCACATAAAGCAGATTTTTATGTAGCTTTTGGTTAGAAAGCTATACCAGTCAACGGCACAGGGGACAAATCTCACTTTACTTATATATATATATATATATATATATATAGGATGACATGTAAACAACCTTGACGATAAAAACAAGCAAAAACAAAAACAATTGATTTAGAATTTGGAGTGGGGGATCAGTTTCACATAAATTTAACCTAAAATGATCACTCATTATTCAAGACCATTAAATTTTTAGAGACCGTTAAAAGTCAATTTCGCCATAGGATTGATTAATTATGAACATTAATTATAATTATTTAAATCATAAACAAAGCGATAAAAATAACAATTTACCAACAAACCTCGTAGGGTTGTGTACGTTTTCAGCGGAACAAATTCTCATTGCAGCAATTTTGCAGTATAGTCAACAACCAAGAAAAAAATTGACAACTAATAACTTTCACTAACCACTTTAAAAAATGTTATAATTTTATTTGTAAATGCGTTTTTCATATGTGCCCTCATCTGTATAAGCACCCCTTTAAGTATACATGTCGGTAGTTTCAGAACGTTTAAAGTATACAGGTCGGTAGAAAATTAAATTCTAATGCGTTATGTAGTCCATTCTATACGATTATTCGATTTAGAGTTTAAAAATTACATTGCAATGCTTGATGACGTAAAAAAAAGTAAAAATATTCATAAAGACTTAATTTAATATTGATTCTATTTTCTTTTCTTTATTTTTAGAACGTGTGTTTATTACCAAGTTTTTAATTTGGAGTTATCGTTCTTCCTTGTATGCATTACTTAAGAGTTGTTATCTCTCTCTCTCTCTCTCTCGTTAAGTGGATATCGAAGACCTGGGTGTTCCAAGTTCGGTTCCACAGTACCACTTTCACTTAGGGATGTTGGCAACCTTCTCGTGGTTCTTCCCGTAATGCCAACACACGATTGGCCTTTTGGCTAAGATCAAAGTGTAGTATCTGTTCCGATGGATACTGCACGCCTGTCCTGTGCAGTTCTAGGAGGTCCACCCTCCCAGGCTTCGCCTCTCCTCTTTGGGGAGGAGTAAGTTAATTGCTTACTGCTTGAGGCGCCCCTACCGGGGAATGCCGACGGGGCTGCCCAGGCAATTTTTGATGGTCAGAGTGCTCACCTCTCGGGCGCTGGCTTTTCAACCCCCACTTTCCGACCCAACCTTGGGTCACATCTTACTTGTGGGAGTAGGATAAAACTGGCCTTGTGCCTAACTCCTGGAGAGGAGTAAATAATACACACGAAAGAAGAAGTGTTTTAGCCCATAAAAAGTAATAAAAAACAAATAAATAAAATGTATTAAAAAACAAAACAAATAATGATTGTAGATTAACCCCTCGCTAAATCACCCTCTCCCCCCAAAAAATGAGATTCTACTTCCGTGCCATTCTAACGTTTTAGGGCAATTAACCATTTTTTGTTGTTGCATGTTTTTGATTGGGGGAGGGGGTACTTTTTAGGCGCTTAAGTGTGGTTTCACGACCCGGAAATGGGGTATCATTTTATGTTAAATTTATATACGAAACTGATTTCCCAACCCCAAATAATTGTTTTTGTTATTTACTTATTTATTTTGTTTTCTTCTTTTCTGCCAAGTTTTTCAGGGTGTTCACATGTAATCGCCTAAAAAAGTAGAATGCCATTTTTTATGAGGGGGGGGGGGTGATTCAGCGGAGGGTAGCAATATATAAATTATGGAAATAAACTTCCCCAAACAACAAATAAAGAAGAAAGGAACTTTCAGACCGTAAACTGCTTTGGTCATTTCCGGGACTGGCTGGGGATTCTTTGTCACTACTCGGGACTGACTTCGTAAATACTGAAATCCTCTGGATACCCATTCATTACAAGTACCGTGTATCTTAAATTGCAATAAAATAGCGATTTTGGGACGTTGAAACGTAGGTTGTGACACAAATAGGTACACGCACGGATACTGAAAATGATCAATTACAATTATTAATCAAAACTTCTAAAAAAAATTTTTTTTAAATAATAAAAACTTACAGAAGGGAATCCACAAAACCGTGATCCGGGTTGGTTAAAAGAAAAACTCTGTGTCCGTTGAAGACGACCTTAAAATGAAAAATAAAATATTTTGCGCTGCCTTCGATTAAATAGAAACTGGTTGGTAAAGGGCCGACCTTTAATTTTCATATAGAGTTATCTGCCCTTGTTCATATTATTTATTTACGCCCGAGTCTTTTTTGTAGTGGATGAAAAAAAATCTGAGGAAATAAAATTTAAAAATAATATTTACAATTGATATGAACCTATTTTAGACGTTTTCTTTCGTTGCGTTAATAGCACATCACCTCATTGAAAATTTTGACATAAGTTAACTAAAACTTAACTTCAATCATCAGTCACGTTGCACGCCATGCGACCGAGGAGAATTCGTTTTTCGTCTGCCTGCTCGTGCGTGTATTAAATGAAACATATGGTTTAGATGCGGAGATTAGCGGAGCTTAGAGCGTGTAACGTGATGAATCACTGCGAAATATTCCAAACCCTTCGGGGACAAAGAATGGCATGAAACAAATAGATAAATATATACTTTAAGTGCATTATATGCTTTTCACATAAAAGTTTATTATAATCAATCCTAATGTTCCTATTTATTTACTTGCCTCCCCACGAGGGCAGAGTTAGATACAAAGTCGGTTTTAATGAGGTGAAAATTCAGCCCGCCCCCCCCCCACTAAAGGAGTACTCTGGATTGGAACAAAAATTTAAATTGCCTCAGTCTAGAAGGATTTATCCGTCACTGGCCGAGGACAGAAAAGACGAAGTGTAGTATCAGAACAGATACTACACTTTGCTCCTAGCCAAAAGGGCCAAGTTAGAATTATATTTCTTGATAAATCACCCCAAAAGAAAGAAATCCTGCTTGGCACTATTTGGAAATACATTATTAAAACCATTTTTTATTTTTGATAAAAATGCGTGTAATATACTTTAATTAATATAAAAAAAAATATTACTATAGCTGTTCGACCGTTAGAGGCCATTTTCAAGATGGCTGCGCATTGTTCATATGGTTACTGATGCATTATGGTCGAATATTTCTTTATTTTGGTAGAATTGAACTGTCGCGAAATGGACCTATATCTCTACAAAGCCACCATCCGCCCTTGCATGGAGTATTGTTGTCACATCTGGGCTGGTGCACCAACCACTAGTCTCTCCCTCTTAGACAAGGTCCAAAAAAATAGCCTCTAATCTAATAGGTCCCACATTGTCTACCAAGCTCCAGCCCTGTCCCATCGCCGTAATGTTGCATCCCTATACTTGTTTTACAAGTACTTCAATGGAACATGCTCCGACGAACTTGCTGAACTGGAGTCCCCTCGACGTAAATACCCCCGACAAACCTTACATTCATCAAAATCCCACTCCTTTACTGTAGAGGTCCCCAGAAGCCGGACGGCTTTCTACTCTAATAGCATATTTCCTCGAACTGCTAGCCTTTGGAATTGCCTCCCTGCTCCCCGTTTCCCTGACTGTACCAACATGAAGAAGTTTAAATGTAATGTGAACAAACATATTGCTGTACAACTCCCCACTTAGTATGCCCCTATAAATATGGACCCTAATTCACAGTAGCCCCTTACGTCTCAGTGGCAATTTGCTTTGTTTGGAGTGAATAAAAGTATTAGAAATCTTCCCTTTAGAATGTTGTTTCGGCTGGCTTTAACATAGTGTAGCATTGCCTCCCCCCCCCCTTTCAACACAATTACACAGACTCACCACTAGAGGGCGTTTTCAGATGCAAGTTATCTTCCCTTTGTAAACGCCAGGTGGCGCTCCTATCAGTGACTATAAAATGACCTGCACAGGCAAAATTGTCTTTTCTCTTCTTCCGGCCTCAACTGACGACACATCAGCCACAGAACTCCCCGGTCTGCTGGCTGCTATAAAAACACATCATGTGAGCTCACACACAAGCACACTATGCTGGTACGTAAGACTTTTCTATACTCACACACACACGCATACGTACACATCTTTCTACTAAGACTTTGTTGAACATATTCTCGTAAACTCAATTTTCATAACAAACACCATTTACAGACTTTCTTATATACATTCTCAATGGACACAATTTCATAGTGAACCCAGTCGGGTTCACAAACAATAAATGTTTTTTTGCATATTTCTTTGTTTTTGAGTTGTTACTTTGTTCTCATTGGCATGCTTGTATATTGAACATAAAAATATATATAGGATACCCGACGCTGTCTAAGCGTCAATTCAAAAACTCCTAAAATAGAAATTAGAGATTTCAGGTACACTGGATATAAATTAAGTGCACATTTTACAATGATGATATAGTAGTGAACCCCCTTTTGTGAGTAACATTTTAAAAAAATTCTCAGTAATCATGTTCTAAAAATATAAAAAAAGACACGGTCATTAGTCCTAAGCTCTGCCAATAATTATAAAATTAAGATGAACCAGACTATGTAAAGATAAGGAAAAAAACACATCGATATGTTGGAGTTGAAATAATCATTCAATAAATTCGTTATTTATTTATGCATTTATAAATTATTCCTATTCATAATAAAAAAGAAAAAAATGAAGGATTTAAAAGTCAATAAGATTTCTTTCTTTTTCTTCTTTTTCTTCTGAAATGTAAAGTTAGTTTGTATTTGACAATGTGTCAAAAACAAAGGCAGATGTTTTGGGATTAACAGAGATTTTTAAACAAGAATTAAAAACAAGCTAAATAACTGAGTCTTTTGTTTCCGTTTTGTAGAGCAGTGATGAGCTTAATAGCCGTAGGGAGGAGGGTGTGGTGGTTGAGGGGAGGGGAGGAGGGTAGAAATCTAGTCCCCCCCCCCCCCCTCTGCTGTTTTAATTAATCGCTGTTCTGGTAATAAATTTCTCACTTTTTTTTGTTCATTTTCTTACGTTTTTGCTGGGGATGGGGAATCCTACTGAATGCCAGACATTTATCCGCTATTTCAGAGACTCCAACCGAGAAATCTTTTTTTAGGATTCTGCAATCTACAAAAAACAACTACATATATAAAAATTTAATTCTAATAAAACAAAATGAAAGTAAATAAACGAAATTAAATTAATTTATTGCAATATAACGAAATGTTTTATTGGAATAAATTTAATTTTTATATATGTAGTTGTTTTTTTTTTAATTGCATGATTATCTCCCTTGCGAATTATCTGCCCATGAATTATTTTTAAGAAAAAAGATGGACGCTTACTGAACGAATCGCTGTTATGATGTGAAGAATGGAAAAATACGTGTAATTAAAGTTCTAGTGGATAATTTTTTCTACTTTTTTGTACAGTGAGTAAGAATATTAAGCTGAATAAGTATATAATATTGTTTTTATAAAAATATAATTTTTTCGTACGGCCGCTCATCAGCACAAGCACCAAATTTTTTTAATGGAAGTCACTCCAGACAAAGCATGAAGCAACTCGATGTAAGGAACTAAAAAGAACGAAAAATGATTATCGCAAAGACTGGAGATGCCTATTATAGGTAGGAGATGCCTATTATAGGTAGGAGAAAACCAGTCAGCAGGAAGAGAGTTCCACAAGCCTGCAGTTCTTGGAAAGAAGTTACTGGAATAGAATAGTCATGAGTTACGTACCCTGAACTATACTGGCTATGATGAGAAATGAATGACACATAAAATAGAAGAAATGTTAAAGTATCAAAGAAATCATATAGTTACTTATGGTGGACCCTATGGAAGTTGGTTGAGTTAATTTTATCATAGGTTGAGTATATCTAATTGTGCTTAATCGTGCAAAGGAACAAAAACACTTGTTAAATACCATAAGAAATGGTATTTAACTTGAATGTTTTTGTTCTTTTGATGTCAGTTGACAATTTGTTTGTAAAAACAGCACTACAAACCTGACCTGATCAATAAAAAAAAGGAAACGCCCCACCACTAAGGTTCCAGTTCAATAGCCACAATCCTTTTTTTTATTTTTTTTACTTTTATTCACTAAGACATAAGGGGCTATTAGGGGACCATCCTACATGTTGGTACAGTTGGAGAAACGTAGCAGGCAGGAAATTCCAAAGACAAGTGGTCTGAGAAAAGAAGCTATTAGAGAAGAAAGTTTTCCAGCATCTGGGGACCTCTGCAGAGAAAGGGGTGGGATTTTACTACTAGTCGGGTGGGTCGGGGGAATTTTTGTTGAGGGGGGGTTACAAGTGCAGTACGTTCATCGGAGCACATTCTGTGGAAGTACCTGTAAAACAAACACACGGATGCAACATTGCGGCGATTCTGAATTGCCTGCTAAGAATAATCTGCATTCACCACAACCGCAAAAGTAGTGCGACCTGTAAATAGCGTACAGTAGAAGAATAGAAAATTGGGTGCTTGTATAATAAAAAGCCGAAAAAAATTTTTTTTTGTCTTTTAGTGTTGGAGAGGTAAATAAGGGGCAGGTAACTTTTCACAACAGCTCTAGCTTTCGAACAATATTTTTCTAACCCTAACCCTAAACCCTAACCCTTTTATGTCTAATCGACGTTCTCCTTGCCCAGTAGCCACATGTGCAACGCCAATTAAAGCCATCAGTTTTGATTACTGGAAAATCGTTTTTAAAATTCGTGGTAAGAGTTACCTGCCCCTTATTTACCTCTCCAACACTAAAAGACAAAAAAAAATTTTTTTCGGCTTTTTATTATACAAGCACCGAAAATTGTGCTAGGTCATCCACGTGAGATCGTAAATACTATACAGTATGCTATTGGCTGATGGATGAGAGGCAACCAATAAGTGAATGGTATTTTGTATTCTGGACTCTGATTGGCTCAGTAATTATAGCATCATTCTCTGCATATCATGCACTCAAAATCTTGTCAATCTCATATCGACTTGAGATCACTACTTTGTCATTTTTATTTTTGTCTCAATCCAGAGACCCCATTTTGGGTAGCTAGATTTCCCCCACATTAAAAACTGATCTTGTGTCCAACTTTGTCCTCGTGAGGAGGCAAGTAAATAGGGATCTTCTGTATATTTTCGATTCCTCAAGAAAAGAATTAAAAAGGTAGAAAAATTGGTCTATGTTGTTAGAAAACAAAATTTTACTTTCGATCGCTTTCTTCGATTTTAATATTTAGTACTGCTCGATATTTAAAAATTAAAAATTTGTCATATATGCATAAAGTGAGAGGAGTTTCACTCTCACACTCATATCTACTAGCACTGCCACCCATGTACACCAGAAGAGAATTAAACGGTAGAAACAAAGAAACAATGTGCTATGATGTTGCATCATTCATTTTCAAAAAGCTGACGTTAGCTTTTGCAGAAGTCGGTTTTTGATTTGGTCAACATGAAACTGCAGGAAGATGTTGAGATAAGCTAAATTTATTATTATTTATTTTTGTTGTTGCAAAGTCTTTTTTTATTCAGCTCGGTTTCATGTACGTTATAGATGTCAGTATCTATATTACAACTGGAAATTTTGTTTGTCTTTCTGTCAATCACGTATAGGCTACAAAACTACTCGAAAAAATTGCACCAAATTTTATATATAAAGTAAAGTCAGTTTTTCCCATCCACACGGGTGGTTGATAGCTTCGATAGCAAACGCCCCATACATGAGTCTGTTAGTGATTTCTGACACATTTTGATCTATGTTTATAGAAAACAAAATTTTAGTTTCGCTAGCTTTCTTTGACTTTAAATTTAGTCTTGCTATTGGTCATCCATACAGGAAGTCGGAGGAGTTTTCTCTCTCACACTCAGATCTACTACCACTGCCCCCACGTACACCTAAAAGGCTTTCTTGTTTGGTATGAAGTATACTTGAGATACAGGGTGAGTCATAAGAGAGGGGAAAAATGCTAATGCTAAAAACAAACTCTTACTGGCTGTAAAATTATTGGAATGCCCGATACGTCATTTTTTTTTGGGGGGGGGGGGGTATATTAGTACTTGTAGTAGTAGTACTACTACTACTACTACTAATAATAAAACACAGGCTCCAAAAATACTACTAATATCATCTGTATATGTTTATAAAGTTGGGCCAATTATTGAACTAACATAAATTCATATTCTTAATAGAAAAAAAATGACATTATAAGGTCAACTAATTTGCATATTAGTTTGCAAAAGGACATCTCATTAATTAACTATTGTTTGTTTTTTTTCGTTTGCTAATTTAATGATTGTTTTAATTTTAATATAACCCATTGCTCTATTTACGAATGTCTTTTATATCGTGGATAAAGGCTTGGTATTTCAGGTCCCACTAATAATTACAAAAACTTATAAGCTCCAAAACTACTAGAAGAGAATTGCACCAAACGTTGCATGAAGAACCCTTGGGATGCTGGGTGTGATACAATAATGAATGCTAATGTTTATTTGCATTGTTTTTCTTCCGGCTGTTGTCCTCGTTAACAATATTTCTATTTTTACTATCTTAGTACGAAGAAGTAATGATAACCCCCACCCCACCCAAATTAAAACTAATTATGATCCTTAAATAAAGCTGTAACAAGATTGCCCCTGGGGTGTTGGGGTAAGTAATAGAAAAATGTCAGAGCCAATTTTTCTGACTGAACAGCAAAGATGTGTCTTTGGTGCTGGCTCTCACGGTACATGAAAGAGTGTTCGAAAACATTGTGGGATCAAATAAAATGAGCAATAAAAATTCTGTTTGTGTTTTTAATGGTAAACCAGCTAGCGAAGAAATGTGAGCCGAACTCTTCAACACGGAAGAACAAGTAAGTGTTTCTCTATTTCTTGTGATGTAACGTGGCCCACAGCAAAGAAATGTCGCTAACCATGGTACAAAGTCACAACAGCTCTCTGTAGGAGCAAGATGGAAAATTGACCCCGTTCATGTTGGGCGACTTTTGAGCTCGTTATTTTAAATATATATATATATATTATGGCAAGCATGAAGGGAAGACGAATTCTATCGTTCATGATTAAAAGTTAAAGAAAAAAAAAAAATGCCAGCCGACCGGTTTCGCCCTCTCTTAACAAAGGCTGTATCGAGGGATTAAAAAAAAAAACGAGGGATTTAAAAAAAAAAGGGGGTGAAAAGAGAGAGTACAGAAAATAAAATATGGAGGATGAATCTTAGAGACTGATCACATCTAGTCCCAATAGACATTCCCTTTGCTTGCAAAGGGAGGGACGTTTAAGACGAACGTGGATCGTCTCCAAGATTTTTAGATGGTATAATGAGTGAGCATGACTGAGAATGGTGAAGGAGTCCATGCTAAAATTCCTAACGTAAATAGTCTGTATTGGAAGACCTGTATGTGTTATTTTGAACGTCCGTTGACCGGAAGGTTTCATTACTGATCTTACTCAGAATGTTCTGTTGGTCTCTACTATCCAATCTTAACGTTGTCCTACCCACATAGATTCATCCTCCATTGTATGTGGGTAGGACGACGTTATGATTGGATAGTAGAGACCAACAGCACATTCTGAGTAAGATCAGTAATGAAACCTTCCGGTCAACGGACGTTCAAAATAACACATACAGGTCTTCCAATACAGACTATTTACTTAAAAACCCGCCGTACGTTAGGAATTTTAGCATGGACTCCTTCACCATTCTCAGTCATGCTCACTCATTATACCATCTAAAAATCTTGGAGACGGTCCACGTTCGTCTTAAACGTCCCTCCCTTTGCAAGCAAAGGGAATGTCTATTGGGACTAGATGTGATCAGTTTCTAAGATTCATCCGCCATTGTACATATAACATAACGCTATTTTATTTTCTGTACTCTCTCTTTTCACCCCGTTTTTTTTTTTTAAATCCCTCAATACAACCCTTGTTAAGAGAGGGCAAAACCGGTCCGTTGCCATTTTTTTCTTTTTTTTTTCTCTTGAACGATAGAATTCGTCTTCCCTTCATGCTTGCGATAAAATTTTGTACTCCCCCAAAAAATCATGATATATATATATATATATATATATATATATGTTAGTTAAAGTATTGTTACAGGAGATGTCAAAGAAACAGCCCATCCCCCAGATTCTCTTTTTTCACTTTTGGCAAAAGGATAAGAAGAGGCAAGATGAGGAATGTTAATGGTCATGTGACTGAAAGCGAGACTGTCTTATAGTTGTTTTTCTTTTTTTCTTCCTCCTCATTTCTTTTCCTTCAGCAAAATCGCTTCTTACTACTTATTTGCCTTCTAACATTTCGTAAATATGCCTAATTCCAATTTATTGACCTGTCTTCCATTTGCAGTCTTCCTTCTCCCACAAAAAGCACTGAAATCCTATCAGTTACCCTAAGTCCAGGTGGCAACAGACCCCCTAAAAAGACTGAACGAATAATAAATTAAAAAAATAAAACAATTAATTAGCCTCCATCCACTATTTGCAGTTTTGTGGCACAAGGCTGGAAAAGGTGCTCTTTTTTCCGGCCTTGGTCCAATCCTGGGACGGGGAGAGATAGTATGATTCTCTCAACATCCAAAAAATCGTTTTATATCCAATTCAAAGAGACCCTCACCCACCCACCCACCCACCGTTATGGTGATAGTTAGCTGTTAATCAGAACTCCCCTACCCCTTCTGTCCTAGATTGAGGCTACGGCCAACCTTTTTTTGAAGTATTAGGTGAAGGAGTGCAACAGATTCAGGTCAGAATTGTATAGGCCTGTTTTTGCTAGCAGCCGTCAGTAGAAAATACCAGCAAAGGGTGTAGGGGGTGCCTGTTTATTGACTCAGGGTGGTTGAATCTCCCCTTATCCTCTTTGGTTGAATCCTTTTGTCCCTTCCTTTTTTCTGGTGTGGATAGTTCTTTTTCAGTTTTCAGAATGTAAGCGATTCGGGGAAAATGCAGTAAAAAAATAACTTTTATAAAAACAGGATGTCTTATTTTTTTTATCAAGCATTCCATTTTTCTGCTGCAATGATTCCTCATCCCCCAAAGTCAAGACAATTAATTATTTGCAGAGAATTAATGATTAATGCCTAATGCGACTGGTTTATTCCCCAGAGGACATAACTGCAGCAAACTACAAGTTCTTAATGATTTTAGACAGTGTGGGCTCAAGACAATGGTCAAGTGCTGCTCTGAAAGGAAAATGCGACTATTGACATTCAGTATCTTGTGGTGCCGTGCCAGGACGATATGATTCGACCCCGGGAGACATCTATGGTATACAGAATGGCATGATAGTATCACCGTTCTCTCCAAAAAAATAAAAATAAACTGGAAAAATAAAACAAACAAAAACAAATAATTAAAAACAGTTATCTCTTTTGAGTAATCAAGAAAAAATACACAATAAATTGTTTAATGAAAAAAAAAAAGAAGTTTGTTCTGTTTGTTGAGGGTTCGGGTAGCTATGTACATCACAACTTAAAAATCTCCATAAGTACCGAAATTCTTAGATGACTATTCTGCACAAGCACTGAAAAAATATTTTTTTAACTCGTTACTGGAATTTGAACAAGTGTTATTGTTAGTAATACAGATGCATGTCTTTATTGCTATATTAACAAAAAGACAATTTAGAAACCGTTGGATAACAGAAACTGGGATTTAAGAACAGCTGGTCTGAGTTTAACATTAAAAGGCCGTAAGAAGTTATCGTTATTCGTCGTGTATTATTGTTGGTATTAGATGCATGTCTTTATTGTTTTATCAACAAATAGGACCCCCCCCCCCCCCACCAAAAAAACTATTCAGAAACTGTGGGACAACAAAAATATTTAGCTTATTAACAGTTTGTCTAGGACTAACATACGAAGGGAAATAACGTTGTCTTTTTTCCTTTATATATTTCAGACTAGCAGTAACCGTCACAGGATGGATTCGTAATACTTAGCTATCCTGGGACCTTTAATAAGTGCAAGGGGTTCAAACATGAAAATACAATGCTTTTTTGTTAGCTGTTAAAATTGTCTGTTTTACAGCATATCAAGATTCCTTTGTGTATACGATTAAACGAACACAAGTTGATATTTTAGCTTGGAAAGGAGACTCTACAGTTTGCCCAATGATATGACATCACAATGTAATATGAATGTAATAGATCAGACTGAATGCGAACTCTTCTTAGTTGATTCGATAATCTGTGGTGGTATACCATTTGAAGAACCGTGTGACGATAAAAGTGTGGCCGTTTTGCAGTGAGCAACCTGGGGTTCTCTTACCTTGTGGGCCTCGGCGGTGCTTTTATTACATTAGGACCCCCGCTAAAAGTGCGTCGGCGTCGATACTTTCTGGGTGTTTAAGTAAAACGCTGGACAGTGCCGAATGAAAAATCCGTTGACTTGCCTCGTTTGTGCTTTTTTGGACGCAGGTAAGTTTTAACAAAGAAATAATAGTGATTCCAATAAGTGTTTAAATTAAAAAGTTAATTAAGTAAGTGTTTTTTTTTTTTTTTTTTAATTTTTACGAAAATTATTTTATTTAAAAAAATTTTTTACTGATTATTTTTGTTGCTTTCGTTAGGGTTTGGGTTAGGAATTAGGGTTAGGGCAGGCTCGTTTGCAGACGTCAAAAATGAAATTATCAAGTTTAGATGTCGTCTGCTTATTTATTTCAATCAGTTATTCATTTTCTCGCAGTTTAATTGACTAACCGCTTCGGAGCTTTCCGGTGTTTTACATAAAACGCCAGAGAGCACCGACTTTTAGCGCGGGTCCCAATCTAACAAAGTACCATGCATTGTGTTAAGTAAACTAAGAAATGTCTAATGAGGCATAAATAAATAATACAGAGTTGTTACAATAACATACTATGAAAAAAAAAACAATATATTGTTTTCTAATTAGTTTAATTTGAGGCCGGGCTACTTCCATAGATCTTAAAACCTCAGTGCATTTCCATAAAAAAGCAGTTTTTATTTCATCATAATTTAAAATGTTACATAATACAGAGTGACCCAAAGTAAATGACGCCCCCCCCCCCCATGGAATCGTTAATAAAATTTGCAATCGTTTCTGCAATCCGAACATATTTCGTACAAATGCCTGACTTTTCCACCAAGTTTCAGTATATGAATGTCCAAATGTATTTGTAAGAAGTAATGCAGGCGGCCATGTTACTACTATGTAAGGGAGATAATTCATGGTATTCACATTAATTACTTCCCTTTAAAACTGCAGAAACAGAAAAAAAAGAACTTATTGTTTTAACTTTCAGCTTGAACTATGTATATGTAAGAAACGAAATGACGACATAATTGGGAATATGCGGGCGGTCATGTTGATACTATTTAAGGGAGATAATTAATATTATTCACATGAATTATTTCCCTTACATCGTAATTTTTGTTTTCAGTCAAAAGAAGGAAAAACAAAGAAATTACAGGGCGGGAAGGTAGGAACATAAATTACAATTACTGGTAAATAGGCGAACAAGAAGGACAATTAAATGATGCGTATAATAGTGGAAACATGAGAAAGAAGCTGAGAGAAGATGAAGATGGATCTTATTTACTTTGAAAATATTTCTGATATCAATAATGAAATAAACAAAAAGAAAGAGAAAAGAAAAAAAGGATAAAGAGGAGTGAACAGAAAGTGATATCGCATTAAATGAATTCTTGTATGGTCTCTGGAATATGGCTTTCCTGGTTATTCTCTATTATACAAAGCTCAAGCTGAAATAAAAGATTTAAAATAATGAGGGGTTTTTTTTTACAAAGGGACGTAATTCATGTAAATAACATGGATTATCTCCCTTACATAGAATTACCAGGGCTGTCCGCATACTTTTTTTTTTTTTAGTATCTGTTCCGATGGATACTGCACGCCTGTCCTGTGCAGTTCTAGGAGGTCCACCCTCCCAGGCTTCGCCTCCCCTCTTTGGGGAGGAGTAAGTTTATTGCTTACTGTCTGAGGCGCCCCTACCGGGGAATGCCGACGGGGCTGCCCAGGCAATTTTTAAATGGCCAGAGTGCTCACCTCTCGAGCGCTGGCTTTTAACCCTACTTGCTCGACCCGATCTTGGGTCACATCTTACTTGTGGGAGTAAGATAAAACTGGCCTTGTGCCTAACTCCGCGAGGAGTAAATAAAAAAA
The DNA here is from genome assembly GCA_963556195.1 of Sepiola atlantica. Lineage (NCBI taxonomy): Eukaryota > Metazoa > Mollusca > Cephalopoda > Sepiida > Sepiolidae > Sepiola > Sepiola atlantica. The sequence continues at coordinate 18,983,288 of OY744531.1, read as the reverse complement.
ATCAAAAATAAAAAAATCAAAAAAAATCAAACAGGTGACAGAACGCAAATAGGTCGCATCGGATAGTTATAATGTTTAGACAAAAGGTCGGTTTTTAATTTGGGAAAATGTATGTAGCTACGAAAAGGAGCCATTTGGAGTGGAACAAAAATAGAAATTGCCGCAGTGTAGAAGGAAGTGTGTTTTATGAAATATTTTTTGTTACAAGTATGAGCGTTAAAAAGAACTCTAATTATTTTGTATTTAATTAAGAATGAAAAAAAAAAAAAAATGAATGCAATTAAATTATCCGATGTGCATTAATTGAGCAAATGAAGTCGGTCAGTAATTACTGTTTTGATCACGTAAATTTTATAGAAATGTTATTTTTTTCATAGAAATATAACGTGTTTAATATTTTGTAAAAATGAAAATCTTAATTATATCCTCTGATATAATAAATGCATGGAAAAGTAGAAATGACTAAAAATGTTGCAAGTTTAAGTTATAATTTATTTTAAGAATAATGTACAATGATAAATTCTAATATCGCCTGCGCAAATAGGTCACATCGGATAATTGTGTTAATGTTTAGACAAATGATCGGTTTTTAACTGTGAAAAATGGATGTACCAACGAAAAGGAGCAGTTCGGAGTGGGGAAAATGACGAAATTGTTTCAGTGTAGAAGGGTTTCCCCTTCACTGACCGATTATAGAAAAAAACAGAATTTGAGAAATTCTGTAAACATTGCTGTCATTATTTTTTTGTTCGCTATTTTTTTTTTTTAAGCATGGAATAATTTTTTTATTATTGAAAAGTAACGTGTTGAATATGTCTTGAAAATGAAAATTGTACAATGATAAATTCTAATCACGCTTACGTACTTTGTGTATGTTCAAAATCGGTTTATAGTATTTGTAAAATACGAAAATAATAAATCATCAGTGAAAAAGTATACATCAATTATTGTTTATGATGTGGAATATGCAAGTATTAATCATGTTTTAAGAAAATATGAAATTACTTACATATTCGAAAAAATAACGTTGTCGGACAGATGAAAGAATAACGTGTTCGTTTATGAATGTAGTTAATACGTTACGCATAGAATATCAATTCCGGTATTCTGTCAATGTTGTAAAATGAGTGCTGATTGGTTTGTTTTCGTAATCTGAAACCGGTCTTTGCAAGCGTAGTTTCTTGTGAAATAATTTCACCTGCGCGGCAGGACTGAAATGATAGGGGGAAATAAGTTTGCTACCTTCTCAGTCGAATGCGTTTTTGGGAGAGTAAGACTTGAGGGTCTCAAAGTAGTTTTTAATTTATTGAAAGTTTCTGTAAACATGCTCGAGTGAAGTTCGTGAAGGAAGGTGTGAGTTTCTTAGCGTAGGGTGTATGATTTTTCTGGCTACCCTAGGAGAAAATAGATGGGAAAAATCAAGCCTTCTTTTTATAGAAGAAGAAGACAATAAAAGTGAAATTGTTTTTTTTTTTGTTGTTTTTTTTTAAGTAATTTATCTTTTGGAGCTGGGATTTCTTTATGTCTTTTTATGATGTGCATTTGGTCTGACATACCAAATTTGAACACTTTTATAAACTTTTAAATTTAAATTCTATTTTGTCAAATGTATTGTATATTAAATCATATTCAATAAATACATACTTCAACACTTGAAAAAAATATGCTAATAAAATAATTATAGTATGTTGTTACAGGCCAGGATTTCAAATTTAAAGAGCTGTGACTGTAAATCTTGGGCTAGGATCAAAGTGTAGTATCTGTTCTATCCTCAGTCACAGGAGAAGAAATCCTTCTTGACTGAGGCAATTTAAATTTTTCTCATCCACAGGGCTCCTTTTTTGGGATCTGGATATCCCCCACATAAAAAAAAACGACCTTTGTGTTTAACTTTGTCCTTGTGGGCAGAGAAGTAAATAGGGACCGTGTGCATCTTAGTCGGGGGCAGATTCAGATCTTCCTTGTATCAGAATTATCAAAAGATATAAAACAAGGAAAGGACTAAAAACCGAACTCAGAAAAATATAACAGGAATAATACACCAAAAATATGCAACACATGTCAAAGCTTCCTTTTATTTATCTACCTCCCACAAGGTAAGATGTGACACAAGGTCGGGAAAGTGGAATTAGATAAGCCAGCACTCGAGAGGTGAGCACTCTGGCCATTTAAAAATTGCCTGGGCAGCCCCGTCGGCATTCCCCGGTAGAGGCGCCCCAGACAGTAAGCAATAAACTTACTCCTCCCCAAAGAGGGGAGGCAAAGCCTGGGAGGGTGCACCTCTTAGAACTGCACAGGACCGGCAACCCCCAATAGACCGGCGTAAATCCAGACCCAAAGGCCCGGACAATACCGGTTTATTAGGCGGGGTAAAAACCCCTGGTTGTGAAAAAAAGGCGAATTTACCAAGATGTGTAAGAGCACGCTGAACGTAACTGGTATGAGCATATCAAATGATTGATCGCATTAGTGTCTCAAAGGAACCTTGACAGATCTAGTTTGGCGGTGAAGAGATGACTGCATGTTCCGAAACCAACCCGGACGAAATCTGAACAGTGAACAAACTTTGTCGCTTCAGTGATTAAACCTAAGGGGAAAAGAGAGAGGAATTTGGCAAACACGTCCGCCTCCCCCAATAATTAGGCACACAAAAGGCAGAAATGAGGAATGCCTTTATTTTTGCAACCATGTGGCTGAATCAACTAACCATCGACCGCCCTATCGTCACATGACCTGGGACTCCACACATTAAAAAAGGTAACCCCAACACTTTTTTGATTAATTCAGTTTATTTTAATTGACCCTTTAATTATACATTTGCTAATTTTTCATCCCCATGTTGCAGTTAATATTTTTGCTAAGGCTCTTTAGTCAGACAAGCCAATAACTTTTAACTCTTTCTCACAGTCATATTTTTAAGTTGATTATTTCTATTTAACCGTATAGATTTTACATGTCTATGTACAGTCCTCATCAGAGTCCCTTTAATTTTTAACTCTATATTTTAATTCCATGAAAAATGCCAGTATACTGAAATCATATGCCCTGAATAGGGTTAAGATGAAAATTCATATGCACTAAATGTACAAAAGCAAAGAAATTCCCAAATTTTTACACTTTTATTGTCATTAATAGTATGACTACATATCAACCAAACCATTTCATTATCACATCACGACAGTATAAATCTCTATGCATGAATGGATGAAGTGTGTGAGCTGTGCTGAAGAAAAATTCCTACCAGTAAAATACATAGCCCTGTTGTGCTCGCATACCCTTAATGACTATTGAAGTGTAAAAATTTGGGAATTTCCTTGCTTTTGTACATTTAGTGTATATGAATTTTTATCTTAACCCTATTAAGGGCATATGATTTCAGTATACTGGTATTTTTCATGGAATGTCACTACTTTTGTAAAGGTTATGCCTCAATACAATGCCTTCTCATAACTGATATAGTTGGTAGTTTGACTAATACAGGTATATGGTAAACTGAAATTAAAATGCCATCAACTAGACACTAGAACCTCTATCTTTGCCAAAAATCAGCTGAATCCATTAAATGGTCGATAAGATATAGAATAAAGTGTATGGATACTGGTCATTTTTAAGGTATTTTGGAATTTTCTAGAAAAACTAAGGTATATGGTAAACTGAAATTAAAATGCCATCAACTAGACCCTAGAACCTCTATCTCTGCCAAAAATCAGCTGAATCCATCAAATAGTTGATGAGATACAGGGTGGCACATACGTAGTACACACGGATTACATGATTGAACTTTCTGGATCTCTGGGTTGCCTTCACTAATGATGCTGAAATTCTACACACTTATAGAACCTATCAAATAAAAAATTTGTGCAAAGTTTTAACTAATTTGGTTTATTGGTTTTTGAGTTATGATTGATCAAAGAAATGAGATTTCCAGCATAGGCCATTTGTGTCGTCTATTAAGGGATAGAGCGCTCTCGCGCCTCCCTTGAATTTTTTTTTAATTCTTAATTTTAAATTTTAATTTTTTTAAAACTGTCTTTTATAGATTTATATTGCTTATACTGATAGACCTCATTATTCAATTTTATTAGCATCTAAACATTTGATTATCCAACTATCATCACTACCATATTTAAGATTTCTTAATCTGACATATTATAATACAGCATTTTGCTACAATTGTCTTTATACTACATATTGCTTTTTATATTTTTTTGCATCTTCTTTGAAAGTATATATTTTTATGGTTTTAATTTAGTTTTTCTTTTCTTTATTTATTAAGTCTTTACATATTTTGGCTTTTTTTTCTCGATTAACTTTAGATTTTTTTAACAATATTTTCGTTTAGGATCTATATATTATAACATTTAACATCCTCAATTTTAAAATCTGAATATATTTTATAGTTAAAACTTTTTTCATAATATCGTCACATGATCTGGGACTCCATGCATTAAAAAAGGTAACCCCAACACTTGTTTGATTAATTAATTATTTCTCATTTAATTCCTGGTATAAGAATTACGAGTCTCTTGATTGTTTTTAGGCAAAGGAAAGAGATAAAGAAAAGAAACCTAAAAACCGTATTTATGAATATATAACAGGATTTAATACACGAAAATAGGTAACAGCTTTCTAATACATGAAGAGTTGATAGAACTATCTATTTTAATAGATGGATGACGTCACAAAATGATGACGTCATCCAGACTGCTTATCTGTGTATATATAAAGTTAGGTATGTTTATATATTTGTATGTACAGGATTCACTCCTAAACTAATTAACCGATCATTATACATTTTGGAACACAATTGATAGGGATAAGGGGTCCAAACGTGGGCTATATTTAGTTTAAATAAAAGTGTGTGTGTGGGGAGGAGGCTTTGTAAAAATTTAGATACTTCTGATTTTTTTGTGAAATTTTAACAATAGATATTAGACATCAATTGATAAATATTCCCCAGATTTTAGTTTTCCCGGAGTATTCTAAAAAGATTTTAGGAAGTATAATATGGGCACAACTTCACATGTGAAAATTCAAATATTTCAGATTTGCATTAAATTTGATCCATAAGGTGTAGACGATTTTTCCGTCTTTGGAATGCGCCAAGATCTGTAGCAGCATCACTACAAGCAGCGACGACACCAGTGGCTGCAACAATATTTTGAATCTATGCATGACTTCTAAGCTGGGCTCTAATTGGTACAAGCATTTAACTTCGTTTCTGGTTTACCCAATCAGGGCCTGTCTCTCATACGAGCTGAGTATCTGACCCGGAGTTGATAAAAGACAGTGCTCACTATGATTCTTCCTCTTTCTAGCCACGAGACGGCACTGCTACCTACTCATCAACGTCGCTCGAATCAACAAAAACTTTCCTCTTGAAATACAAACTGAAACCCGCCGAGCCATGGGCTTTGGTGTCGACAATACTCCTGGATCCAACTTGTTTACCAAACGCATGCACGTGAACTGATATCAATAGACGGGCTAATATACTGCTAGAGTACCCCTACCTCAAAAAATTGCAACATTTTGTTTTTTTGGTGCTTTTATGTTAGGCTGAGTCTAGTCTATAAAATACCAAAAAAATTGGACAAGATCCGAGTATGGGAAAGTGTAAAATTTTGAATATGACATTTTGGTTTACAAGTAATTTTCCATTTACATGTGAAGCACTAACTCGGTTAGTTTTCATGATAAATCAATAAATCTTGGATTTTTACTTGTTTTCAGGGTCAATCTTTCACATGAAAAGGGTTACCAGTGATGCCAAATAAACCGTTATCTAGGGGTACCTAAACCCCTCATTACATCCACATTGGTACCCGTACCTCTAAACCCCTTATTGCACTGATCCAAGTTCAAACAAACGGGTGATTAATTTATATGGTACCAGTAGTGAATTATTACTTTCTTCAATTAATCGAGTCCCTTACCTCCGTATATAAATCAAATTGTTCTATAGGGTATAGGATTCCTGAGAAAACAACTGAAAAACCCAAAGAAACCACGTTTTACCCTCACAAACAATTCACTAGCTCCATATACTAATACACATATATTTTCAGGGTCAAACATGAGTTCAGCCGCCAGTAGAGAAACTTGTCCTTCATGCGAACAGGATTTGGACTGTGATGAGACGGTGGTACTTTGAGAAAAGGTTGCTGCAGGTGTCAACCATGCAAGTATCAAAAGAGGTGTCAAAGTCATTGTTGAAGCCAGAACTAGTGTTCACATAAACAAAAAGGACATTGCTTTAGCCTCAAAAAAAAAAAAAAGAATGATTCTGCTCGGCCAGTAAAAAGTGGCGCTCGTGTTTCTCTGGGACGATATGACAGAAAAACTCATTGCTTTTTCTGTCGAACTGATACTACGAAAAAAAGATTATGAACGAAAAAGTGAGGGAAAGATTTGCTATGTGAAGACTGATGCATTTGCTCAAACTGTCACATACTAACTACATGGTAGGTACTAACAACAAAATAACCCCTTTTTAAAAAAAAAAAATACACTAGTTTTATACCTGCCCTTCGAGCGGTGTGGGTACAATACTTGGGTATGTCAATGTCCATCTTAACCTAGCTTCGACCGTTATATAGCTCGTACGAAGAAAAATATCTGTTAAATTTAATGGAAGAAAAAAAGCATGCTACTTAGTATTTGTATGAGAGAGTAAGTAACTAGGATGAATGTATTTACGTATTGTTTTTATTGACAAAAAAAAAACATTAGAAATTATGTTTTTAAGCAAAAATAATTCGCTTTCAACTAATGTCGAATACCGTTTATGTCTACTTTTATTGCAGATACGAAAAGAAGTTCAAAACCTAAGGAATTTTACAAACGCAGCATTTAACAGCTTATTTACGGATGGAAAGAGGTAACAAAAAAAAAAAAAAATAGCACCATTATGGATGTTGGCAACCTTCAAGTGATCCCTTCTGCGGGTTTAAATTGTAGTGAAGTTCATTAGTCTATTGCTAATAATATGGTACAACAATAACAAATGAAAATTACCAATAACATAGTACAACAATAACAAATGAAAATTACCAATAACATGGTACAACAATAACAAATGAAAATTACCAATAACATAGTACAACAATAACAAATGAAAATTACCAATAACATAGTACAACAATAACAAATGAAAATTGCCAATAACATGGTACAACAATAACAAATGAAAATTGCCAATAACATGGTACAACAATAACAAATGAAAATTGCCAATAACATGGTACAACAATAACAAATGAAAATTGCCAATACCATGGTACAACAATAACAAATAAAAATTGCCAATACCATGGTACAACAATAACAAATGAAAATTGCCTAGTCAGAAGCAAAGTTTGATTTGTCAGCTTAAATGCTATTTTGGTCCAACTTTAAAAATCTGGCCAACATAATCCTCCACTCTATAATAAAGACCAATGTGTATTTATCTATATATAAATAAATATATATAAATAAATAAAATAAATAAATAAATATATATATATATACATATACTTCCATCCCGTCACATAAAAGTTAGTGTGTAAAACGTGCCTTTTTCTAGCCCCGGACAACAAACCATTTCACGTTGTGAGGGGGGGAAGTAAAAAAGCAAATAGCAAGTCAGACAACCACCTCAGACTTACCTTGCTGCCTAGAAATGAATGCAGTAAGAAATTCTCCACTTTATAATAAAAAGTTAACGGTAAATTTTTTTTATAATTCATCAGAAATAATAATTTACATATGAAAAATTAAATTACTGACATAATTATATGATTTTATATGAATAATATTTTTAGGACATCTAACGAAAACGAATTACCTCCCTTGAACCATTTCGGGAGTTAAGAGTTATCGCCCTTGGAAATAGTCTTCTGGCCAGAGAGAAAGATAAATAAAGATCATGACGTCAGACTTAATATCACAATCGCGTACAGCGGCCAATTAATTCATTAATTCATTCTGTGTTCAGTTTTAATAAATCTGTTAAACGTTTCTCTTGATAGTTCATCCATTTCTTTACAAGTTATTATTTATAATTAACCTAAATTACGAGGTTATAAAAAATATATGTAGATAAACGTGTAATATATCTAGATAAATAGCGAATGCAAACACTGGCAAAGCATACTTTTTTTCTCGTCATTTTTGACGAAAGATGTACGCTAGTTTTATATATAAGAAAAGAAGAAGATGATGTATATCAGATGATCCACCTTCACAGGTGATTTTAATTAACAAACATGGATAACCTCAAAATAACCTTCTTCTCAGATGATACGTATTGATTTCCGCACGTTGCACGAAAGATGGCAAATTAAATAAACAGATCTTTTCATCGACTGCTCGTTCCTTAATTAAATATTATTGACGCAGTTCACCCAGAGTTTTTCTTTACCTAAATATTATAGAAATAAGAAGCGTCACAGGTCGTCTATTTGGACTACGTTCAGTTTTAATCGATGACGTCATCCTTTTGTTATTTTATCATTTACGAGTTAATTGTCGTTAGTGGATGACATCATCTAAATAAAACATCATAAAAGGATCTCTTCCCTCTTTCTCTGGTTCCTGTGACCTCATCCACTATGCATGGTGATCCCCCCCGCTTCTATTTTAATGATGACGTCACCAGGACTGCTCATCTGTGTTTATATAAAGTTAGGTATGTGTATACGTTTATATAGTTGTATGTACAGGATTCACTCCTAAACTAATTAACCGATCATTATGAATTTTGGAACAGAACTGATAGGGGTAAGGGGTCCAAATGTGGGCTATATTTAGTTTAATTCAAAGTTTGTGTGTGTATGGGGGGGGGTCCTTTGTAAAAATTTAGATACCTCCGATTTTGGGGGGGGAAATTTTAACAATAGCTATTAGACACCAATTGATAAATATTCCCCAAATTTTAGTTTCCTTGGAGTATTTTAAAAAGATTTTAGGAAGCATAATATGGGCACAACTTCAGATTTGAAAATTCAAATATTTCAGATTTGCATTAAATTCGATCCATAGTCATTAGACGCCAATTTAAGCAAAATTCCCTGAATTTCTATTTCTTCTTAAGATCCCTTAAGTTTAAGCCTTAAATTTTAGACATTTTCTAGAATCAAAATCATGCAATTGATTTTGATCAAAATTGGAATAAGGATTCTAGACATAAGGTTTAGTATCATTATATCTTTATTTTAATCTTTGTAAGGGCACACAAAAGTGGTGCAAATCTCACCCGCCCTACTATGGGTATTTTTCTAGTTATACATAAGAACGAGTGTACAATGACGTCACAAATGACGTCATATTTTCTAACCTCTAAGGAAGCTTGCATAAAAAATAAGAACCAAGTGCTGATTAGCAAGTCAAGTTTGGCTTGAAATAAATGTTAAAAAGTTAAATTTCAGAGAATTAGAGACGATGAACAAAAGGAAAATGTTAAATGTTGCCTCCATCATCACCATCGGATCGATATTAATCATGGATGTAATCTTTTCTATTAAAGATTAAGATATTTCTGTGTAAACTTTGTGAAAGTAAAACATCTGAGCTGTGGAATGAAAGGGAATAAATGAATTTATATATTTATTCCCTCATAATTGAGGATTGGATTTGATGTAAAAAAAAAAAAAAAAAATTTTTTTTAAATAAATTTTTTATTAATATTATGATTATCATATATTAAACTATTTATTTTCTTTCCAATACAAAACTCTGGATTATTATCAAGCGCCGACAAATTTAAAAAAAAAAAAAAAAAAAAAAAAGAAGAGATATTTAATTTTGAAATTTTGAATAGGTTTATATATAATAATTTCAGTCTGAAAGCGAAGTATTAATTTAAGGGAAAAAAAGTTGTGAATAAATACTTACCAAGCTATTTCGAATGCCATGTGCACTTTCCACTTGTAACAAAGGCAACGATTTCATTTGCTAATGAACATAGTTGATTACCCAATGAAAATGATGGTGTATATCTGTAAATATCTCTTACTAAAAGAAATATCGGACCGGATATATAGTAGGTCATTGAGGAAAACGATTGGAATTTCAACTTCCAAGCACAGGTTATTGACGTAATTGACTGGCTAGTCCGAATCAAATATTGATTTTGTAGGATGAAAGCTATCGATAACAAACTTCGAGAATTAGACCGACTTCACTTTATTATATAAAAAAAATAAGATATAGATGACTCTCTCCATAACCCTCAGGTAAGGCACTGAAAAAAAAAAAAAAAAAAAAAAAAAAAAAACATTTTGGAAGGAATCTGAAAAACTTTCAAAGCCATGGTTATAAATAAGTTACATTTAGAACCTCATTTTAAAATATCTTCTCAATATGAGCAAGGACAAAAAGTATGTACGATTGTTTTATTTTGTATTTTATACAGTTTTACATGTAACATTGGTCATTTGCATGCTGTCTTGGAATAAACAAACCTATGTTCATTAAATATTGTTATCTACAGAAATTGCTTCGTTGAAATGAGGAATTTATTGGATTAAAAGAACACCTCTCTCCTCAATTACTTCTTTAAATGAAGTTTTTTTTGTAATCAAACCTTACAGGAGTGGACTGATATTAAAAAAAGAAATGGGAATTCTTTTTAAAACCAGTTCCTTCAGCAGCATTTTTTTTTTATATATCTTGTTAAAATTGTTTTTATTTATTTCATTTTTAAATAAAAAATTCTTCTGATGTAAATGAACAATGAAACCTTTCTTCCATTTTTTTTTTATATCTCTTGTTAAATTTTTTAAATTTATTTCATTTTTAAATCAAAAATTCTTCCGATGTAAATTAACAATGAAACCTTTCTTCCATTTTTTTTTTATATCTCTTGTTAAATTTTTTAAATTTATTTCATTTTTAAATCAAAAATTCTTCCGATGTAAATTAACAATGAAACCTTTCTTCCATTTCTTTTTATGTTCATTAATTCTGCCCAGAGAAAGTTATCTGTGCATTTTGCTTATGATCAAAGTTTTGCTTAAGATCAGAGTGTAGTATCTGTAACTAAGTGAATATATCATCACCATCAGTTTTTTTTTTTTATCACTCCTGGAGGAGGAATCCCTCCCTGGTTTCCGACACCTTATTGGTGACTGTCATTCAGGATTTTTTGCCATAGTCGCCACGCTAGGGACTGCGGGTTGGCGAAGCTATTTGCCCATAGCTAGGTGTACACATACAGCGCCTAATAAAGACCATAGAACACACACCTAAAGTTTCTTAACAGTTACCATTGCAAATTTATGTAATAAAAGTGCTGTTGGCTCAGAATTATGAGGGAGTTATCTCTCTTGGACCGGATCAAAGTTATCTCCCTTAAATCATTACTAGCTATCGAAAGAATGTAATCTGCTTCCGAAAAGCAAAAATATATATAAATTCCACTCATGTGCTAATTTAGAACCAGCTATTCTATCTCTTTCCTGGCTGTTTTTCAAGGCTGACAGACAGTCTACCTAGCTCTCCATCTGTACATAATTTTCATAACTCTGATGCCTTTCCCATTAGATCCCTCTTCCGGTTGCAGAATCAGGCTCCCAGGACATCAACAAAAAAGTTATGTTTACGTGTACATGATTCATTGCATATCTCTCTCTATTCATTTACCCTGGCAATATATGTACTTCGATTGTGTTTGGACAATGAACATGGCTTTCAGTAAGTACATCTGGGTTTCTCAATGTTCTTATCTCCCTTTTACGTTTGTCTTTTGACAAACCCTCTCTGAGAATAAATGTGCATATATATATATATATATATATAATAATAATAATAATAATAATCCAGGTAAAACATCCACAGATTAGTAATCCAAAGAATTTCAACCGGGTTTATAAAAAGTGCTCAATATCAAATAGAGCTTTTATATAATGATTTTTTTGGAAAGAACCAAATATGATCTAAGGTTAAGATCGGATTCCAACGCTGCCTGATGAGATCTCAGTTTATAATAGCTGTTGATCGATAACATCGACATGCCAGCGTCGCAGATTTTGTACATGTCTGTGTAAAGAAAAATAATCATTATATATATATATGTAAATTCAACCGTTTTTTAATTATTACCCCCTTTCTATCTACCATTGTGTGTTATCCGGAATAGCACAACACACAACGCAGAGACCACTTGATTGGAAAGAAACCGAACCACGTGGTCGCGAGTTAAACTTAGAAATAGAATATCAAATATTCTAATTCTTCATCGAAATAAAATGTATTTGCCAGAATTTTGTCTAATTCACATTGTTTTATCAATTATCGGAACTAATTTGTTCGATAATATAGGATTAATGATACACTAAAGCAATTTCATGTTCGTATGTATGTTATCACCCTCCACCCTTTTTCAAAAGATGGGATCGTTCGAACACCGAAGATGGGATTCAAAAAAAGATAATTTAAAACATTTTCATCAGATGTCGCTGTTGTGTCGAACATGAAACTCAAACTAAAATACACATTTTTGGCCTTCAGGCTATGATCAAAGTGTAGTAACTGTTTTGCCCAAAGATGGTAAAATAATATGACTGAGTCAGTCAAAATCTTCCTCGGCCTGCCTTTCCTCCCTTACCCTGAATTGAGGTGTGTATACACGTGTTTATCCAACCAGAGCTTCGTTCAACATGTTCACACCACCGTAAACCAAAGATGACTTCAGTCTGCGCACCTTCAGTCTTCATAGCAAGAAGTCAGAACTAACTATCGTCAAGGCACGTGCCACAAATCCACGGAACTATAAACCAAGCTACTAGAAATCAGTAAGAAGTTTCAGTCAAAAATTTTATTCAAAAGTGAATAATTCTATTTTTAGGAATATCATGTCGTATAACAAATTGTAAAGCAATTTCTGAATAAATAAAAAGTTTTTAAAATCAATTTCACTAGGTTCTAAAACGGATTATAATACTAGACATAAAGGATTTTGTTTATGTTTTAAATGGAAATGATTATAGTTCTTTGATTTAACATTCAATAAATTCGTTAATTATTTCACTTGAACAAAAATAGTTACTTATTTCAGTGAAATAATGCAATCAGTTTATTTTAGTAATTAAAACTAGATCAACGTGAAACTGTTTGACTCCCACGGGACAGTGAACAAGATCTACAAAAAAAGTTAAAGATAAACCAACCTTTAACTGACTTAAACTTTGAAGGATTACAGGATCAAGGACTACAAGTCTTCAACAAACACTAATTATCGCAACGGGGGAACAAACTCACAATGGAAAATGTTTAGAACCGAGCGGCAGGCTAGTCGCCGAACTGAATGACTGAATAAATGAAATACGCACCTGCTTATATCGAGCCCCAAATCTCATTGATTGGTCAGCAAAACGAATCATTTGCATAACCGGATGCGGCTCACTTTGTTGCCCAAGATGTCTGTCTACAACTGCTTGTTTGGGATAGCTACTATCCTCTTTCCATCGCAGACAAGTCAGAGGCGCTTCGACTAGTACAGGCATCCGTTATCACCGGGAGGGGGGGGTCAATTGTGATACTATAGACTGCCCCCATCCTCCACAACCGGGACCACTTAAAAATATTGGCTAGGAAGTTAATGACAATACTAAAATAATGGAGCCATCGTTGTTCTGATATCTGTTTACAACCGCTTGTTTGGGATATATTCTCTCTTCCACCACAAACACAACACATCACTCGAGTCTGTGGCGCTTTGACTAACATGAGCGGCCATTATGACTAGGGGCTGTGAGAAACTCATTGTTCGTATCAGCTCCACTACAAGAGAGTCACTAAAACCGTAATAGATCTAATTTTGGTTTAAAGATCAAAGTGCAATATCTGTGGCGATAGAAGACTAAATTAATATTAAACAAAAACCAAAAAATAATTTTTTATTAAAATATCTTTAATATTTATACATGTTTTTATGAATGTTGATGGATATAACATTTTAAAGTACCTCATAAAAGAAGATTCATTTTTAGTAAGTTGTCTCCGAAGATTGAGCGTGAATTGAGCAGCAGGTTCCGTCGATTGTGCATAAACGCAAACATGTTAATTCTTAATGGAAGATTTTGGCTAATTTCTACTCGATATTCCTGTTTGTCCTGATCGTGATGTGAAGGATCCTTTAACATCTTGAGTCATTATGCTAAACCCCCTGTCAATTTACACGTTTTCGAGGTGATTTTAATTCTCCACGTATTTCGGATTCAAAGGTTGGTCAGCATCTACTCTATAGTCCTGTCCGCACGGAGATGACTATAAGGATGGCTCCTTTAACATCTCGAATTAAGCTTCATCAAATTTCCCATTAAAAGTTTTGGAGGCAATTTGCATTTCATGTGGACAGATTTCATTGAGTAATCAAAAGGAATCTGTTTATTCTTTGAATCTTTTAGGACCATTGTAAGGACTTCATTGAATATGCTATTTAATATGTAGTCAGGTTGTCTGCAAGAAATAAACATATTTAAGGCGGTTTCATAAACCACTGTAAGCATTTCATTGAATGTATAATTTTGATACTGATGATACTCTGCTAATCAATGTTAATTGAAAGAATGGATTGTTACACATATGGCTTCTTTAAGATATCGAGTTATGCTCAGTCATCTTTTTATTTTGAAGTTTGGAGTTTATTTCAAAGGAATTTCTTTATTCTCCAAATCTTTTATGAATCTTGTAAATATTTCATTGAATTTTGCTGTCATGTTCAATTTTAAAATTCTGAAATTCCAACAACACTCGAATGTGATTTGAAAGAAGATCTTAGGACGCAAGTTACTAATACGAATCTGTTTTCATTGACTATTTTTTATAATTTTATTAATTAAAACATCTTCCTTTAATATTTGATGCAATATCAAGTACTCTTTGAAATAAAACCCAGTTTGATGACAGATAAGATTTTAATAATAAAGAAACATTCAACAAAATCAGAATACTTTACAAATTCTAAGGATAAAATTCAGAAAAAATAAATTGTTTAAAAAAAAATAAATAAATTGTTTAAAAAAAAAAAAAAAAATTGTTTAAAAAAAAAAAAAAATACTGCATGTGCGTTTTAGAAGAGGTTTTACTGTCGGAAAAACAATATTTTTCAAAGAAATTGACCCAGAAAAATGGAACGATATCAATTTTCTACCCATGTCCACTGGCTGTGAAGTGAGGGAGGTTATTTTAGTTTAAATGCTTCATGCGAACAGGGTTTGAAACTGATATTCACATCAGGCCAAATGTATTTTCAGCACTTCAATTATTTTAGCAGTTGAAAAGAATGAGTTTAGCTTGACACCGCATGTAACATCACTCAAACATGACACGTTTTCAGATGTAAACAAAACATCTTCAAACTGACTTCGTCTCAGTATAAGATTCAATCCAAAATCATATTTACTGTATGTGTTTATTATAAAAAGTAATACTTGTAATTTTTCTGACTTGTAACCTTAAAAACACAAAAATATGAGCGGTCAGTCTTTGATGGTGGAATCACGATTCTCTTTATTACGCCTCTCATGTTTTCATTAACAATGTCTCCCCCGTCGTAACAATGTTACAACTCATTCTCGGCGTCGCTCAGGTTTCCTACGACGTCGTCCCCTGATATTTCTACCTCCCTAGTATGGCGAGCCCATCTTCGCCTCGCTCCCCCCTAGCAGTTAAATTAAGTCATCTATCCTTTTGTATTCACTTGCTTCTCCTTTTCTCCTTTCGTTTATCTATGAATACTTGTTTCTTCTTCTTCATCGTAGTGAGTTACCTTTTTGTTTATTTTTTTATTTCAGATTGTTTACCTGTTTTACATGGAATAACGGTTTTTTTTCTTGAATGGAATTCGTTTGTTTTTGTTGCTTCCTTTATCTCCGTGTGATTCCGAGTAAACTGGCTGTCTAGGTAAGATGATAATTATCATTTTGACGAAGGCAGCATAGTAAAAAATCAAAGATTGGTTAACCATCTAATGCAACCTTGCTCAGGACTGCCATGGTTCGGGAACATAATGTAGGTCAGGAAAAAAGCCGCTTCAATCCGACTAGGATGAATGCTGTTGTAACAACAGTGTTTATATTTTCAAATAAATAAACAAATATTGTTTGTAATCATGGCCATCCCTACTACAGGCCAGGCAATCGTGCAACTGGGGTCTTTTACTGGGGGCCATGTGAATTTTCTTAAATATTCGATATAGAAGTTGCAAACTATATCATCAACTGGTGCGGATCCTTTTTTTCTTTTTAACCACAATATACAAGTAATGATCTTTTGACATAAGTACAAAATCTCTAAAAAAAATCCAACATTGAAATAAAAATTCTTCATTGAAATATGCATTTGCCTTTGTTTATTCAAAACTACCTGTCTCTTCATTTATAGGAATTTGTCAATTGTAAAATTTATTAATTAGCTCATTGTGGTTCTTATTATTTGGTATGTAAAACACATAAAACATCAAACTAATCTCACAGAGGAATTTTACCTTTGTTTGCAACTTCTATATCGAATATTTAAGAAAATTCACATGGCCCCCAGTAAAAGACCCCAGTTGCACGATTGCCTGGCCTGTAGTAGGGATGGCCATGTTTGTAATACATAAATTGTTTTTTACACTTTTCTTTTTTTTTTCCTTTTTTCATGGAAATTTTTTTTTTATTCTGAGACAAAGTCAATTTGAAAATAGACATGTTTTGTTTGCATTTGGAAAGGTACTATGTTTTAGTGACGTCATATAGTGTTATGCTAAACCCGTTCCTTTCAACTGCTAGTATAATGAAGGTGCTGAAAACACACTAGAACTTTTATATTTAACAGTTTTTAAAAACAATACAAGATTTTCACATGTACAGATGCTACACTCTGAGCCAAACAGTATTACTGTGAGTCAACACTTTAAACCACTATATAATAGAAACAATTTATTTTTTTTATCCAAATAAAAAAATGATGATTCCCATTTTTGTATAATTTGTAACTGTTGAAAATTTAAAAAAATTCTCATGTTTTTGTTATTCCAACTTTTTTTTTTTCTTACATAGCCTTTTTGTGTCCTTTTATTAAAAAAAAAAAAAAGCTTTTATTTTATTTTTACAAATCAAAAAATGTTATACCTCCCCCCTTTTTTCTTGTTTTTTTTTTTTAACAATTACATTCCATATTCAGTTTCGCTTAAAACCTTTAGCTTTCGACAACTTATATATACAATCAGGCAGACGTACGTAATGTTATGCATCGTTATCAGATTTCCACCGAACACCACAGGAAGAATTTTGCGGGTATTTTCCCAAGTCATCTAATGACAAATACCGAACATTATTCACTAGCTTATCTCTCACATTTCCCCGCTTGTCCTCTGGTTTTGCAGAGAAAGTAGGGTCTAAGTCAGGGAGACAGTCACCATCCGTTGGTCGATTACCACAGGGGCTCCCCTCCGATGGAAAAACAGAGTTTGAATCGAGCGTATCACTACTACCCATTGCGATACCGTCTGGCATAGAAGAGCTACGTATACTCGAAAGGGACCGTTCGCTGCAGATACTCGACCGACGGAAGTACTGCTCCAATTCCTTGTCGATACTCTCAGCTAAACTTAAAGAAGGCGGTCGGAAAGTGAAGTCGCTTCCTGTTGTGCTAATGCGGTTCCACTGAGAAGATGCAGGAGATGTTGATGTAGAGATACAGTCTGGAGACATGTACCCAGGTATGGTGTCTCCCGATTGAAAACCCCCATTTTGGTGACCCTGGCTTGTAGTCTCTCCCCACTGGAGAGTTTTAGGTTTTGCAGGAGTAGGTTTCGAATCGGCAAGATCCATTCTGGGTATCCGAGGGCTCCGGCGTAGTTCCTCCAGCTCTTCATTTGTTCGGAAGCGCACAAACCCATCTTCAACGACTAGCATAGACTCATTCTCCAAAGGGTCCGGCACACTGAGATCCGCATCAGTGCTGAGGGTGATGGTCATCGGAATTATTTCGTAACCTGCCGCCTTGATCTCCTTCCGTCCGCCATTTTGTATAATCAAAGTGTTCGTAATGGCATCGTCCAGCTCATTCCAACTTGGGTCATTGGTAGTGTTCCATACAGACTTGATTTGAAAAAGCTGAATACAAGAGGAAAAATAGAACCAAACATCGCAATCGTATTTACTGTGGTATTTAAATGGTTGCGTTGCAACGTAAGTCATTACGAAACAAAACAGAAATTCGATGAATCGAATCGCAGTCTGGTAACCCCACCATGGCCAGGGCTGAGGGGTCTCTTGGGAGAAAACACTAAAAGTCCCTAATGCAGCGTAGGCCTGAAGGCACGCGCATACAGTTCCAAGAATTGCGGAGAGCAAAGTACCCTTAATGCCAAGACTAAGAGTAAGCCGTTCGTTTGTCAGGGAGTAGTTGCCCCCTTCCCACTGACTGTTGGCTTGCCGCAGCTGAAGCAGGGACTTTTGGCGTTTTTTTGCTGCACTATACAAACTCCTAAATGCATAGAGGTAACCAAGGAACAGGAAGAGACCCCAGAGTATAAAGAAGAGTTGACAGATAAATAGGAGGATGCGGGCGTTGACAAAAAAGGCGACGAGGATGTCAGCAGACAAGGAGAGCAAGAAGTGGAAAAGGACGACGGACATCAGCGCAGGAAGTCGCTGGATTTGGACAGGGAGCATTTGTACCTTTGTAGCATTCAACAGTGCATAGAAGAGGATACTGAAGGACGAAGTGAGGCAGGGGAACCCGGTGCTGACCAGGAAGTATTCTATCACAGGCATAAATGTGCGGTTGGAGTTGTAGCCGTCAATGAGCAGAAAGAGAGTCCGAAGGAGACAAAAGACAAAGATGAGGAGATTGATGACAATAAAGTAGGGTTTACTCAGCAGGTGTTTGATGTGCCAGAGGCGTATGATGCTCACGAGAGAGTAGAGAGAGAGGATAGCAAACAGAATGCCAAAGAGATACAGATGAACTTCCCAGGCAGCCTTCCATTCCTTTTTTGCTATTTCCCAATCCGGCACAGGCTCGGCTAATAAATCTCCTGCATATTCAGAATCTGGTCCACTTGTGTTGGAAGAAGATTTCGGTGTTGGTTCCAACTCTGGTTCAAGCCATGATACCGTCCGCGGTAAAGAATAGTTGGCACCATCTAAAGGTGGCTTTCTGGTAACAGAGCTGTAGGTGTTTGTTTTAGGTTTAGTAGTCGTAGTCATCGTAGACTTGGACCTCGGCGAAAAAGGAGAGACCATTCGTGCAGACTCTGGATGGTACCAAGTGGGAGTTGCATTAATTTTTAATCTGCTAGCCATTCTTGTCCGCAATGTACTTGATAGAGAAATATCAGAAAAAGGAGAGGAAGAAGAAGGAAGAAATAGTACTGTCTTGCTTAAAGTCAGTGATGGACTTGCTGACGGGGATTTAGATGTGTGAACTGTCTTCAAGTGGGAGGGGACTACAGATTTTGGCACTATGCCTGATAACACCTCTGTTTGAGCACTGATTTGTGGGGTCGGTTGATCCCCAAGTGTAAAGTTAACATTTTGAATTATACTGGTTGAGAGGAAAGAATTATGACTGGAAAGCACATCGAGTGATGAAACAGTGTGAACCTGGTTTTCTACTGTTGATAGAGTTTTGTTTATGTTGGGACTTAAATAGGAAGTTGAGCTTGAGCCAAGAATTTTATTGCTCAAAATTGAAGACGTGCGTATGGGACTGGTTGAAAAGTTTGTTAAGAGGGAACTGGTGAGAGTAGGTGTAGGTACATGAGCCAAGGAAATGGTAAAAGATGTTAAGGGTTCCGTTGCGCTTACAAGGGCTGTCTTAGACCGATACTCTGTGTTACCAAGCGAAGGCATGCTAGGTTGCAACACAGCCAAACTCTTGGAATTAAAGTCTAACGAGGGTGTGCGAGAGGTACTGAAAGAATTGGGGTGATTTTCCACCCCAAGTACTTGTGGTGTGGGGATAATACTTGAAGATGGGATCACAGAAGGAGTTGAAACAATGTTTGTTGGAAGAATTTCTGAAATATCTTTAGTTGACCGAGATGAGGATAACGGGATAATGGTGCCTATAAAACTTACAGATGATTGGGTATTGGTCATTTTAGAGGGGGTCAAGTTAGATAACAAGGAAGAGAATGTCATGGAAGCAGTGTCCAAGTCAGAACTTGCCGGATTAGAGTTGATGGAAGAATGATAATGGTCGCTGAGTGTTTTGGTTTCCTGTGATGATGATGTATTCTTGGTGGGCTTGGAACTGTGGGTTGATGGTATGGTATTATCAGAATGGTATGCTGTAATCTTCTCCGACAAATGAACCCTATTAGACTGATAATTGCTTGTAGAGTTTTCTTTACCGTTAGATGCTTCTCGTCGATGTCTTAGTAGGTCTTGAAACCTCTCAACCCAGATCTGTTCATTGGCGTAATAATTCTTCATCTGCCTTGGAATTAAGGATTTTGTTTGATTGTGTGCGATGATTCCGTTTCGAGTATGTCCCACCCTTTTTGTGTGTAAGGGTGAGGCCAACAATGGTAGGTAACTCTTTTTAACTTCACCCAACCCAAAGCTTTTGAGTGAAGGAAGCTTTGAGGAGCCATTGATGCTAGCTGATGCCGAAGATAAAGATGCAGTTTGAGGCTGAACCAAATTCGAGCCATCCGCCAGGTGGCCATGCCGCTTAGCTACAGTAACGTGTAAAAAGACCGCCAAGAGAAGACCGCACACTAGCCAGGAAGTGCATTGGTGCATATCAAGTCCCATGATGCAACAGCCAACATTTGGCCAAGTGTGTCCAGTAAGGCGGAAGAATACGGAAAAGTAAGTCTCAGTCTAACATGCTGTTGATGTGTGTAAAGGTGGTGGTGGTGGTGGTGGTTATGGTTGTTTCGGGTGTGACACAGTCGATGGGTTCTGGGCAGCCATAGGCTGGAACTATCAAGCATATTCTTGAAGAAGAAAGAGTTCCGGTTGATACAAGGCCGACAGGCATGAAAGCATATGGTCCTTACATCGGATCTCTGAAAAAGAGAAAAGAGGAAAGCAAACATTAGAAACTTACATAAAGTTAATTTACTCAATTCCGATAATATATACAGTGTAACCCGGATATAAGAGAGCTGTCGGGCCTGGAGAAGAAGTCTCTTATATCCGGGTTTGGTCTATTTTGTTTAGGTAAGTATGAAGGAGGTGACAGTGGTTAAGTGGATAACGACACAGACTGAAGACCTGGGTGTTCTAAGTACGAATCCAGTCGGTTCCACGGTACCACTTTCACTTAGAGATGTTGGTAACCTTCTCGTAGTCCTTCCCGTAAGTACCCGATGTCTTTCCAGAAAGATTTCTAATTAGAAAAACATCGGGGAAACTAATGCCAACACCAGAATCGTCTGATTCACATGAAAGAAGAAGAAGGTAAGTATGGGAACACTTCATGTAATGCTTTTTTTACGTACAGAACACTAGTTTATTTAAGTTATAGACATAAAAAAAAACCCACAAAAACACAGACAAAAATACATTTTCAATCAGTTTTCACATACATATTAGACTAACATTGCCCAGGGGTATGGACAACAAAATAAATTAGTTAAAAGTGTGTGTAACATCTTTGTTTTAAGACTTTTCTCTATCTCCTTCTCCTAGTCAAGAAGGATTTCCCTTCCTCCGACAGATGACAGAATACTACACTTTGATCCTAGCTTGTTCATGGTGACCCCTAAAAGAATGAATACTATATTAAAAAAAAGTGTCCACATTCTGTCCAAGGCAATGCTGAAAAAAGAATATAGAATATACAGCTTTGTGGGTGTGTCTTGTGTAGTTTCTGACTTTTATATGGACACACACACAGACAACTGCCTTTTATATATCAGATAGACATTTTGTGCTGATTAGATCTGTTGATCATTCTTGGCAGAATTCTAACAAATTTATCCAATGTTTCGGAATTTTTGAGATGAGGATTGATAATTCGTATTATTTGGATTATTCAGACTACTATTCTCATCTTGGTTGTGATTTTCACAACCTTTCAGCCGATTTACATGTAAACAGCATGAAAGTATATCTGCTGTTACATCGGCTGAAAACGTGAAAATAACAACCAAGATGAAGATAGTAGTCTGAATAATCCAAACAATAAAGAATTCCAATAAGTCACGTGTTGAGCTTCATTTTTATTTTTTTAACCTTTATTTCTCGTGCTTTCTACTAACATTAGTCATTGTAAGCATAATATGCATATCGTCAGATAAAGTAAGGAAAGCATAAAAGAAAGGAGAGATTTTTCACGCTTAACAGAAAAAAAGAATTTGAATCAGTGTTAGATATTGGCGAGTAAATTCACTAGTATATAAAATAGTTGCAGGAATAACATGAAATGGAAATTGCCGAGAGGTCAGCCGAGGTCAACTTGGTGATCCTGAGGTTAACATTGATAGGGTGTGGGAATATAATAGAAACGGATATGACTTCACATGGCTCAAAGAGAAGGGATGATAGAGAAAAGTATAGTCCATTACGAAGGACGCAGACGTGTAAAATGATATGGACTGACAAAATATAATTAACTAGCGGAACCCGTCGCCCGGCGTTGCATGGGAGAAAGTACTACCTATTGCATGACGTTGAATAAAAATAGAAACGACCTATTGCTGTTTCTACCCCCCCCCCCTCTACCGTCTTGGCGAATGCTCTATATTAAAAAAAAAAGAAAAAATTGGTAGAGTAGAATGGGATTGAACGCTGAAACTGGTGATCATGAAACCTGCCTTCCTAACGACTGCGACATCGTTTCGAGTTAAAAATACATGTGAAAATAGGTCAATTAAGTAAAGCTTGATTATGGGCATGCGTGTTATGTTAAGATTCAGCAATGACACGGTTTAGGATTTGGGCAAGTTTTCTATAATATGCGTGTTAAAGCTGTATGATTTTGAAAATGTAAATGTATTGGGGTCTACCAGTATCTTGGTGCTTATTGAATTAAATAGGAAGTCGATTCGATCAAGAAATTGTAGCCGCCATGTTGAAGCAATAAATGTTGCAGAGAACTGTGTTCGTTAATTTCATTCGATTAATTCCGGAATGAATGTAAATGTAGAAGTCATAGGTAGAATTAGAAATAACGTAGTCTGATATTCGCGGAAAATCATCGGAATGAACGGGAGCAGTCATTAAGTCTTTGCGTATTGCTTTATATTATGGAGTAAATTAATACCAGGCAAATAATAAATAAGAACCGGTGTTTTGTGAAAATTAAACTGTGTGTATTAGTTCCTGGTGTCGATGAGTAGAGTGACAGTACAGAATTGTTAGGGAGAAAAGTTTTTGCTACCACCTATATGGAGTTGGTTTTTTGGAGAGTCGTGGATGGCGGGCCAAATGTAATATTTAGTGTTAGCTGGGAAAACTGAATAACAAATTTACTAAAACATACTCAAGTGAATAAGTGAAGTATAGTGGTGAGTTTAGTAGCCTGTGATACATGTGGTTATTTTCCTATTCTCCAAGAAGGTAGATGGAAAAAACGTCTCTACTTTATATATTAGATTAGTGATTTTGCTTGCTTGCTCTCTCTCTCATCCACTGGTCAGTGATTTTGGAACAAAGATCAAGTTGAATAAATGTTTGTTGTCTTCCATTAGTCTTGTCTCGAGTAAGTCATTTTTGAAGATATGTAAGCTTATTTACCATCCGGGAGGATCACGCAAAAGCGCATACAAAGAGAACATGCATCAACCAAAGGTAGGAATACAATTTGTGAACTTTGATGTTGCTGTAAAGATTACGGCAATTTGGTTGCTGCGTGTGTGACACAAGGTTGAAACATTGGAAGGAGATTGTGTGACGTCATTCAGTTAAAATTTTACATAGAATTGATCATGTGAGTAATGATCCACTTATATCCAATTAGCAGGAAAACCCGACGTTGCTCGGGATTGAATGAGGAACATTACCATGCCCTTTTTCGCTTTGTTCATAATGCCAAATTACTTTCTTTTACTGAAGAGACTTGATGTCACTCGGACTCCGTTATTGGCATGGCAGTAAGAAATCACTGATAAAGACTTCTGTGAAAACTCCAAGTGAGTAAATAATATGAGTATTATATAAAAATATATCTATAAAAATAAAATAAAATAAAATAAATAATAAATAATAAATGTTAATAATAAAATAAAATAATAAAAAATAAAATAATAAAAATATATATATAAAAATATAATACTCCAAGTGAGTAAATAATACAGAATTTCCATGAACAGAGTTTCTTTCCACTACCTTCCCATCTATGGAACACATTACCAAGGGACTGCTTCTCTGTAGATTAACACAGGGTCGTCTTTAAATCCAATATCAACAAATACTTTTCATAAACAGTCCTCACAAGTAATCAAATTTTGTTGATTCCATTCATTGTTTTCAATCCTCTCATAATATTCTTCATCATTCAACAATCTATCCATTTCATGAACCCTTATCCTCGAGTGGCTTTTGGCCTTGATAAGTGGTGACTCAAGTGATGTTTACATATCTGATTTTTTAGATTAGTTATATTAGCCAGCATAAACGGATGATTCATGAAATTAACTTGCTACTTTGCTTTAAACTCACTCATTGTTATCAGTTTATTTTGGGCCCATTTTATCGCAATATACAAATTCATTCATGCCAACCCCTGGGAAATGAACCTTAAGTGGTCATAAACAGGGTAGGCAGAAATTCAACAGTGTTCTTCATTTTGGCAGCTTCACAAACTCATTTTGAAAACTCAGCAAGGTCTTCAGTTATGACATTATATATATATATATATATATATATATATACACACACACAAATTATTTGTTATTGTTTTTAGCGATAGCGACCGGTGTCTTTACGGTGCGTTCCTATTTTTGCTATCCTGGGCGTTTTTTTTTTGTTTTATTATTTAAGAATATGCAAATGAACACACCTGTGGTCTAGTGGTTAGAACGCTGGTCTACGAATTTTTGCATCGAAGGTTCGATCCCTGCCCGGTGAGGCATGCTGATGACGGCTTATAGCCAGAAATGTGCGTCCATGTCTAACTTTTGTGCACGCAAAAAGATAATTTGTAAATTAATTTTAAAAATCTGTGTACAATAAATTGGTTTATAAAAATTATATATATATATATATATATATACAGCTCCACAAGTAAATAGACACCTCACAAAAATAATTCATTTCTCGAATCTTTTGGAATTCCCTCCCTGTTCCCTGTCTCCGACTGTACCAACATGCAGAAATTTAGATGTAATGTGAACAAACATCTTGCTGCACAACTCCCCACTTAGGGTACCCCCTATAAACCTGGCTTCTAATCAGTAAACTCTTACGTTTCAGTGGCAATATGTCTCATTGGGGTGATTATAAAAATAAATAAATAAATAAAAAAATCAAAGGTATTCAAAGTTATTGCTTCCTTTGTCGACGGCCAGCACTCGGAACGATACAAAGCAGCAGTAAAAGTTTAAAACATCGAAAAAAAAAAAAAATATCGATATTTCATATTAATTACCAGTTTTTTTGTGTTTCAGTTATCAAAATATCTAGCATTACATTTTAAGTGTGACATGAAGTAAATAAGCATTAGAATTCTGTTTCAGAGGAGCCATATTATCAAGTTAACTGAAGGTGGACTTCATGTCAAATTGCTGCAAACTGCAAGAGTCGACTTTCCACAGAGTGGTTGTCCAATAAATAAGAGCGTAATATTTATTAATGTAAGTATTACAGAAGATCAGAACCACATCGGTACCGTCGGTTTCAAATCCTAACAAAGGGGACTTATAAAGGCCTCTTTATTGAACTCTCTTCAGCCGCTGTTTATGTCCGTCTCTAGACCTCTTCAAAATTGACCTTTTTCTTCAAACATATGGAAACTGATATTATTCCCATTCTCCAAGGTCTAAATTAGCTAAATATACCAGTTATTGTGATCTTGGACCTTGGCTATGCCTGCCTCAAGAGCCATGTAATTTTATTGTTGACGTTTTTCAAAAACGCTGCAAAATTTGGGATATTATGTTCTTATTTTCATTGTAGCTTTCCAGAGGTTGATGCTATAGCATTGAAAGTGGTACCAAATGAAAGCTAATAAAATTTTCTTGCATATGGTAGTAAACACATGAACACCTGTGTTAATTTTAATTAATTTTAATGCACAAACATATATATTTTTTATGCTTGGAAAGGATGCCATCATATAATACATAACTTTATCTCAAAAATGTTACTCTTAATGCATGTATATAATTTATTATCACTAAGTATGTTTTATCTCTTCATTTCAGATTGTAAGTTAAAGCTGATTTGTTAAGATTTGTGAACTGCTGACAACATGGCATCTGGAAGACAACTATGCTGTGGGAAAGTGGTCAGCGATACAAGTGAACGGGATGAACCAACTGAAAAGAGAAGAAAGGTGGCAACTCCTGCCACAAGGTCATTCAGTGATGTGTATCTCATTGGGCAACCCAGCTCCAGCATCAGGGGCTCTCAACTTCCTACTAATCGCCAGGTGTTCCAGTATTTCCTGCATTTGAGGAATGATAATCCCAACAGTGACAATAGGTCTTTAGCCCATGATACAGTGGATGTCGTTTTGCCATTCTGGAATATGGCAAGGATTAAAACACTAACTAGACCAAATGCAGTCAACCGTTTCATGATCCTCCATGAAAAGTACAGGAAAATTGTTAAAAACAAGGGAAGAAATAACAAACCAGGGGAAGAGAAACGAGCTAACTTTCTGAAGGACTTAGACAAGTTATTTGATATTGGAGCAAAGGATGTTGTGGAGGAGATAAGAAGCAACAGGCTGCTCACAAAGGAGACCAAGGAAGAGGACGTCAATTTCTACTTGGACCAACAGACAACTCGCCTGGCACACATGTCAGGTCATGATAAGGTGTTTGAGAAGAAGTCTAGAGAGAAAAGCTTCCGAGAAGAAAGAGAAGAGAGAATGTTATCATCAGTGACTGCTGCAGCAGCAGAAGTTGGGAAAATTTCAAGTGATGAAGACCCAGAGAACAGTCAAGGCTCTGGTACTAGTGAGGGTTCAGAATACACTGAGACAACACCAAGCTGTTCATCAAAACCAAGTACGATAACCTTACACTTTCCATACTCAGTTATGACCAGTGAAGAGATTTGTAGCACTGCAGATCGGTTGTCACTCTCTGACAACCAGACTACAGCCATGGTGTCTGCAGTGTTGAAGGCAGGAGGCGCAGATCTTGATGACTTTGTTATATCAGCCTCTACTACAAGACGAAATAAGATAAACACTCGTCATAACTTGTGCCAAAGTTACATGAATAACTTCAAGGAAAGTCCGCCAGATTACTGCACACTACACTGGGATGGAAAACTTCTACGGGATGTTCTTGGTGAAAGATACCCAGTGGAAAGTCTTGCAGTGCTCGTCTCTGGTACTCCACAGTATGAAGAATGGAAGCTGCTTGGTGTGCCCTTCATAGAAAGTTCCACAGGAATCCAACAGTGTAATGCTACATTGGAACTGATAGAAGCATGGGGTCTCACAGACAACATTGTAGGCTTGGTATTTGATACCACAGCAAGCAACAGTGGCATCAACAAGGGTGCAGCGAAGCTTATTGAAGAAAAACTAGGCAAAAAGGTATTCTACTTCGCTTGTCACCATCACATATCAGAGGTAATAATTGGAAGTGTATGGGAGGCTGTGTTCAGCAAGGTCAAGAGTCCTGACAACCCAATGTTCAGCAATGTGAAAGAGAAGTGGGACAAGTTGGTTAAGGACTGCCCAAGAGTTTTGCGCCTAGTTGAACAAGACTTGAAACAGAAGAAGACAAGCACAATTGCAGTCTTAAGCAATTTCCTTGAGGAAGCAAGTCCGAGGGCAGATTACAGAGAGGTGGCAGAGCTGTGCCTGATCCTGCTTGGTGAGGAACCTCCTCGTGGTATCCACTGGGCCAAGCCAGGTGCCATTCACCAAGCCCGCTGGATGGCCAGGAACATTTACTGTATGAAGATGCTCATGTTTTCCAAGGAACTAAAATACAACACGGACACTATCTTCAAGCTGGAGAGGATGAACAAGTTCCTGACCTTATTCTACACCAACCACTGGGGGACCACCACATCTGCAGCTGATGCACCTATCAATGACCTCCAGCTTATGAAGAACATGCTGCAATACAAGCAGTATGACTATGAACTGACAACCTCTGTTCTCAAAAAAATGAACAACCACCGCTGGTATCTGACCCAGGAACTAGTGCCATTCACCTTGTTCAGTTCACGTGCCAGCATGACCAAATATGATCTAAAGTTAAGATTGGATTCTAACTGCCTGATGAGATCTGTTATAATAGCTGTTCATCGATAACATCGACATGCCAGTGTTGCAGATTTTGTACATGTATGTGTAAATAAAAATAATCATATATTTGCATATATATATATATATGCAAATAACAATAAATATAGGTAAAATGAATACATACATACAGGTAGACACTGATCAGTATATATAAAAGAGGTTGTTGAGGGGAACAACCTTATGCCATATGTCGCCTTTATATAATTTTGAGGAGAAGGAGTTATTCGGGAGAAGGGGTCGCTTTTAGTTTTGTTTTAAAAAATATTTTTTTTTAAGGAATTTTTTTTAGTTTATTTTTTAAATCATTTTTTTTTTTTAAACCGTTCCACTTCGGAAAGTTTTTTTTTCAAAATTTTTGTTCAAGGGGAGGGAAGTCGACCGGGTAAACCGTGTAGTTTTTAGAACCCCCATTTCGTTTACCCATAACCTCAGATGCACCATGTCCCATTAACATATTTCGCATTATTTTGGATGCCTCCTTACTTGTGGGTTTAAGCATAAGTGTTTAAAATATGAAGGGGTTTCATTAAATTAAGTATTCTTACAAATTTTTAATTTTTATTATTTTTGGAAAAGTTTTTTTCTTTTAATTTGTGATATTATTTATAATCATATTTATTAATATTGTTACTATTATTATTTATTTTTAAAAATTTTTATTTATTTTTAATTATTTTATTGTTTATTATTTTTTCTTTACTTGATTCATAAATCAATATTTTTGAGTTATTTTATTCTGATATTTAACTACTTTCTATTAATTTATTTAAAATTTTAATTATTATATTATTAAATTAATTTTTTATCATTAATACTTAATATAATTTATATTTTCCTAATTTTCTTAGTAAAATAATAAAAAAAAAATTTTATTCTCTAATGCTACACCAATTTTTTTTTTTTTTTTTTTTTTAATCGCATTTAAAGAGTTGTTCACCTTTCACTATTATTAAACCTGAATAAATGTTCTGTTTACTCAACACGAAGTTTTTCAAATATATATCTTTTTTGTTGGCTTTTATAGATTGTCATTTCTACCCCCCACCCCCCCTTATCCTTAAATCTTGTCTTAATTTTTAAAATCTAAATTTTAAACCTTTAGTTTTTAAATTTAATTCTCCGGGATCTGAGGTCAACATGACATTAATATAGTATCGACATATTTTTTCTAAGACCAAGTGAAAAAAAAAAAACGCTTTTTGCTCGCCCACGACTAAAATACCGACATAATTTGCAGGTCGAAATTGGTAAAATTGAAGAAAATTAAATTTAAGCAGAGAATCGAAATATCGTGAGACAATTAACATAACGGGTGAACAGCCATCTTCCGGGTAAACAAACATAAACAGCGGCTGAAGAGAGTCCGATAAAGAGGCCTTTATAGGTCCCCTTTGTTAGGATTTGAAACCGATGGTACCAATGTTTTTTTGATCTTCTGTAATACAAACATTATTATATATATATATATATATATATATATATATATAATCAAATGTTTGTGTGTGTGTGTGTTTATGACCTACTTAAGACAAAGACCATAATGAGTTGAATTTTTTCAGCCCCCCCCCCCCTCCCCGTTGGAAAAGGGATGCCAGAATTAATTGCTCTAGTGTATGCCATAGATAAATAAAATGAAAAGGCCCCTCTGGACAGTAGCCAATATTCAGAGGTCAGTCGCTTAGACGTAATTGCTTTAAGGACTGGCATTTCGTTTCTGGCAAAATATAGACGGCTTTGTTTAAGCAAATATTCGGGCCGGCCTAGAAGCCAACCAATTTGAAATTTAAGCGATAATGACAATTTGAGGGCCAGAAAATTACTCTTAATACAAATGTGAAATAGTTACAGCACCATCACGATACGTGGTTGAAAAGTCCTTTGATTTTCTTTTGGGCCTCCGCTAGTTTCCCATTAGCTGAATAAATTGTAATAAAAACGATACGTAAATGAAGTTTTATAGGACTGTGAGATATCGTACAGCCTATCACGTCAATTGAGTATTTTCAGTCGTCCCTCGTGCAACTGCTCTCATCCTCTTGAATGAACACAGTCCGACTGCTTGAAATTACACTGAAAATACAGATCCGTATTATATGTTCTGTTTTACATTAAAAAAAAAAAAAAAATTAAAATCGCTCCAGACAAGGCATGAAGCCACTTGATGTAAGGAGCTAACGAGAACAAATATGGTTAGCGCAAAGACAGGAGATGCCTATTGGCCTTATTCTTGAAAAGACCAAGGTTATAGGTAGGAGGAAAACAGTTAACAGGAAGAGAGTTCCACAAGCCTGCAGTTCTTGGAAAGAAGCTAATGGAATAGGAAGCTGTATTACAATGAGTTATCAAAACAGCGAATTGATGGAGACCACTAGACCAACGAGTCAAACGAGCTGGAACAAAAGAAGCAGGGAATAGATCACATAATTCTAAAGAACACATGCCGTAATAGTATTTATAGAAAAGACTGAGACTAGCAACATTACTTCTATGAGAGAGAGGGTGCAGAGAAGAAGAAAGAGTATTGATTTACTCCTCTCCAGGAGTTAGGCACAAGGCCAGTTTTTATCTTACTCCCACAAGTAAGATGTGACCCAAGGTCGGGTCGGGAAAGTGGGGTTTAAAAATTGCCTGGGCAGCCCCGTCGGCATTCCCCGGTAGGGGCGCCTCAGGCAGTAAGCAATAAACTTACTCCTCCCCAAAGAGGGGAGGCGAAGCCTGGGAGGGTGGACCTCCTAGAACTGCACAGGACAGACCCATAGACCGGCGTAAATCAAGCCCCGAAGGCCAAGACAATACCAGTCTATGGGGAGCAGTATCCATCGGAACAGATACTACACTTTGATCTTAGCCAAAAGGCCAAAAGAGTAGGGCCAATCAAATTACAGATACGTTTCTGCACCTTATCAAGAACCCTCAAATGAGAAAGAGATTCACCAGCCGAAACATAACAGTACTCCATACGTGGTGTACATGCTGGTGTGTGTGTGTTCGACATCTAAGTGGGATGTTCTCCATCTGCTATCTCTTTTCGAGTCTTGCCAGATTTTTACAACACAGAAATGATGGCTTTTTGTGCATCTTGACATACCCTTAACTTTGGACATTTATCATACTGGCCGATAATATGCAGAACGCCAAATATGTCACCGCTCCTATCCCAATACTTTGACACTGAGAATGTCCATGAAATTGCCTCATATGTAGATCATTAAATAAATTTCAATTATTAACGAAGAAATCATCATCATTCATCATGTTCGGTTTAACGTCTGTTTTACATGCTGGCATGTGTTGGACAGCTTTCAGAAATTGACTTCCAAAATAAGCTATCCCTGGTCAGGTCTTTATTTATCCCTCTTTCTCTCAAATCCATCGTTATCACTTCCTTCCATGTTATCTTTGGCCTTCCCTTACCAATTAACCCTGTTACCTCAACTGTTCTACATCTACTAACCCAAGAACTGTCATCCATTCTTTCAACGTAACCATACCAACAAAGTCTCCTGTTCTGCACACATCTCCCTATACTGTCCAGATTTAATCTCCCCTCTGAGGTCATCAGATCTAAGCCCGTCTTTAAGAGTCACATTACACCTCGATCGTATCATTCTCATATCAGTTCTCTCCATGCAACATAGCGGCGGAAGAGATTCGATCCCAGAAAATATTTGTGGAATATAACAGTTCATATTTTTGGTTTTAATAATTGAGGGGAGGTGGAGGGGTCTGCACATTATACATTAGTATTACATAGTATTAGTTATTAGTTCTTCCCACTATCCAACCCCTTATAGGGGGAGGTAAGAAGATCCCTGAAAAAAGAAACAAAATATAAACACGTCTGCTTTCTCTGCAGACGAAAACCCAAGAGAGCATCTAGCTTGTTATCTGCCACGTATCATTATCTTGATTTTCTGTTCACTACTTCACTTTCTTGACGCGTTCGCTAACCTACCTTCTTTTAACCTTAACTTCGAAATGGAAATTTTATTTTTGTCTAACTTACTTATCGTTCGCCCAATCTTGCAGGAAAATGTCTATTACAGTTGGAGTTCTTTGAGCCTGAAATATATATTTTTTTTAAATCCTCACAATTAGTGACGCACACCATTGTCATTTCTACACTGAAGCCACCTCGGGTTTAAAATCGACATCTTGACAATATTGTTGTTCGAAGAAGCAGCGGCAGTGAATATTGTTATTACGTACTGGCTCTCGATTGCACAAAAACTCAAATCAGCAGTTCCGTTCGACCAATCACAGCGCAAGAGATAATCACTCCTAATTCCAGTGCATACTATAAAAACCCAAACACAGCATCTTTCTCCCTCTTCTTTCAGAGACAAACATGTACAACGATACACTCTGGCCAGACCGTTTGGGCCGAACTGCCCATGAGAAATAGCATACACATGATGAGACACTTTCACAAACTTCTGTATGGCCAGCAACGCACACACACTCTCACTAACAAGACAGAGGCATATTATTTACACGCATGTAAATGCACATGGCGTCAGCCGAAATGAATGCACATCCTCTCACTAACAAAACAGGCACGCTAATAATACACAAATCTTCATGCCTATTCTCATTTACACACATAAAAGCACATGGCGCCAGTCGAAATGAACATATCCGTTCAATTCCTTCTTAACGAACAAGGTGACATCCAAAACAAACATATGTACTCAATTTCAACAAACAACTCCTTTCATCAGAACGTTCTTGAGACTCTCTAAACATTCATATTCTACAAACTTGTTTTGAGTTGTCAATTTTGAAAAAAAAAAAAATCATGACTCCAATAATTTTAAAAATACAGATGAAAAAAAAATTGACTTAATAAACTTAGCCAGACCTTTATTACAATTTGGTTCAATTAATACTTAGATATTTTATATTTATGAAGTGCCCAATAAAATATTTGATTTTTCATAAAGAAATGATTGTCGGATTATTATAAACTACATTGTTTGTCTCTGGTCGGGATATTTCTAAAAAAAAAAAAAAAATTTTTAATTTATATTGTAAGAAATAGATTCGTCCCATGAATGTACAACACCCATTCACTGAAATGGAATATTCCGTTTTCTTTTGGGAAGAGTTTTATTTTTTGCTCGAATTGAAAATTGGAACGTTTACTCTTAACAGCATATCAATTCGATGTAAGTAAATAATATAGCATTTACTTACAAGAGCGTCACGACTGTTCACCAAGGGAAGAGTCTATCAGGTGGGTCAAATCAAATTTCAAAGTGTATCGAGTCATGTAAAAAAATACAAATGATGTGTACGTCTATGTACTGTCTAAATGTTTGTCCAAGGCGAATTTAAACTTGGATATGGAAGGCATCATAACAACCTCCTCTGGTAGGATGTTCCAGGAAGCGGAAACACGGACAGAGAATGGTGCCTTTCTTCTGTTGAGACGAAAGCGCTTATGGTACATATTTTGCTTGTTCCTATAGAGACCACAACCTAGTGCTGGAGGAGGGGGGGGGTCCTTAGGTAGATTTAAATTCTCAATGATGCACGCCAGAATTATGCATGCAGAATCACGCTCATGCTGCATCTATTGCACACAGTGTGATGATGTATGGCAGCGAAACCTGATCAGTGAGGGTGGAGGACATGTGTTGCATGAAGAGAAATTATATGAAAATGGTACGATGGAAGTGGAATGTAAGTCTTAAAGACAGGCTTAGATCTGATTGTTTAAGTGTCTTTGAGTTGTCCCCCTTGGGCTGAGTCATCTCCTTATATGATGTGGGACAGTGGGAGTGACCTCCTCTTTTTAGTTTGTTGTTGTTGCTTGAGCAAGATGGCGGTTCTATGGGTGTACGGTTGCAGGCAACAAGTGACCAAAATTAACACTGATGACCTCAGAGGAAGATTAAATCTGGCCAGCATAAAGGGATGTTTGCAGAACAGGAGCCTTTGTTGGTATGGTCACGGTGAAATAATAAATAAAGTCATGGGAGGAACTGATTAGGATGAATTAAAGAGAAAAAGGGATAAATAAAGACCTTGCCAGTCCATCTTATGGGTCTCCTTCGTCCACCTACATGCTTAGTTTGTTACCTCCAAGAGTGGATCCTTCAACTTCATCAACTGTTTCTTCACACTTCCTGAAGTGGATCTGGTAACCAAACACTTCCCCACTTGATCTTGCGGTGGTTCATGGGTTCTTCATTCAACCTCCACACCTTTCTCCTGGGAATAAAATTTCTCTTTACCTTTTGAGTTTTCTTCATCAGAAAATCGCAAATAACCAGTTTCTTCACCAGTTCTTACTTTAACATCACTCAAGAGCTTTCTGTCCTTTTCCCAAACCAACAAATAAGCATCTCGAATCTTTGTAGTATATACAAAAGATTAGTGCTTCCTATTCTTTTAATTGCTTTCTCATAAATTTATACACAAAAAAGACACTTGCTAAAAAAAAAATATAAAACAATATAATAAAAAATCTGATTATTAAAACTTGCTTTGTAAAATCATCATGTTAATTAGACATGCCATTTCTTATTGTATGTTGATAATCTATGACTCATTGAAACAATGGCTGAAATCAGGAATTAAGAGAACACACGTAGGGTTTACATGTATTTTTTTTAGTAGTTGCCTGTCTACACGTCCGAGTGATATAGTGTTAAAAAGAAGACTCTTATTTTCCTGCGTGACGTCACTGAAGAGTTCTTATAATAAAGGAAAATAACTTATAACTGACTAGTGCACGGGAGTCCACTCTTATTTAGAATTATGAACTCGCCCACAAAGAAATATTGATTGCAGTAATGTGTCAAATGTTGCTAAAATATGTTGAATGTTTCTTGGAAAAATAAAAAAATAAATTAAGAAAAGAGGCAAAATACCTTCAAAGCATATTTAAGATGCGATATTGATTTAAAGAAAAATCGTAACAGATTTTTCTCTTTTTTTCCTCTTATAAACTTTCATTTTAGTTTATAATAATTACAAATATTTCGCCAAGTATAATTGGCCTCATAAGAGAAAAAAGAAAGAATCTGTTACGATTTCTCTTAAATTAATATCGCATCTTAAATATGCTTTGAAGGTATTTTGCCTCTTCTTATTCTTAATTCCTAATAGATGCTTACAAAAAAAAAAATGAACTATATTTGATACCTATCCTGCGCGCATACGCGTCCTCATATTTAAAAGTGGAAGAAAAAAACAACCGACACCACACGTCCATATTACACCAACAAGGACGGAGTAATCCATCATTTCCAGACACACTGATGAGGCCAATTATAGTTGGTGAAATATTTGTAATTATTATAAAGTAAAATGAAAGTTTATAAGAGAAAAAAAAAAGAAAATCTGT
The DNA here is from genome assembly GCA_963556195.1 of Sepiola atlantica. Classification (NCBI taxonomy): domain Eukaryota; kingdom Metazoa; phylum Mollusca; class Cephalopoda; order Sepiida; family Sepiolidae; genus Sepiola; species Sepiola atlantica. The sequence continues at coordinate 18,947,566 of OY744531.1, read as the reverse complement.
TACGATTTTTCTTTTAAATTAATATCACATCTTAAATATGCTTTGAAGATATTTTGCCTCTTTTCTTATTCTTAATTCCTAATAGATGCTTACAAAAAATAAATATTAACTCTATATTTGATAAAAAATAAATATTTAAAAAAAAAAAAAATGTCTCATCTTTCTTCCGTAAAATATAGCTAAGTCCCTATATATAACTTCATTACGAGTGTTGGGTGGTATAATTTAATATGAGTGAATCCAGCTCCCTAAAATGGGTCACTACGAATTGGGATAAAAACCGTATCCCGAGTAGAGAAGATATGATGATAGAACAGACAGTAGACTTTGATCAAGAAGGGATAAATAGCTAAGTCCTTACACGGCAGGCAAAGATAAGTTTACAATGAAAAGAAAACAAAGAAAATTCAGACACTGATGAAAGGTAAATAATAATACCGAGTAATTTACACGCGTCAAGTGCGTATGTATTAATGACAGTCTATTTTGAACTAAATCTATCTCAAAGTTTTCATCATATCTAATATATAAAGTAGAGACGTTTTTTTTAACCATATGCATCACAGGCTACTAAACTCACCACTATACTAGTGTGTTTTAGTAAATTTGTTATTTTTTTTCTACCTAACACTTAATATTACATTTGGCCCACCATCAACATGTCTCCGAAAAACCAACTCCATATAGTTGGTAGCAAAAACTTTCCTCCCTAACAATTCTGTACTGTCACTCTACTCATCGAAACCGGGAACTAATCCAGACAGTTTAATTTTCACAAAACACCGGTTCTTATTTATTATTTGCCTGGTATTAATTTACTACATAATATAAAACAATACGCAAAGACTTAATGACTGCTCCCGTTCACTCCGATGATTTTCCGCGAATATCAGATTACGTTATTTCAAATTCTACCTATGACTTCTACATTTACATTCATTCCAGAATTAAGCGAATGAAATTAACGAACACAGTTCCTGCAACATTTATTCATTCAACATGGCGGCTACAATTTCTTGATCGAATCGACATCCTATTTAATTCAATAAGCACCAAGATACTGGTAGACCCTGATACATTAACATTTTCAAGATCATACACCTTTAACACGCATATTATAGAAAACTTGCCCAAATCCAGTCATTTTCATCATCTACAAATCACATAAACCGTGTCATTGTTGAATCTTAACATAACACGCATGCCCATAATCAAGCTTATCTTAATTGACCTATTTTCACATGTATTTTTAACTCGAAACGGTGGCGCAGTCATTAGGAAGGCAGGTTTCATGATCGCCAATTTCAGCGTTCGATCTCATTCTACTCTACCACTTTTTTCTTTTTTTTTTTTAAATTTATAGCATTCGCCAACACGGTAGAGGGGGGGGGGAGAGAAAGAACAATAGGCCGTTTCTTTTTTATTCAACGTCATGCAATAGGTAGTACTTTCTCCAGTGCAACGGGTTCCGCTAGTAATATATCAAATTATGTCAGATGGATTTTAAAAGTTAGACGTAAATAGCATTTAAGCTGCAAAATTAAACTTTCAGTTTGAATAGCCAATTTTTATTTGTTATTATAAGCATGTTAGTTTATTGACAATAACATGGTACAATTTTTTCTAAAAGAAAAAATATTTTATCTGGTTCGGTAATTTGCTAATATGGAGACATTCTTAAATAAACGCCTAAAAAGAAAAAGCAGCTAAGAAAGATAACTCTTATTCTTTCAGTTCATGTTCTTTATTTGAGTTTCAGTATCTAAGCTAAAAAAATAACAAAAAAGGCGTTATAGAACATAGAAATATTTACAAAACAAATTTTAATGTTCTGGATCCCAAGCAACACACAGCTAGTACATAATAGCAGTATTAATATTAAATAGGAAAATTCATACTAATATATATATATATATATACACACAAATTAAAATGATACTTCAAAGATATAAATAATATCTAATATTTTTAATTAGTGAACTATCAGGATAAAGACAAAACTCAATATATTGGATAGAGCATTAATAATAATGGATTAAATGAACGAATAAAATGAGAAATTAATCAAACTTTATTACATATCAAAGTTCAAACAAAAAGTACTGTAAAGTCCTTAATCCATGGATTTTCAAAGAAAATCTTCACCTCAGGACTATTACTGCAATGACATCACTTTGAGTAAAAAATTTTGCTTTGAAAATATATAAAAATATATAAAACATAAAATATAACGGCAAAAAGCACACTTTTATGTTAACATACCCCATCAAGGTACGGGCTGATTTGATGTTAATCTTTACAATGTATCTAAGTTTCTTTGAAAATCCATGGATTAAGGGTGTTACAGTACTTTTTGCTTGAACTTTGATATGTAATAAAGTTTGATTAATTTCTCATTTTATTCGTTCATTTAATCCATTATTATAAATAATTTATATATATATATATATATATATATATATATATATATATATATATATATATATATATATATCTTTGAAAAATCTGAGTTTTCACTACAAACACCAAAACTCTCCATAATCATCTTATTCGCTTTAACGTTAGTTTTACATGCTGACATGTGCTGGACAGCTTTTAGAAATTAACTTCCAAACTAACCTATCTCTGGCTAGGTCGTTATTTGCCCCTCTTACTCTCAAATTCATTTTTATCACTTCCTCTCATGTTTTCCTTTGTCTTTTCCTGTGAACTGAGTTTGCTACAACAAGACAATAGTATTATTAAACATTTCTCAATATTCAGAAGATAACAAGCAAAGCAAGAGTTGTCTCCCCCTGCGATAACTACTACTTGAATAATGTTAACGCTCATAAATCACTGATTTTGTTGGATTTAGAGAAAAACTAATGAGTACGTTTAGAAATATTTGAAATGGTGCAGTTAAATTAACAGATAAAACTGAAAATTAATAAATAAACAAGTGAATCGTGAGTTATCTCCCCCTGCGATCACGACTAATTGAATAATGTAAATAATCATTATTTACTATCAGAGTGGAAAATCTTCCTGCATCTAGAGACCTCTACAGTGAAAGGTGGGCCAGGGAAGTTGCGATTTTACCTCTAATTGGGGAGGGATAGGTTCATACCTTCCCTAATGGTATTACAAGTGCACACAATCGATCCAACTGGATTTCAAATTAGTCAATGTCATCGAGGCAGTGTCTATTACACTAGTAGTATAACCCCCCACCCCTCTCTCACTCACACACACACACACACACATACACACACACACGGGAGCTGTCCAGTGAATAGAAAGATCTTTGACAAACAAAAAAAATAGAAAAAGGGCGGGGGGGGGGGCAATTTCACATAATGATACAGTCCCAACACAACGCCCAACCCCACGAGAAGCCAGCTATACCATAACCTCCACCACAATGTCAAATTACAAAAAACTTTTTAAAAATTAATAAAGATCGCAGAATAAATGTTTATTTTAGAAATTTACGGCAGCTGACCGAAAAATCATTTGAGTGTGACTCAAATGTATTTTAAAAAAAACGCGCTCAGCTAATTTCAACTTCCGAAAAGGAAATCTCGTTGCTAAAACTGAAAAAATTCTTTGAAGTCAATAGAGGATGGGGGGGGGGGGGGGGGCATAGGGGGTCCTAAATTCCAAAAATAAAAGTTTCATTTTTTTTCCAAGTAAGAATCTTTATGAAAACTTTTTATCGCTCTATATAATGTTAGGCATGTATATGTTTCTACGTATAGGATTCACTCCTAAACTAATTAACCGATCATTCTGAATTTTGAAGACAGCTGTTAGACATAGGGTTGATAATGTGGGCTATATTTAGATTGATTTAGTTTAATGCAAAGGGGGTAAAAAGGGTGGTGGAAGTCCTTCGTGAAAATTCAGATACCTGTGATTTTGTGAAATTTTAACAATTGGTATTATTAGGCATCAATTTCAATTTCTTTGGAGTATTTCACGGGTTTTTAGGGAGCTTAATATGGGCATACCCTCCCTTTTTGCAAATCTAAATATTTCAGATTTGCATTAAATTTGATCCATAGTCATTATACACCAATTAAGCAAGGTTCACTGAATTTCTATTTTTTCTTAAGACCCCTTAAGCTTAAACCTTAAAGTTTAAACATCTAGAATCAAAATTATATAATGAATTTTAATCAAAATTGGAATGAGGATTCTAGACATAAGGTTTAATAGCATTATATCTTGATTTTAATCTTCATAAAGGGGACAAAAGTGGGGCAAAACTTTGGGGAATTCATTTTACCCGACCTGGGACAGGTATTCTTATAGTGTGTGTGTTTTTATAGCAAATTCCCTTCTAGCAATTGGAAAAAATAGCAAATTCCCTTCTAGCAATTGGAAAAAATAGCAAATTTAATTCTGATCCAATCAAATCGCCAGTTGTGGGTTTCCTGGAGATTTGTTAAATTAATAACATATCATCATCATTACTGTGTGTGTTATTTACAAAAAAGAAACAATATGATCATTGGCAACAGAAAAACAAACAACATTAGCTTGATCGACACAGAAGCAACAAATATAGAAAAATGTATTAAATAATATAAATAAAAAAATTTGATTACTTTACCACGTGAATTTTGTGTTCCACTTGTAATATAAAAATGGTAAAATTGAAGTCCCTCGGAGATCAGGATCAGTTTATTAAAGACAAATGTTTAAAAAATGTCCCAAATTCACAAAACAGTATCAACCAGAAAAGATGCGTTATTCAATCGAAAACATTTAGTCATTTATTTGTCCAATTCCCAAAACAGAAAGTTTTCCAATCACAAACTTTTTCTGGCAACACTCCCTTATTTAAGCAGAACAGAGAACAGTACCAAGAAAGACCCATCCTAAAACATGTAAACTTTTCTACTTCCTAAACTATCCAATCATATATATATATATATATATATATATATTCTCGGAAGTTTCTCAACCATTAAAACTATATAAAAAATAAAAAATAAATTAAAAAAAACCTTAAGTCCCAAGTCGTTCAGTGGAAAATCACTCATGTAAGTCAATTTAATTTTTACAGTTATTATATTAGTTTGCTTCTAACATTATTTAAGGGATCATCAGTTGTTTACCATGAAAAACTGTTTCGGGAATTTAAACACAAGACAGTATTTAATTTATATATATATATATATATATATATATATATATATATATATATATATATATATATGTGTGTGTGTGTGTGTGTGTGTGTGTGTGTGTGTGTGTATACACACAAGCCTGAAAATAAACTAAAAAAATCATGGGAACAAAGCCGACTCAAGACAGTAGATCTCACACACACAAGGGGTTCAATATATTTTCAGATAGTCATTTATAACAATAATTTCATAATATATATATATATATATATATATATATATATATTTTCACTTTTTTCCTTCAATTTTCTTATCTTTTTGTTTGTACTGAGGATGGGGACTCCTACCGGATGCTAGACATTCAGAGACTCCAACTGAGATCTTTTTAAGAGATACAAACAATTGCACTTAAAGGGACGGTTAGCCGTCCCTTTAAGTGCAATTGTTTGTATCTCTCTTGCACTTGGTTCACCGGGTATATTCGCCAGGTAGTTTTAAAAAATTCTTTTTCGTGAGTCCGGTTGCTCCTATAATTACTGGAATGATGGAGATCTTCCTAAGATTCCAGTTTCTTTATTGTCGCACATAAGATTTTGATATTTCGTTATCTTTTCCCTCTCAGCTTTGTTTAGGTAAGATATTGCTTAATGGCACATCAACCCTAAGGGTCATTTCATGCCATAAATGTAGAAGGAAATATCCTTCATTTGAGTCTTAAGTTGAGTCATTTATAGTCATTAGTTAAGAGCTTTGGTATTTTGAATTGTCATTTTGGTGAAGGTTTTTATGCTTCAAGTTCTGTATATCTTCAAATGTTTAATCATGGTTTTTGGTTTGGTTGTTTTGTTTTATGACATATCAACCCTTTTCGGGTTATTTAATGCTGAATCCGGTCATTTTGGTAAAGGTTTTTATGCTTCAAGTTCTTTATATGTTTAAGTATTTATTCATGGTGTTTGGTTGAGTGAAAGGGGAGGGGGAGAAAGAGAGGGGGGGGAAGAAGAGAGGAGGGAGGGAAATTATTGATTTTTGTTTTGGATTTTGCAGAACATGATTGGATTTTGCAAAGAGAAAAAAAATCCAATAAAACATCAATGTTTGGTGCATTTTGAGTCAGGAAGTCAATAACTTCAGACAGCCTGATTTGGTAGCGCCAGTAGGTTCTATTTGTCCCATAGATGAGGCCCTTACAGGTACTACCACTCCGGGCCAGAGTGGACCTGGGAGCAATGGCAACTAAGGGGCAACTCCACATTCCCCACAGCTCCCAAATGGAGGCCTAACCACTTGATGTCTTTTAAGGTCATACCCAGGACCCAGCTCTGTTTAAGCCAGCATCATTAGGGACACCGACTTAGGTACACACACGCACATGTAACACATACTTATGTAAATGTAAGTAAATTGTAATACACATGCACGAGTATATACACATACTACCTACTTACATATATAAGACACGGAATCATCATCTGTATTGATGTAACAGGTCACCCACTAAGGGTCCCATGCTCCGAAAAGCAGCCAAGAATTTAATCTGATCGACACCAGTATTAGATGATCATTTTAGGAGCAGAAGGTCCCCCCCCCCTCACTCAAACATTTGTGAACTTTAACCTTCAAGCTTAAAAAACTGATACGCCCCTTCTTCTGTGCGGAGTGTCATATGAGTAACGTAGTGTTAGGTTCCCTTGCAAATACAAAGGACCTTTTGGTTTTTGATATGTCAGTGGGGTCTTACGTTTTCGTTTCCGAGAGGGGCGGGGGGTCAAGCAAAACTGACATTCTCGTGTACAAAGGATAGGGTACCGCTGTCCACCCATCATCATCATGGATACGAATTTTCATACAAATTATTTTTCTAGCAAATATACGCATCCCACTGGTGCAAATATCTCGATACTCCTTGGATGATTGAAACGGCCACCTATAAAAATTTTCTTCATTGAAAAAAAACAAAAACTTTTTGAAACTTTGGTTTTTAAACCAAAGTTTCAAAAAGTTTTTTTTTTTAAACGACAAATCATTAAATACTTACATCATTACTTCCTTCTGTCGCATGTACAAACGTCAATGCCATATCCAGTTCTTAGAACGTATGTGAGTGGCACTTACGAACCAATATTGAGGAGGGGGGGGGGTAAATTTGAAATGTGATCATTTTTTTTATTTAATTTTTATACTTTCCCCACTTTTCTTTCCAAAAACTTCCCATCCGTGGAACGCATTACCACGGGACTGCTTCCCTGCAAACTACAGCATGGTCGTCTTCAAATAATAAGTAATCAAATTTTGTTCATCCTCTTTATCATTTTCAATACTCCGATGATATTCTTTATCATTCAACTGACAATCCATTTATCTCATTAACCCTTATCCTCGAGTGGTTTTTGACCTTGGTAAGTGGCGACTCATTAGTAAACATTATTATATTGGATGTGGTGATCATTTGCCTCGTTCTATGTTTATCCCGAGTGGGAGCAGGTCAGCCCTAGAAAAAGGTTTGTACGACCACATACATTGCTAACGGACATTAATACTGACTTTTTTGATGGAATAAATGCAGAATGCCCACACTATCAGTGGCTTGGAACGCTAACTTGTGGATTGTGTGTTGACCGTTTTGTTTGGAGATAACTTCATCGTCGTGCCGCCCAATGAGGTGTATTCTCGCACATTGTTCCCCGATTCCTTTGGACTGCATTGGAACTAATTTCTTGTGGGTATGCATAGTAGCAACCATACTGTGAACATTTCTTGAACTACTTTCTTAAGAGGTTTTTTTCTTTTTTCTTCTTAAATGGCCTTAATTAAGGCAACACCATATTGGGTATTGTCAGTTGTTGGGGTCCTTATTCCAGGTATATAATTCCCCTGATGAACTGCCAAGCAAGAACCTGCTTGAGTAGAGAAACACGTGTAGGAAAAAAATTCTTTAACTTTGAAAAATAAATAAACTTTGCAAGGAAAAAGTCTTTTGTTGTGATGAATGATTTCTTGAACGAAATGTTTTGGTAAACCTTAAAAAAACACACACACACATTATATATATATATATATATATATATATATATATATATATATATATATATATATATATATTAGTTTGAAAAGTCACACATTGAAGCGTTACTGAAATGGCAATAATAAGGAGAATATTTTTTTTTTTTTTAATATTTTGAAAACCTGGACAACGCAATTTATTTCTGTTTTTTAAAATAAATTATTTATTTATTTTAAAAACTTGAGTACTTTCGGTGATTTACACCCTTGTCAGAAGTATAAGCAGCGGCATATCAACATTAATCGTCGATAACATCAAGACGAATTTCAACTTGACTGCGATAAATATGTCTCAATCAAGGATAATTAAACGAAAAAAGAATAGAAAAAAAAATATGCTTATACTTCTGACAAGGGTGTAAATCACCGAAAGTACTCAAGTTTTTAAAGTAAATAAATAATTTATTTTAAAAACCATAAACAAATTGCGTCGTCCAGGTTTTCAAAATATTTTTAAAAAAATATTCTTATATATATATATATATATATATGGAAAGTGAAAAAAATATTTATATATTCATCAACGTTTCGTCTTAATTTCAAGACTTCCTCAAGATGATTGATTTGAAGAAATAACATACAAGTACATTATTTGAAAATATTTGGTGCGTTTGTGACGTGAAAAGAATGTTTTTTCAGGAATTAAAAAAAGCCTTGGTGAACATTTAAAATAGATATAAAGATAACACTTTTTCCTGAATGCACTATTCTCTCATGAATTAAAATATGATCATTCTTTTAACTTTAATCAAGTTAGACGCATTAAATTAATTTTCGATACATCTCGCTGAAGACTTCTTGAATCAGCATTCATTATAAACTAACAAAATTAAACAACGTAAAGGCTTCTACAATTTACTTCATTTAAATCAGCAAATTAATACTAAGTGAATAGAACTTCAATTTAGATTCAGACTAGCTATTTTACACCACATTTCCAACAAAACTTTGTACATAACATCGATGATAAAAAAACTAAAAGAAAACATTCATTCTATTTCATAAACGCAGCACACATTTTGAATTCTAACGGTTATGATTCGTTCAAAACATTCTTTTCACATCATAAACGCACCAACTATTTCCAAATATTGTACGTGTATGTTATTTCTTGAAATCAATCATCTTGAGGAAGTCTTGAAATAAAGACGAAATGATGATGAATATATAAATAATTTTTTGTTTTTCCTTTTCCATCACATTGGATTATTATTTCCATAATTTTCATCACACACACACATTATATATATATATATATATATATATATATATTATATAATGTGTGTGTGATGAAAATTATGGAAATAATAATCCAATGTGATGGAAAAGGAAAAACAAAAAATTATTTATATATTCATCATCATTTCGTCTTTATTTCAAGACTTCCTCAAGATGATTGATTTGAAGAAATATATATATATATATATATATATATATATATATTACACTGATTAAATAAATGAATTTAAAATATCTAATAGATTTCTATATTCAATAAAATACTGGCAAATCAATTCTCTTGCATAAAATGAAGATTCTGTTTTGACTTTTTCATTTCCTTTATTCAAATAAAAAAAAATCAGAGATCAAATAAGAAAAACTAAACAGTTCTCTCTAGTCTTATATAATTAAACACGTCTAATGGAAGGTCTGCTCCCCAAATATACTTGGATTAGAATATATATGCATGTGTGTGTGAATTTACATGCCTCCCCACGAGGACACTGTTAGAAACAAGGTTGATTTTTAACGTTGCAGATAGACAGCTACCCCGATATACTATTACCGAAGACAGAACAGATACTACACTTTAACTTATTTATTTGAAAAAAAAAAAAAAAAAAAAAATTTATGAATTAGGTACAAGGCCATCAAAATTGTGACGATTGGAGGGCGGATGATCATCTTCTGTCTATCTTACTCTTAACTAGATCCATTCTGACCCATTCGTGCAAGAACTGTTCCTTTCTCTCTTCCATCATTTGTCCATTTTCACTTCAGCAATCACCACAATACCACATTCACTCTATGGGCTATCCTACTTAAGATATCCATGATAGTTTGAATTCGTTGAGATACCACACTTTGATCCTAGCTGAAGGCTGAGGATGTGCTCAATATCAATACAATAGAGCTTTAATATGATAATCTTATTATAATGGGCATTTGGTGTCGTAACAATCTACGTCACATTCATCAAAGATATACCCTCATATTCAAACACTTTTCATACACATCTTACACATTCCGTATATATTATTTAACACTAATATGCTTTGTTGTTAAGTGCAGATATTGTGTTTCCAAATGCATGTTTGATAGATGTGATTAACAAGGTTTAACTTTGGGATTTACTTGCTTTCTACCGCAGTAAGATGTGGCACAAGGCCGGAAGATGTTGGAAAACCAGCTTCGTGGAGAAGGCATTCTGTTTGGAGACAAAAAGAGCAATGAACGCACCTGTTGGCATTCCACGGCACGGGAGCCTCAAGAGATCAGCTATAAACCAATCCTCACAAAGGAGAAGGTAATACTTGGGATCACACCTCATTCCGACAAAGGGTCTGATGGTTGAAGTCATTCCCTAGGTTGCCAGAATGATACCAAGGAAAACCCCTCGGCTGGTATGACAACTGGTAAACGAAACTTACCTGTCACCCCATATACAGAAAGTGGACCTGATTGGTTGGTTAGTTTGGTCATGTGACACAGAAGGGATTTAAAGTTAGATTTCAGTTGTGGTTTAAATGTTAGTAAGGAAACATAATATAAGGTCCTGCTAGATAGGGGCTTTAGACCCTACCCTAAGCGCTTCTGAAGATCGCCAGAAACTCCTTTTAGCCAAGGGAAAAATGGATATTAACATTTCAGTTAAATAAAACATTTTAAGTGTAAATGTTTGTTATTTCTTTATTCATGAGTGTGCCATCTGACTCGAGTGTGACAGACCGACACAAATGCTATTTCAAACTTGAGCGTGACAGACCGACACAAATGCTATTTCAAACTCGAGTGTGACAGACCGACACAAATGCTATTTCAAACTTGAGTGTGACAGACCGACACAAATGCTATTTCAAATTCGAGTGTGACAGACCGACACAAATGCTATTTCAAACTCGAGTGTGACAGATCAACACAAATGCTATTTCAAACTTGAGTGTGACAGACCGACACAAATGCTATTTCAAACTCGAGTGTGACAGACCGACACAAATGCTATTTCAAACTCGAGTGTGACAGATCAACCTACCAACCGAGAGTCTGTTATAGAAATGTGAAGACGTATCTAAGTTCTCAAAAACTGACCTCGCATTAAAATCTCAACTAATTTCGCAAATCACAGAAACGCATTGGTTCTTTCTGTATTTTGTTCAAAAAATGCAACGAACAAATTTTACTATAAAAAATATCAACTGCTTCTTTAATGATAAAAACGCCAATCTATAAAAAGGAGTCTTTTACTGACGAATGATGATCCAGCATTTTATCGCAGACCAACCATTCCCAAAATAATTCCCGGCCGATATAAAAATACTTTTATGTCAAGGGTGACAGATATAAAAGGAAAAACTGAAAAACACTCTGATGAAGATATAGTGTATATGGCTATAGTCACGTTGATACACCAGTTACCATTAGATCACCAAAGTTAAGCAACGTTAAGCCTGGACAGAACTAGATGGGTGACCATCTGGGAAGTTCAGGTGCTGTAAGAAAAACCTATTCAAATTAATATACAAATTAATAAGTATTAATTAAATTAATATTAATTAATACTTATTAAAGGTATTAACTATTAATTAAATTAATATTAATTAATACTTATTAAAGGTATTAACTATTAATTAAATTAATATTAATTAATACTTATTAAAGGTATTAACTATTAATTAAATTAATATTAATTAATACTTATTAAAGGTATTAACTATTAATTAAATTAATATTAATTAATACTTATTAAAGGTATTAACTATTAATTAAATTAATATTAATTAATACTTATTAAAGGTATTAACTATTAATTAAATTAATATTAATTAATACTTATTAAAGGTATTAACTATTAATTAAATTAATATTAATTAATACTTATTAAAGGTATTAACTATTAATTAAATTAATATTAATTAAATTAATATTAATTAAAGGTATTACTTATTAAAGGTATTAATTAATAAGTATTACAAATTAATCGTATACAAAAACATCTTTTACGATTTCAGAATAAAATTGGTCACTGCAATATATAAAAAAGGTAAACAAACAAGTGGAGTGATACGCCACGCCACGCCACGCCAGCCTTGGTCTGTTAATGACGCGTCACACCTGGAGACAATCGTGAATTGACTTGGCTTTACGGGCGCCTCTCCATCGCCATTATTCGTGAAAACGCCTTGAGCCTGCTCTCAGCCTGCCAAGCCAGCCAAACATTTAATGAAACTTTCTGATGCGTGCATGTCCTTCTTCCTTCTCAGTATTTTATTTCACTATCATTGTTTGTATTTCACAAATTGCTTTTTGGTTTAATAAAAACAAAGTTTAATTTTCAAAATAAACGAAATAAACCAACAAGAAAATATGCCACCCAGAGTAAATAATGGAGTTGTTATTTTTGTTGTCGTTACAATACATAATAAATAAAAGAAAATATTTTCTATCATCATCATATTCAGTTTAACGTCCATTAGACTTAGAACGCTGTGTTTCGCATTCTGTCGAGGTTGTTGCCTCAATTTCGGTAGTAATCTCTAGTTGTAAGGGAGCTTGCAGTGGTGATGTAACAGCAGACGTTTCTCTTCCTTTCTTTTCCTTTGTTGTTAACGGCTGCCGTCATCTTCCCTGCAGCTATAATAATCGAAGCAACAACAACAAAAAAACAACTCCATTATTTGCTCTGGGTGGCATATTATTTTATTATTGGTTTATTTCGTTTATTTAATTTTTTTTACAGCAAGTTCATCAAGATTGTTGCATCTTCCGAGGGCAATGGAAGAGCTTTAAAAAAAGTCCATTTGCTTTGATGCCGAACACTCAAGAGACTAGATCTACCTGGCTTCTTTGCCACACCAACTTCCTGTTATGACATCATATCCTGAACACGTAGTTCTAGTTCTAATCTTTAACTTATAAAGAAATTTTCGATTTTCTGCCTAACCTTCTGCGGAAGTGTTGTGATGGGATACCGGACTTCCCTCAGTCACGAATAACTGAACGAGTCTGTAGAATATATATATATATATATATATATATATTATAATATAAAATGAAGTAATAAAATAAGGTGTCAATCAAATTTTATTAGAATTCAAAGTTCAAGCAAAGTATCCTTAAGTCCTTAGCTCATGAGTTTTCAAAGATAATTCTTCTCTTCAGAGGACCATTACCGCAGTTATACCACTACAGGTAATAAAATTAAACTTTGAAAATATATAAAATTATATACACAAATACATAAAAATACATAACATCAAACATATCAACCTAAAAACATACTTTTTGTTGAATCCATACAGTCCATCCAGGTCATACAAATTGAGAAGCATAATCAGGAAAGACATTACTCCAAGTTATAAACAGCAGTCCATATATGTGAAATTGAAGGGGCCGGCAAAGTTATCCAGTCGCGAAATGTGTCCATATTCAATGTTAAATAAATCAAATAATACAAAAATATATTAATGCTCTATCCAGTATATTGAGCTTCAGTTTTTATCCGGATGTTTCACTAATTATAAGATATTAGTTGACGCTTATATCTTTTGTTGGATTGCTTCATATATATATATATATATATATGACTATGAACACTAGTATGTGTATTCGACCGACGGTATTCGAGTGTATTAGGTTAATCCTATTGTTTTGTACAAGATATATGTTGTAATAAACCATCCTATTTTAAAGACCTTACACTCTGGTTATTTTTGTTATTATAACTTCTAACCAAGTTATATAAAATTTGTTTGCTAGTTAAGTGACAAAATGTAATTCTTACAAAGTTATTATCTTGGTGTTAGTTAAAAATAGATTCTTTTTTTCATTTAAATTGCGCGATGTGTTTATTTAAAAAAATATTTCACTTAAATAAATGGTTTGTTTTTTTCCCAATCTGTTGTGATGGGATACCTGATTCCCCTCACTTCTGATAAGTGTACTAGTCTGTAGTATGTATATATATATACATATATAGCACTTCATGTATCCACATAAAATATTATAAGGAGATATAATTTTTTATGTGTCAGTTTTCAGTATTTACTTCAACAGTGCTCGATACGTAAGTAGAGCTAGGTAGTAAGCAATGAAAAAATATATATGGCAATCAAGCTTGATTGCCATATATATTTTTTCATTCCTTACTATATATATATATATATATATATATATATATATATATATACTACAAAGAGTAGTATGTATGGTGGACAGTATTCCAGTGTTATTAGGTTAATCCTATTGGATTACCGGTAGTGCTATTGTTTTGTACAAGATATACGTTGTAATAAACCGTCCTCTTTTAAAGACTTTACACTCTGGTTATTTTTGTTATTATAACTTCTAACCAAGTTATATCAGGAAGTTTCTGTTTTAAACCCGAGTGATTAAACATTACTACATGTGGGGTAAGACAAAGCATTTGAACTTGTCCTAATTACACCGAAAAAATAAATAAATAAATAAAACAAAAGCAGATTCTGGGATGCTGATTTCAGGTAAGATATTAATTTTCAATCATTACCTCTAAACACTTAATTATTTGTGGAACATTTTTTATCGGGTGCCTAGCATCTTTTTGCTGCCAGTTACCCCTGTCCCTCGGCACTCCCCGATGAAGGGAAGTGTCATAGAGATACAGAGGCTGATATTAA
The DNA here is from genome assembly GCA_963556195.1 of Sepiola atlantica. Taxonomy (NCBI): domain Eukaryota; kingdom Metazoa; phylum Mollusca; class Cephalopoda; order Sepiida; family Sepiolidae; genus Sepiola; species Sepiola atlantica. Next base: position 18,932,511 of record OY744531.1, on the reverse strand, counting down.
TCTGTTGAGTTTTTTTAAAAAAGAATTCCATTTTAATAGTTCTAATTAGCCGTAATTTGCAATTAACTGAAGTTTCTATCTATTACTCTCACCCTCTCTAACTGTATGGTGTTTGAGCCCCGCTCTTATTTTAAATGGTGTCTATCACCCTCACTACCGTCACTCTCTGTTTATTAACAGTCAAAGGTAATAAAGATAAAATTGGAATAGTCCATTATAAAAAAGAGAGAGAGGGAGAGAGATGGAGAGAGGAAGAGAGAGATGGAGAGGGAGGGAGAGAGTGAGAGAGACGGAGAGAGACGGAAGAGACACGGAAGAGAGACAGAAGAGAGACGGAAGAGAGAGGAAGAGACACGGAAGAGAGAGGAAGAGACACGGAAGAGAGACAGAAGAGAGGGAGGAAGAGAGAGGAAGAGAGGGAGGAAGAGAGAGAGGGAGGGAGGAAGAGAGAGAGGGAGGGAGGAAGAGAGAGAGAGAGGGAGGAAGAGAGAGAGAGGGAGGAAGAGAGAGAGAGGGGGGAAGAGAGAGAGAGGGGGAAAGAGAGAGAGAGGGGGGAAGAGAGAGAGAGGGGGGAAGAGAGAGAGGGGGGAAGAGAGAGAGGGGGGGAAGAGAGAGAGGGGGGGAAGAGAGAGAGAGAGGGGGGGGGGGGAAGAGAGAGAGAGGATGGAAGAAGAGAGAGAGAGGATGGAAGAAGAGAGAGAGAGAGGATGGAAGAAGAGAGAGAGAGAGGATGGAAGAAGAGAGAGAGAGAGGATGGAAGAAGAGAGAGAGAGAGGATGGAAGAAGAGAGAGAGAGGATGGAAGAAGAGAGAGAGAGAGGATGGAAGAAGAGAGAGAGAGAGGATGGAAGAAGAGAGAGAGAGAGGATGGAAGAAGAGAGAGAGAGAGAGGATGGAAGAAGAGAGAGAGAGAGAGGATGGAAGAAGAGAGAGAGAGAGAGGATGGAAGAAGAGAGAGAGAGAGAGAGGATGGAAGAAGAGAGAGAGAGAGAGGATGGAAGAAGAGAGAGAGAGAGAGGATGGAAGAAGAGAGAGAGAGAGGATGGAAGAAGAGAGAGAGAGAGAGGATGGAAGAAGAGAGAGAGAGGATGGAAGAAGAGAGAGAGGATGTAGGAAGAGAGAGAGAGGGATGGAGGAAGAGAGAGAGAGGGAGGAAGAGAGAGAGAGGAAGAGAGAGAGAGGGAGGAAGAGAGAGAGAGGGAGGAAGAGAGAGAGAGGGAGGAAGAGAGAGAGAGGGAGGAAGAGAGAAGATGGAAGAAGAGAGAGAGAGGATGGAAGAAGAGAGAGAGAGGATGGAAGAAGAGAGAGAGAGAGGATGGAAGAAGAGAGAGAGGATGGAAGAAGAGAGAGGGACTAATTTTGGATTTTGTTTTTTACTTTTTAAAACGTAACTGGCTTTGCAAACTCACTTTTCCTGATGTAAACAACCTAACCAGAGGGCAATGTGTGACACAACGGGTCACATTTTTTTCTCATTTTAATTCATTTTCATAGATAATATTACACCTACTTGTAAACAACACATTTTAGACACATTTGTTATTTTAGTTCTTGCTGGTAGTTTATCTCTACCCCCAAAACATTCACGCGTGTAAGTAAATATACTTGAAATGACAAGGCTTGAACGCATAACCTCCTGGGTAATAAAACAACATCATCCACCCCAACGACTCATCATTAACAAAGGTGTCAATTAACTATTGGAGCCCCCACCACCACCACCACCACCATCATCGCCACCCACCCCGTTAAAGTTAAATGACCTCATTTAATTAGTTGACTCCTTTTAAATCAAAGGGAATCTTCAAAGTTCTCATGACCTGCGGGTCAACATGACCAGACATTTTTTTTAAAAATTAGTCACAAAAATGTAAATTGGATTTTTAATGTCTCAAATTGAACAGCTGAGCAGACAAACTGCATTCAAAGGGGAAATGACTGATGACTTGCGAATTCAAATCCCTTACGTTATTTTGATTTTTTTTTTTTTTTTTTTTTTTTTTTTTTTGAAGGTGTGCAAACAACCTGAACATTGAAGAGATTCAAACAGAAGGTTCTTACCCAGGGCAGAAGTTTAAAAGGTTTCAAGAGTCAGGGTGGGCAAGCCCACTTGGACCAATAGATCAGGGTTACTGACTCATAAAGTATAAGGTCCGACTTCGACACCTAAAATTCCAAAAATATCCGACTTAGACTCCTTATTTTAAAGTTTTTCAAGATTCAGTAAGAATTGGAGTCAGATTAAAAATCCGACTGACTCCGAATTGGAGTCAGATTAAAAATCCGACTGACTCCTAGCATTCTTACGAGTCCAACTGACTCCTTCAAACAACAATGCGACAATATTAAGCAGCCCTGCGAAGGGCAGGGTCTAGAATACAGCGCTAGTGTGAATTAGGCATGAGCTTATTCAAAGTCAAGTATCATCTTATGTTTCTAGTATAAACAAAGAACAAGATTAAAAACATAGTTCGATCGCCCTGGTAAATGAACTCCCCATCTCAATTTCAATATCGATTCGAAATCATATTTTGTTTTTAATTGTTTTCGTGTTAACCTTTCTGCCCTCGAGTGTCAATTGCAATCTAGGTCATATCGTTTTTTCGGTCAGAGTGAACTATACACTTTTTAAAAAATTATTATCTCAAATGGCAATATACCAAATTAAATCGCAAATCTCATTTTGTTTCAGCTAGACAATTGAACAATGCAATATTAATTTAGAATCGTATCGTATTCCCCCTCATTCAGGTTGACCGGGAAACTTGTTGTTCTCGTGGCATGATCCTATTGGATGCTGACAAGAATTCACTCCCCTCCCCGTGGGGGTCGGCGCATTCTCAATAAAAGAGTAGAGAGAGTCGAGAGAAGTCAGTAGAGCTACCAACAAAGTGAACAGATAGACGGAAGTTAGACGGATAAGACGCGGCCGAAAGAAGAGGTCGGCGCGTGTACGTCCCGTGAACTCCTCACAACACTTAGAATAAGAACAACGACTTAGAATAAGGGACTCCCGACTATAAACACTGCCATCCGACTAACACACAAAATTAACTTGATAATTTCGAACGACCTGTTTTTGTAAACAAAACAATATATATTATTTTTCCTCGTTTCTTCTAATATAATTCTTCTTCTAATATAATTCTTCTTCTAAGAAAAACAGCAAACCAATTTGTTACGGCTTATCATTCCTTTCTTCAACTATTTATGTGAAATGACCCTCTCTTCACCCAGTTGCTTGCTCACTGATCTAAACAAACACAACGTGGGAGTTTGCAGTCACTGGATCAGGCGTTTCAACATCGGCAATCTTCATCAGAACGGCAACTTTTCCCGAACAGTGCCGGGTGACCAACCGAACCCGGAGCGGCCGAACTGGTGACGTCACGGCTGGAGGAGTGGTGCGCATGTTCATATATATATATATATATATATATATATATATATATACACGCACCATCGACAAAGCACAGACTTTGCCCCAATAAAATAGCACACAGATGTATAAAAGTATATTCAAAGTTGTTTTTCAAATCGAAGCGTATCTTGTCTGGTTTCATAAATAATCCCTGTAAAAGATTAAAATAATTTAAGTCTTGTTGTCAGATTTGATCAATAAAAAACAAATTTTGATCAAAGGTAAAGATGAAGATAAAAAAGTCAAGAGATTAAAGATGGAAAATGTTTCTTTGAAGTATATTGAAAATTTAAAGGTTTCAGAATGTTTGCTATATATATATATATATATATATATATATATATATAGCACTAGATAAAGTGAAAGAATAAAATAAGGTGCTACTCAAATTTTATTAGCATTCAATGTTCAGGCAAAATACTTTAAAGTCTTTAACTCATGAGTTTTCAAAGAAAATCTTCTCCTCAGAGGACCATTACCGCAATGACATTACTGCAGGTAATAAAATTAAACTTTGTAAATATATTAAAAAATTTTACATGAAAATAGATAAAATTATATAAAACATCAAATATATCGGCCCAAAACATACTTTTTTGCTAAACTTATACAGTTCATCCAAGTCATAAAGTTTAAAACAGCTTCAAGAAAGATATCAAAGAGGTTGATTAAAAACAATCCAGGTGGTGAATGGTATTCCAAAAACGAAAAAGTTATCCAGGCGGGAAATTTGTTTGCAATACTATTTTTCAAATTAACCCATATTTTTCATGCCTAACCTGCAATCGTCAGTATAGGAGGAGACAATCCCTGCCAGTCACACGGTTCGAACGGCAATACGAAAGTCATATTTAACTCGCTAGTTGGAGCACGTACCGATGTGCCCACCACGCATTGTCTAGAAATGGAGAAATTAACATCTATCTACATAACTAGACATACAGTGTGTTGCAGCAAAACCCAACACTTGACAAAAGGTAAATGAAATACCAGGATGTGCTGAGGAGCGTGGTGAAGCCCTGGATGAACGAGATCGCCACCAGATACACCTACGTCATCCAGCAGAACTCTGCTCTTGCACACAAAGCCAAGACGACCCAGGCGTGGCAGCTCAACAATGTTTCTGACCACTGGTCGTTGGACTTGTGGCTGCCCTCCTCATCCGACTGCAACCTCCTGGATTATTTCTTCTTGGAAGGCTGCCATCAGGAAGGCATTCGCCACTATAGACAAGGACATGGTCGACAAAGTGTAACTCATTTCGCACGTGTCTTGAGATGGTCGTCTTCGGCGGCGGTTACATTGAAAAATAATGTATTGTAACTAACTGTCGGGTCTCTGCATATACAACTTTTGTTTTTCATTGCCGATTTCGTTTTCTTTTTGCCAAGTGTCGGATTTTGCTGCAACACCATATATATATATATATATATATATATATATATATATTGATTTCTATGTAATGATTTTTAAAGGTGATTTTCAGCTCGTTGTTATTGAGCTTACTATTATTTTTAACTGTTTCACTTCCTAAGTGATTAAGATGCAGAAAAACTGCAATATTAGTCGTCCTCAAGGCTAATAATGCAGTTTTTCTGCATCTTAATCACTTAGGAAGTGAAACAATTAAAAATAATAGTAAGCTCAATAACAACGAGCTGAAAATCACCTTTAAAAATAATTACATAGAAATAATTCCATACTTGCGTGATAAAAATCGTACATATTTCTACACAGAGCGTCTTGGCCCAGTGGTAGAACGCTGGACTATAGACATCAACATCGAGGGTTCGATCTCTGTGTAAGTTAGCCATGCTGATGACAGCTGTGAGCCAGAAACACGTGTGGATGGATTACTTTTATGTACGTAAATATATTTATGTACGTAAATATAATACATGTACTATATACACACATATATATATATGTATATAGTACATGTATTATATTTGTTTCTGTAGATGTAAATCCGTTGAAACTCCAGTGTTTATAAAAAGTGCTCTTTAGTATAAATGTTCATTTATACAAACATTATTCGTTACATTTCCCTTTCCTTGCTTATGCAGATGGTGCTGTGGATAAAAGCTCGGACTGTTAAAAGAGGCGACCAGGTTTCAATCTCAGCCTGATGTAATCTAGAGTTTCCAGATTGCAAATTTAGCGTCGACCTGTCTGAGCGACATATCCTGTTTCTGATAATTCAAAAAAGAAACAGGAAGTGTGTGTGTGTTCACACCCTTATGGCCAAAGGAATGGACGCCACCACCAGCCGATTTCACCCGGTTGACCGGTTTAGGTCACCTCCTGTGGGCATGTGCAAACCAAAAAGTCAGATATGAAAATCAGTTTCTCGAAGATCGGCCTAGAGAACCTACAAGCTTAAGATTCCAAACAAAATTGAAACTTCATGACGTTCCAAAATTATCTGGAGGAATTGAAATATAAAATTCTGACATATTTTGAACTTTATCGAACATCAACTCTTGAATAAAAAGAGAAATGTCTCTAGCCAGCTTTATCAATGTCAAGAGATATTATTCCCAAATTGTAATTTTTTGTATGCAACTACATTGGACTTCTAGGCAGCCATTCGAGTTTCAAAAGAAACACAAAAATGTTTATTCGTAGAAATATTTACTTTTCACTCAAGTTATATTTTTATCAGACAGAGAAAAATTTTAGAAACCCAGTTTAGACTGGTACTTTGGCTAGTGTGTGTGTGTTTATTTTCCTCTCTCTCTCTCATATATATATATATATATAATATATATATATATAAAGTAGAGTTGATTTCCCCCCTCCCAAATCAATTAGAGTAGACTATAAAAATAATGCATCAAACACATCACTTGTTGCCTTCGACCGTGTTTCTAGAAACTTTAACTTTAACCTAAACAAAACATTTTTATACCCTCTGTAAGCCTCTTCCAACTAATTGAACCAAAGAGAGAGTAGCACGCTAATTTCTCCCTATTATAGAGTCGATGCTTAAGGTTCAACTGTACGACCAGTTGAGCAGCAAGATAAGTCAGACTGTTGAGCAGCAAAATGCCTGTTTATAACAAGGCTAGAATGTTCTATTATGCTCAGAAGGGAAAGTCCATTCTCTGTGTTCTGATTGGCTGAGATTCACAAGTGGCCATTTTAGTGTATAAATGTTCATTCATTCGAACAAGCACTCCTCCATGAGATGGATGCCAGTTGAGGCCAGTGTTAGTTTGATTCTATACCTATGAATTAATAACTCTTACCCTCCTCACACACCGTTTGGCAATTATTTGACAAGGAACTGCAATAAAGTTGAACCGTTTCAGAATTTGTAAAACATCCAATCACAGCAAAGCTTACATAGACATTACGCACCAAATCGTTCACCATAACACCACGTCACATTTTAAACAAAAATAAACCTTTGAGAAGAAACCAGATAAGTATTATTTTTCTTTTCACATTATACTTAAATTGTTAAATTAGACGTCAACTTATTTATGTTACTTCTCATTCATATATCTATCCCAATAATTAAACACCTAACTTTTTTCTGTTCCATTTCTTTTCCGGGGATTTCTAACAACGTGAATTAAACCGAATAATTTATTCTCTCTATCATTAAGAAAAAAAAAAGCGAAATATGCGATATATTTCTACGGTCCCTATACTAAAGTTGAACCAAACTTATTTTTCGTTTACATAAAATAAAAAAATAAAACAATTCAAGTTATGTAAAATGGTAATTTTATGAAATCACTCCAGTCTATAATTATGTGGTTTTTGGGAAGTATTATGCGTTTTTGGGGTAACACCTTCACAAACCGACCCCCCCCCCAAAAAAAAATGAGATTCTACTTTTTTTAGGCGATTACGTGTACACAGTGCTAAAATTGGCATTAAAGAAAAAATAATTTTTTTTTTAAATATCGGAAATCAGCTTCACGCATAGATTTTACATAAAATGATCCCCCATTTCCGACCCATTCAAGCGTTTTAGGACAGTTAACTAATAGTATTACTTTTATTTTTTCTTCTATGGGAGATATATTCTGTGCAGTTGGTGGGGGGGGGGGGTCGATTATATATGCTTTTACAACACCGTCAATTACGGTGAATGGTAACAACATTTAGTTAACTGTCCTAAAAAGTTAGAATGGTCCGGAAATAGAGGTATCATTTTACGTTAAATTTATATACTAAATTGATGCCACACTATAATTTGGAAACTTATTGTTTTTTGTTTTTGCTTTTTCACTAAATATTTTAGGGTGTTTACACGTAATCGCTACAAAAGTAATGGGTAATGGGGTTGTTTAGCTGATTATGTTAATCTAAAAATTTACCGTTTTTAGAGTGCTCTGATAACGATTTTGGCATTGCTAAACACTATTATACCTACCACCACCTCTAACCCTAAGTCCGGGTGTTCCCCCAAATAATCTAGCTTGAATTTAACTAACTATTATTATGGTTCAGTTGGGCTCTTAAACCAAAGAAAAACATTTTTCGAACGCACCCCTATTGTACCAAAGAGCTGAATATTCCTTTTTTAATATTATTTAACAATCTCTACGTGATTTACATTATTTTTTTTATTCCGTATTAGTAATCGAATATTTGACATAGATAATGCAATAGAGCGTAAAATAATACGAAATTTAACAAATCCTATTGAAAATAATTTAATTGCAAAATTAAATCCACAAAACAAAAATGTGCTTCTACAGAATTCGAACAAAACCTAACCACGTCCACCATGACATAACCGACTTTTGCCGATATACAACTTATGTTAGACATCCAGTGACTTTTGGCCTTGGTGAGTAGCCGACTTTTGACGAAATAAAACTTAGGTTAGGGTTCAAGTGACTTTTGGCCTTGGTGAGTAGCCGACTTTTGACGAAATAAAACTTAGGTTAGGGTTCAAGTGACTTTTGGCCTTGGTGAGTAGCCGACTTTTGACGAAATAAAACTTAGGTTAGGGTTCAAGTGACTTTTGGCCTTGGTGAGTAGCCGACTTTTGACGAAATAAAACTTAGGTTAGGGTTCAAGTGACTTTTGGCCTTGGTGAGTAGCCGACTTTTGACGAAATAAAACTTAGGTTAGGGTTCAAGTGACTTTTGGCCTTGGTGAGTAGCCGACTTTTGACGAAATAAAACTTAGGTTAGGGTTCAAGTGACTTTTGGCCTTGGTGAGTAGCCGACTTTTGACGAAATAAAACTTAGGTTAGGGTTCAAGTGACTTTTGGCCTTGGTGAGTAGCCGACTTTTGACGAAATAAAACTTAGGTTAGGGTTCAAGTGACTTTTGGCCTTGGTGAGTAGCCGACTTTTGACGAAATAAAACTTAGGTTAGGGTTCAAGTGACTTTTGGCCTTGGTGAGTAGCCGACTTTTGACGAAATAAAACTTAGGTTAGGGTTCAAGTGACTTTTGGCCTTGGTGAGTAGCCGACTTTTGACGAAATAAAACTTAGGTTAGGGTTCAAGTGACTTTTGGCCTTGGTGAGTAGCCGACTTTTGACGAAATAAAACTTAGGTTAGGGTTCAAGTGACTTTTGGCCTTGGTGAGTAGCCGACTTTTGACGAAATAAAACTTAGGTTAGGGTTCAAGTGACTTTTGGCCTTGGTGAGTAGCCGACTTTTGACGAAATAAAACTTAGGTTAGGGTTCAAGTGACTTTTGGCCTTGGTGAGTAGCCGACTTTTGACGAAATAAAACTTAGGTTAGGGTTCAAGTGACTTTTGGCCTTGGTGAGTAGCCGACTTTTGACGAAATAAAACTTAGGTTAGGGTTCAAGTGACTTTTGGCCTTGGTGAGTAGCCGACTTTTGACGAAATAAAACTTAGGTTAGGGTTCAAGTGACTTTTGGCCTAAAGCAAAACATTTCTAAAGAAGCGGTTAGAGTAATACAAAAAAACAATTCGGTTCAAATTAGTTAGAAGTAGAAAACACATAACTCACAGCAAGTTGCATCATACAGGTGAAACGCCGAAGTTAAAACTCAACAACACAAATATAGTAGACATTTTTAGGAAACTGAGGCAATTTCTATTTTTGTTCCAATACCAAGTGCTCCTTTTCGTCGATGAATACATTTTCAACTATTAAAAGCCGACCTATTGTGTAAACATTAAAAATATCCTATGTGGCCTATTTGCGTTCGGTCGGCTGTTTAATTCATTCTTTTATATTTATCCCAGACAGCGCCTGGCAACGGGTCCTGCTAGTATATATAGAAAGCTTATACAAGTTCTAAGTCTGTAATATACGGATTTAGTTAGACCAAGGATTTAAGCCCCTTGGTGGCTATAGATTAGTGTTAGGATAGTACCGCTATCACTAGGAATACAGAAAAGCAGAATGCTTTTGCATTGTTAGCAGTGGGGACTTTTTATGTGGGTGGTGTTTCTTGTGGCAGACTTATTATATAAATTGTTTTTCTTTGGCTTGCATTATATTATTAATGTTTAATACATAGTGATTTTTTTCTCTCCGTGTATAAATGACTAAAATAAACTTTTTTTGAATAGATATAACAATAATAAATGTGGCTTATCTTCACATTCTACTGCAATTTCATGGTTCATTCAATCCTCAAAAGTGAAACTGCAGTAGAGTGTAAAGGTAAGCCACATTTGTTACCATTATTGAGCTCTACCTGAAAGGATATCGAGCTCTACCTGAAAGGATATCGAGCTCTACCTGAAAGGATATCGAGCTCTACCTGAAAGGATATCGAGCTCTACCTGAAAGGATATCGAGCTCTACCTGAAAGGATATCGAGCTCTACCTGAAAGGATATCGAGCTCTAGCTGAAAGGATATCGAGCTCTACCTGAAAGGATATCGAGCTCTAGCTGAAAGGATATCGAGCTCTACCTGAAAGGATATCGAGCTCTACCTGAAAGGATATCGAGCTCTACCTGAAAAGATATTGAGCTCTACCTGAAAGGATATTGAGCTCTACCTGAAAGGATATTGAGCTCTACCTGAAAGGATATTGAGCTCTACCTGAAAGGATATTGAGCTCTACCTGAAAGGATATTGAGCTCTAGCTGAAAGGATATTGAGCTCTACCTGAAAGGATATTGAGCTCTAGCTGAAAGGATATTGAGCTCTAGCTGAAAGGATATTGAGCTCTACCTGAAAGGATATTGAGCTCTAGCTGAAAGGATATTGAGCTCTACCTGAAAGGATATTGACCTCTAGCTGAAAGGATATTGAGCTCTAGCTGAAAGGATATTGAGCTCTACCTAAGGTTTGCTATCTTCATTTGACTCGGCTTAGAGAAGTTCTCTCAGCAAAATTAACCCAAATAAACCCAGTTGTTGTAAACCTTACTTTTTAATCTCTCAAGCTCATCTTAATGTATTTTACATATGATACAACGACGACTCATTCATCTCAAAGTATCAGGTTCTTATCTTGATCTATGAGCATGTAATGCCGATTCTTTTTCAAACAGTAGAAAAACATAAAATGAAGGTGTATGTGTGTGGTGGTGGTGGGGTGGGGAGGGGTAAGAATTCGTGTCTTTACTCTGAGATTGAACAAACGTTGAGCCGTGCTTCGATATTTAGATATTTATTCAATGGCACAAATGCCTGATTATACAGAGTGGGGGAGGGGAAACAGTTGACAGTGGTTATTTTAAGTTTGTACTATTCCGAAAGTTATACTGATTTTCTTTCAAAGAAAACTGACTTATTCCTTGAACTTTTCACTAGGAGCAAAAGTGTAGTATCCGATGGCCGTATGCCTAATTTTTTCAAAGAAAACTGACTTATTCCTTGAACTTTTCACTAGGAGCAAAAGTGTAGTATCCGATGGCCGTATGCCTAATTTTTTCAAAGAAAACTGACTTATTCCTTGAACTTTTCACTAGGAGCAAAAGTGTAGTATCCGATGGCCGTATGCCTAATTTTTTCAAAGAAAACTGACTTATTCCTTGAACTTTTCACTAGGAGCAAAAGTGTAGTATCCGATGGCCGTATGCCTAATTTTTTCAAAGAAAACTGACTTATTCCTTGAACGTTTCACTAGGAGCAAAAGTGTAGTATCCGATGGCCGTATGCCTAATTTTTTCAAAGAAAACTGACTTATTCCTTGAACTTTTCACTAGGAGCAAAAGTGTAGTATCCGATGGCCGTATGCTTAATTTTTTCAAAGAAAACTGACTTATTCCTTGAACTTTTCACTAGGAGCAAAAGTGTAGTATCCGATGGCCGTATGCCTAATTTTTTCAAAGAAAACTGATTTATTCCTTGAACTTTTCACTAGGAGCAAAAGTGTAGTATCCGATGGCCGTATGCTTAATTTTTTCAAAGAAAACTGACTTATTCCTTGAACTTTTCACTAGGAGCAAAAGTGTAGTATCCGATGGCCTTATGCCTAATTTTTTCAAAGGAATAATCTCAATTATAAAATAAAATATGTTGAAATACTTTACTAGGGCGATTAATGAAAGGGGAGGTAATTGCGAACTGCATTTGATTGAACTCTTTCAAGAGCTAAAAGGACCTTTTACTTATAAGTAATTTCGATGCTACTATAGGAGAGGACCCATATCAACCCGAACGTTTACGATTGCGGTTTATGGAACAAACCGGAAACGACCGAAGCCGTTTACGATTTGAAAGTTGCAAAAAAACAAAACAAAACAAAAAATGTAAAAAGGCAGTCGACAGTAAAGCATACAAATGCAAAACCAGGTTGAGTTGAGATTCAATTTTTTAAGCCCCCCCCCCCTTCCAATTAATTAAAAATTGAAATTTTTAAAAATCCCTCTCCACCCTCCTCCCCAATAAAAGAAAAGAAATATAGTTGATTTACTTACTGATTTGAAGAAAATTATTAAACCCATTCTTAACAGAAGAATGTGAATTCACTCCAACCTTAAGCAAGGGGAAAAATGAAAATGTCAATATAAACTGATGTTCAGCGACGGCTCGGCCATTTCTAGTCTGTTTACGTAAATTGCAACCGGAAAGATTAAGATTGATATGGGTCCTTTCCTATAAAAGTACCATAATTTTTAAAATTTTTATCTGCAAATGTGATTTAAATGTTTTTTGGAAAAAAAATGAGATTCAAAATAATTAACCGGATTTCTAAATAAGAAACCGTTTCTTAATATCTCCTTGCACTAGAAATGTAATTGTCAAGAAAGATTAAAATAAAAATCTTGCATACATGATTTTTTTTTTTTTGCTAATAAAGTAATATATTTTTTTAACAAATTACCTGATCTATAACAAACAGAAATGTCTTTTGTGGCACAGTAAAATGTCCACGAAGGTCTAAAACTCTGGAAGAACTCTTGTTCAGAAAAAACTAATAAAATGATGATCCAATTGCACGAATCACTTTCTCGTCTGTTATCTCCGTTTTCTTTCTGCGTTACTGTCGTTCTATCTTGACTTTTAAAATGGGGCGGTATTCATGCATGCAAATTACTAACAACTACAAAACCACACAACTATGAGCATGCCCCTTTTCACTCTTGCAAATAGTTGCCCGACAAGCAAAACATTGCAGCTGTTTCGGATCCGGTAAGTGTGTATACATGTTTCGGATCCGGTAAGTGTGTATATATATATATTTTTTTTTTTTTTTTTTTAAATATTTTTCTAGTGTTCGCACAAATTTATTAGATTGAAGGTGGTGTTTTTGTTTTTCTTCTGGAAAGTGGGTGAACCAGAAAGTTGAGGAATATGAGTTACTTAGTGTCACTTTGTATAATTGGCTAATTTTGCTCATGTTACAAGACCATGTGTAACAAATAGAAAAGTCTTTTGTGACACAGTAAAATGTCAGTGACGGCCAAAAACCCGTGAGGAATTCTTGTTCCTAAAACACCGGCACTAAACTACAAAATTCTCGCCCAACTGTTGCACGCACCTCTCATCTGTTCACGTCCATCACTAGATTATGCAGATAAATTTAGTTGCATTAATTTATTAATTTTTATTACTTTATTATAATTCATCATAATTTATTATAATTTATTATAATTTATTATGCAGATAAACAATTCAGTTGCATTAATTTCCCTTTCTCGTACAGCTAAGCATTTGGATTCAAATAGCATTTATTTGTCAAACCATTTGTATTTGTACGAGTTTACAGCATGACGTAGATAGGAACATAAGTAGGTAGGTAGGTAGGTAGGTAGGTATGAAGCGACTACAGTATTAATAAATGAACGCTAGATTTTGATATATCAAATATAAAAAAATGCCAAAGATTTGCCTGTAAAACCAATTCAATCTGTTATTGATTCTTGCTTTTCTACAGAAACACCCTCCTCCCCGCGCCCCAATTTCTCGCTCTTCGGAATTGGAAAGCAGAGAGAAATGCTATTGACGACAAAAACAAGATTTGCTGATGAAAAAAGAACGAAAGAGAAAAAGACAAAAATATTGTTAAGTTACAAGAGAAAAGAGAAAAAAATGTCTCGGAAAATCTGGGTTAAATTTACGTAACAGTATTTTATTTTATTTATTTATTGAAGGACTAGGATGAGGGGGAAGTTGAAAGTGCTCTAGAGAACAAATAAAAACAAAAATATACACACATATTTATATATATATATATATATATATATATATATATATAATAGCTGTCTAGACTCGACGTTGCTCGGGAGTCTTTACTTTCATTTGTTTTTTTTCAACCAAGTCATTTATTTATTAAATAGAATTTTCAGAGTTAAATTTAATTACTACGGTATCGTTTGGTCATTCAAATATTAATTAAACTCAATGCTTAGAACTGTAAAGTAAAACATGACTTTCTATTCAACAGATCAACAGCTTCTAAATTCCTTAGTGTCATTAAGTAATTAAATTAAAGATAAAAAACAACACCTTATGATCCAAATGCATCTGGACTCTACTCAAGAATACGAAAACACCAATAGTTAAATGGAAAATAATTAAAGCTAAGACTAGTAAATCTTTTAACACACTGTGCTACATGTGCCTGAATGAAAAATGAGAAATTATTAGATTAAGAGATGAGAGAAGTAAACTACTTAATAAAAGAGCAAAAACTTCTATTAACTGCAAACAACAAAATATACATGCTAGAAAACATTTAAATAACCTTAGCATCCACGTGTTTTGAAATACTGGTAAGGCAAAAAAAACAAAAAAACTTCTTTTTAAATTCATCTATGACTCCAATTTGTATTCAAATGGTACATACAGGCTGAGTGAGTATACATATTTTAACGTATGACTTATTATGGGTATGCAAACATGTACCCACCCACATGCACGATGTTTTTGCATGGGCGAACCAAATGCAAGCTGCAGGCATCCATCCATCCCTCGTGAGGGATGGGTTGGGATAAAGCCCACGGGGTATTATGTATGTATACTGTAAAAATAAACCTCCCAAATGATCGTGTTAATATTAATAACTTCATAACACACATCAGACATACAACGACTATTAACAATGATGAAAAAAAGGAAGAAAGGCAGGTGAAATCCACACTGCCACGGTCATCACTGCTGCCATTACTACAGAGACGTTACAACTAATTAAGCTGCCTACCTACGATGTGCCAACAAAATAGCTGTTAGTTGCTTACATGAGGAGCTGCCATTTAAATAATCTGTTGGAAACAGAATTGGTCGACTATAGTGTTACATAAAACAAGTTCAGTGAAAAATCAGAAAGTTACAACTTTTTAATAGTTAATTATAGATTAAGAATGAAATAAAAAATTTGTCAAGAAAAAAAATAACTGGCAAAAATGATTAATAATTATCGAATACTCGACATACCGTGATCAATTGGGTCAGAACCATTACAATTACTTGTTTTTTGATTTCATTCGCAAAATCATAAACTGTGACGTCATATCTGTTCAGACATTCTTCTTGCATAACTAAAAGTAATAAGTCTC
The DNA here is from genome assembly GCA_963556195.1 of Sepiola atlantica. Taxonomy (NCBI): domain Eukaryota; kingdom Metazoa; phylum Mollusca; class Cephalopoda; order Sepiida; family Sepiolidae; genus Sepiola; species Sepiola atlantica. The sequence goes on along the minus strand of OY744531.1, from coordinate 18,917,185 downwards.
TTTGCTTCTATATTGTCATGATGAATGATATAGGAACACACTGTGTAAATTAGATGAAAAATGTCACTCTTTCTAAATTCTCAGAGACATCAAACACTATTAGAGTGGTTGAATTAACATACAGTGAGAGGACGAGAGAAATACATAGATAGCTAAGTGAGAGATAGGTGATTTTTTTTTCAGTTAATTACAATTTACAGCTAATTAGAGGAATTAAAACAGATTCCTTTTCAAAAATAACTCAATTCCAGAACTAAAGAATATATTTTAGCACATATTTTATGTCATTATGGCATATAGGAAAAAAGTCTTCAATGGATTGTGCTCTGATGAACTTGCTGCTCTGGTGCCCCCACGACGTAAATTCACTAGACCAACCCGACAATCTGCCAAATTCCATTCTGCTTTCTACTCCAAAAGCTTCTTTCCTCGTGCTGCTGGACTCTGGAACTCCCTCCCTGCTCCCTGTTTTCCTGACGGTACTGACATGCAGAAATTTAAAACTAATGTAAACAGACATCTCGCTGCACAGCTCCCAATTTAGGTAGACCCCCCCCCCAAAAAAAAACAATAACTTTCACCCTTTTTCTCAGTAGCCCCTTACGTCTACAGTGGCGGCCTGCCTTGTTTGGGGTGAACTATGTTAAAAAAAAAAAAAATACAAACATTGATTAACTCAGCTTTAGTATAAGAATTATAGATTTCAATGTAAAAATATAATTTTTATTTAATTATTTATTTTTATTGTGGTGAACTTTTGTCCGTTTTTCAATTTTTCTCGCAGACTTTTGTCATAAAACTGGTCATTGATAACAAAAATTTACTTTGTGTTAGAGAAAATATTTATTTATTAAAAAAATAAATAAATAAATAAAAAGATTCAAAATTAATGTTATGCGCTTCATTTTTCCCCCAAATCTTACAAAATATTTTATTTGCAAATATTACTGTTCAATTTTTAGAATGGGTGCAAGTCATTTTTTTTTAATGTTAGCTAAGGATAATTTGTTCTGCCTGTGATAAATTCTGAAAAAAAAAAAAATAAATAAAAAAATAAATAAAAAATTTTTTTTTTAATAATTTTTTTTTTTTAAATGGATGTATACGCTGCATTCCTCACTTAAAAAAACAATTTTACTGATTTTTATTTTAATTCTTTCTTACCAAAGTTTCACATAAGAAAATATGGTGATGTTTCTGATTGCGACGATTAAAAAAATTTTTTTTTTTTCATAACTTGTATTCACCCCAAAACAAAACAAATTACCACCGAGGCGTAAAGGATTACTGCGAATTAGAAACCAGACTTATAGGCGCATGATAAGCGGGGAGTTGTGCAGCTAGATGTCTGTTCACATTATATTTAAATTTCTGCATGTTTGGTACAGTCGGAGAAACAAATAGAAGGGAGGGAATTCCAAAGGCAAGCAGTTTGAGGAAAAAAGTTATTGAAGTAGAAAGCTTTCCGGCATATGCGGACCTCTACAGTGAAAGGGGTGAGATTTTGTCGATTTCGGGATGATTGGGGTGCATTTATGTTGAGGGAGTACAAGTACAGCAGGTTCGTCAGAGCACATTCCATTGAAATACTTGTAAAACACGCGCAAGGATGCAACATTGCATGGAGAGGGGATGGAGCTTGGTAGACAGTGTGGGACCTATTAGATTAGATGTTCTTTTTTGTACCTTGTCTAAGCGGGAGATACTGGTGGTTGGTGCACCAGCCCAAATATGGTAAGAATACTCCATGCATTGGCGAATGGTGGCTTTGAAGAGGTATATGGAAACTGGCAGGTGTGAAAAGTTTTCTAGCCCAGTAAAGGGAACCCATCTTCTTTGCAGAAGACTTGACAGTATATTCTATGTATTTGTTCCAATTCATGTTACCTGTGAATGTTAGACCGAGGAGAATTCTAACGAGAAAAATATCAGGGAAACCAATGCCAACAATAGAATCATCTGTATGATAAGATTTGAATTAATGAATTACTTCCATTGTCGCTTATACGGCATAATCACGTTGACACACCGGTTCCCGATAGATCACTGAAGTTAAGCGACATTGAGCCTGGTCAGTGCTAAATGGGTGACCATATGGGAATACCAGATGCTGTATGTGCTCTCCGCTTATCCCGGCATTGTTTTTAAGTCGTCCTTGATTTCTCCTTGCCACTGGATTCAAGCAGTGTCGATTCAGGAGAGGTATGGTTCGCTATTGTGCCACTCTTGCTTCACAGTTATATGTGCAGCTACTCTTACAGGGAGTATCCATTGTCTCCAAGACTGAACGGAGGCCATGACATTTTGAAGATGATTTAAGAGAAAAATAAAGCCAACTTCACTTTTCACAAAATTATTGTGGATTTCCTAATCCCAGGGTTCTTTTACAGAAATTGTGAATATAAAAAAAAAAGGAGTATGGTTAGCATGTTTGACACCCGGGTGAGAATAAACTTTACCCTAAGCCCTTATATCTTTGTCAATTTATGTCATCAGGTACCATAGTTCATTTTTAATCATCAATATTAAACAATATTGATGATGTTTACTGCATTGCGAATATTATTAGACAGTTGACATTATTTCAATTCGGTAGTTTTTTGTTGCTGGGCCTTTTTTGCCTTCACTTGTTAACTGAATTACTGTTTCATTTTAACCAGATATTTTACACTTTTTTTAATTTTTTTATTTTTACTCTTATCTCGCCAGGCAACTAGCATATACAATTTTGCTTAACAACTCAACGTTTTTTCATTTATTTAATTTTGGTTGGTTTTGTAATGCAGTCATGATATGAAAAAATAAAAATAAAATAGAATGTTGGGAGGCCATATGTTAAACCAGGCAAGAGGTGGAAGTTAACTTTCAAACATTTTCTTTTCTTTTTTTTTTTTTGCTACTCCGCGTTAAACTAATTAAAATCAAATTTACGACAAACAATCGTCCCACAATAATAAAAAAACTTTTTCCAAAAAAAAAACAAAACTAAATCTCAAATTTTTCCATAAATAACAAAAATGTGTAAGTCGATTTTCCTAACAAACGCCCACTTGAAAAATTATGCGCGTGTGTGTTCATATTAGGATACACATATATGCATACATGTTTGTATGTGTGCCTATGTCTCTATTAACACGTCTATGTATGTATGTATATATATATATATGAGAAAGGAAGGATGAAGGTAATCCGACGTGATGGGAAATGAAAAAGGAAAAACCAAAAAGGATGTTTTTTTTTTTTAATATATATTCATCAACGTTTCGTCTTTATTTTCCATGCTACTGACTTCACTAAGCCTGGGCCCCGGTCCTACTGCTCCCAGCAGTGGCTACTACTTGATCCCATCAACCCATCATGTAAACCCAATATTTTCACGTACTTGCAGGACATTTTTCTTAATATTATCATCCTGAAGAAGTCTTAAAAATAAAGACGAAACATTGATGAATATATTAAAAAAAAACATCCTTTTTGGTTTTTCCTTTTTCATTTCCCATATATATATATATATATATATATATATAGTACATGTATTGTATTAGTTTCTGTAGATGTAAATCCGTTGAAACTCAAGTGCTTATAAAAAGTGCTCAATAACAAGTAGAGCTGTTCTTAAGTATAATTTTTTCTTTATACAAACATTATTGGTTACATATGTGCATACATGTTTCGGTTGTACTCTTCAGAGAGTCAACCTCTTCAGCCCATAGAAGACGGAGAAATCGACTTCTGTCTTCTATGGTCTGAAGAGGTTGACTCTCTGAAGAGTACAACCGAAACATGTATGCACATATGTAACCAATAATGTTTGTATAAAGAAAAATTCATACTATATATATATATATATATATATATATATATATCAGGTTGGAAAAAAAGTAATGTCGTTTTTGTCCAACACATTTATTTCATCTGAAACATTCACATTAAGGCATTTTTAATCTTTACAATAATTCCCTTCATTTTCTATGACGTCTGTCCAATGATCAACTAGCTTCTTGATACCTTCTTCAAAAAATTTCTGATTTTTGAGAGAAAAACAAATTTAGGTCATTTTTGAGTTGGTCGTCATTTTCATAAATGTTATTGTTTAAGTGATGCTGCAACGACCGGAAAAGATGGTAGTCGGATGGAGCAATGTCAGGTGAATAAGGTGGATGAGGCAAAACTTCCCAATGTCCTTTTCCTGGAGTAGTTTTGCTGTGTGAGGTTTCGCGTTATCATGCTGAAGCACTACACCCTTCCTATTGAGTAATGCTGGTCGTTTTTTTGATAGAGCAATTTTTAGATCATTCAGCTGCGAACAATATTTTGCTGCTGTGATTGTTTGATTATGCTCTAGTAACTCATAATGAATCAGTCCTCTCATGTCCCACCATAAAGAGAGCATAACCTTGTTTGGGTGTAGTCCTTGTTTTCGAACAGGCTGTAAACTTTAGTTTCGGTCTAACCATTGTCTTTTGCATTGGGTATTCTTGTAAAGAACCCATTTTTATCTCCAGTCACAATTCTTTGCAAAAATGGTTCTCGATGATTCCTGGAAAGCAAAGATGTGCAAACAGTCAATCTTTGATTTCGTTAAGCGTCAGTCAAATCGTGGGGAACCCAGAGTTCAAGTTTTGAAACTTTTCCTAACTCGTAGAGGCATGAAATAATTGTGGTATGGGTTGTATTGAATTGTTGAGCTAATTCTCTCTAGTTAACTTTGGATTGGCCTCCATGGCGTCTTTATCAATTGATTTTGGCTTTCCCCGAACGTCGCCGATCTGACAGGTTAAAGTCTCCAGAAGAAAATTTTGCAAGCCACCGTTGACATTTTCGATCATTCAGAGCATTTATCCCCTAGACAGTTCCAATATTCCTTGTAGCTTCTGCAGCTGAGTTTCCTTTTTTGAATTCATAGAGCATGCAATGTCTCAGATGCTCCTCACTAATATCCATTTTTTGACGGCTGAGACCGTTAAACTTAATATTTTCCAACTAATTACTATATCTGAAAGGCAAAGCAAGATATTAAGACACCAATTCACCAAATAATCTAGATCTGTGTACAACTTAGGAGGCTGCAAAGTGATGAAGTAAAAAATACATTACTTTCTTTCCAACCTGATCATATATATATAAGAAATGTGTGTGATAAAAAAATATATTTCTATGTATATGATTCACTCCTAAACTAATCAACCGATCATTATGAAATATATATTCTAGGCAACACAGTGAATTATGTTGGCATTTTATTTTTTATTTTTTGTACATTTTACCATTCAAGGGGTGTCCCCCTCCCAATATTTTTTTTAAATAAGCGAGTTACAAAAAATTTAATAGAGAAAAGAAATGCTCTACATCAGATTTTGAGGCATTATGTAACTTCAATAATGTGAAGAGTAAACTGCTAAACTAATGAATTCATTGTGGATTATGGTATACGTATTCTAGGAAACATGGTCAGTAATATTGGCACGTTTTTTTGTTGTAAACTTTTTCATTTAGGAGGTGTGCCCCTGATACCTCACTCTACCCTGCTCCCCCAAAGAAAAAATTATAAGTAAAAACTAATGCCATATGTATTGCTTATACCCGAACTGTAACGGGCATTTTGCTAGCATATATGCATATACGAATCCTGTCTAAAACGTATCCGATCTTAGGCCAGAAAAAATATTTCAAATATGAGGAAAGATGGCGTCCTAAGGAGATTCTTTCCGCGTGTGAAGGGTTTTTCTTTGTTTTTTTCTTTGTTTTTACCCACAATGACTAGAGAAGAGATAATGCGAAACGCAACGACAGAGATAAACACCATTCCAAAAGAAGACTACCAGAGGTGTTTCCGGCAGTAGATGGATCGGTGGGCGAAGTGTGTGCAAGCACAAGGAGCCTACTTTGAAGGGGATTAGAGTCTGAACCCAGTCACGTATTTGAAATATTTTTTCTGGCCTAAGTTCGGATACTTTTTAGACAGGCCTCGTATATATATATATATATATATATATATATATATATATAACTAAATTGTAGACATGTGGTCAACTAGTTACCACGCGTCCTTGATCCGATGTCTACAAACTTGGATTTGCATGAGCTCAATTACAAATATTGAACATTCTTTCCTGCAAATATAGCAAATGATACAACTATATTAATATAGTTTTTTTTTGTTTCATTTTACTTCACTCGAAGTTCTCAGAAATTAAGGGGCTCCCTTCTCTTGGGGCTAACACTTGATCTCTATATGAGATACATAGAGATTCGAATATTTCATTATAGTTCTCCTTTACCTGTCAAACATTGAGTTAGTAAAGAAGTTAACATTCATTTTCCTCTCCCCCAATTGACCAGTTAACTATGTTATAGTATATCTCTTGGTCTTACCAGATTCTAGGACAAGAATTCATCTAGTCTGGTGGAGTATCTAGCTAAGTGCTGTTACTTGAGGTAACATTCCTTGGAGAAGGTGCACTATTCCTTGTATGAGCAAGTGTATAGCCGTGTCGAGGGGATCTTATTTGGGCTTCGAATATATGTGTGTGCATAAATATATATTCCCGAAACAGTTTTTCATGGTAAACAACTGATGATCCCTTAAAATAGTGTTAGAAATAAACTAATATAATAACTGTAAAAAATAAATTGACTTACATGAGTGATTTTCCACTGGAAGACTTGGGACTATAAGGTTTTTTTTTTGGTTTTTTTAAATATAGTTTTAATGGTTGAGAAACCTCCGAGACTATATATATATTTATATATGTATTACAGAACATCACAACATCGGTACCGTCGGTTTCAAATTCAAACAAAGGGGGCCTATACTTGGTCTTCTTTACCAGATTCTTCAACCTCTGTTTATGTCTGCCTTTCCATAGGGTGAACCAAAAATAGGTGAACAGTGAATTATGACGTATTTAATTAATATAGATCTAGCTGTTGTAAACAGTGCAGCAGAAACCCTATTCAACCTATAAAGCGCCTACTTTTGGCTCACCATATATGTGTATATAATTTTTTAAAAAAAATTAATTTAAATATACAAGTACATAAATATATAAATAAATTAAAAAATTTTTTTATCTCCCGCCATTTTTTTTCTCCCGTTAAAACTATAGACTAAAATAATAAAACAATCTAAAATACAACAACAACAGCAACAACATAGCAAATGAAAACTAACCCCTGACGATGATCACGAAGATCGGAAGAGATGGACCTAAAGACACCATACTCCACCAATTACCGCCAGAAATATGAAAGACGGTTCACAGAGTTGAAAAGACAATTTTAAAAAAAATACAGACCTGCATCGATAATTATTTGCGGACAAAACATACATACGTATGTAGAGTAAGAAATCGCTAATGAGAAACAATGCTGTATGGGTCTAAAGTCGAGAATCCGTCGAATATATTGTCATGATACGAAGAAACAGTTATCTGCAAATGACTACAGTTGCTCCCCACTTTGTGAGTTGAGCTCTCTAGTAAGGGAATAAACGATTGCCATTTAGTGCAAGGCGTAACTCTCCATAAAAAAAAAATCGAGAACTCTTGGCAATCGGGAATGTAAATGTAAAAATATATGAACATTATAATTTCTATTACTATAGCATTGGAGTAAAATGCCTGATGAGAGTCTGATGATCAAGCGGTCAGGTTTCGAATCTCAGAGTGAAATCACCCATCACATCTTGTCACACTGGAGAGCGATGATACGGCAAAACAGTTGTCTGTAGTTCGTGTGTGTGTGTACGTGTGTGTGCGTGAAAAATTGTTAACGTGCAAGTTGGACTCGGTTTTCTCGTGACATAAATTCTGTTTTTAAGTAAAATAAAAATGTCATCTGGCAGAAATATTAGAAACTCTGAAACTTGGAACCAAATTCTTTTAAGCGTTTGAAACTACAACAACTGCCCATCTGGTAAAACGGATTTCTAATGCCAAGCATCTTGGCATAAAATTGATTAACTCACATTTTAAAATACCTAATAAAAGCCAGGGATTCATTGTAGTCATTTTGTTTCCTCAGATCTTTCAACTAACATTCATCATCATTATTATTATCATTATGTTGCCCTATTCCCCATTTTATAATAAAGGCCAATGTGTATTTATTTGTATATTTATTATATACATATATAAACAAATATATGTATTTCCTTGCTGTTAGCAAAAGTTAGCAAGTAAAAAAAACATGCCTTTTCCTACCTGGACGAAACCATTTTCAAGTAGTGAAAGGAATCAAGTAAGCAAATAGCAAGTCAGACGACCACATCAAACTTACCCCGCCGCCTGAAATGAATTCAGAAAGACATCCTTCACTCTATAATAAAAAAAGTCAACGGTGGAGGTTTTTTTATTTTTACTTTAGGTCATCAGAAATGATTATTTATATATGAATAATTCAATTACTAACGTAATTACTAATAATATATCTAGATAAATAGGGAGTGCGAACACTGACGAAGCATAATTTTTTTCCTGTCATTTTTTTTTATAGAGGGTGTACACTAGTATCAAATAATTAATAAAAACCTGGTGTTCATTTTAGTAAATTTTCTCCATTTCATCTCATTTAGTCAAACTTAATTTTTTATTTATTTATTTTATTTTTTTTATTTTTTTTAAACTCTTCCCATTCCTATCTCATTTCAGACACTTCGACAGCGAAAGTATTTCTACAAACTGCCAGCAAGACATATTGAAATTCCATCTCGTAGGGCTCATTCTTCAAGTGTGACGTTATTCCTCCTATTATGGTACGATCTTCAATCTCTTTGTTTGGAGGAGGTCCATCTTTCCGATTGGTCAGAGTTATCATACACAAAGTTCTTGAAAGAAAAACATTGCTAGTATTATAACACGAACATACATTAGTTGTGATACTGCATACTTCCGCCTGACAACGTAAGGATGGACCAAAATCTTATCTGGGCCTTACTTCTCCATCTTGTATGAAGTATTCCCCAAATTATCCATGGAAACGTTGCTAAGTCAAAAATTATCTGATTAGGCTAAAATATTGCATGGTGGTTACTGTTACCAAAGAGCATCAGATCCATACAACAAATTTGATAAAATCGGAAATTGAAATTCCATAAAAATTTCGACGATGACCGAACTTTTCAATGTCAACGGTCAAGGGCATAAAAGATGCGGGACTGCATTGGCTACAATATGGGCTAAGTAGCAAGTCTCTACGATGGACTGAACCAGAGATACTGCCATAAATATTACTTTTTCTAACTTTGAGTATTATTTACCTCCTCTTCAGGAGGTTAGGCACAAGGCCAGTTTTATCTTACTCCCACAAGGTAAGATGTGACCCAAGGTCGGGGTCGGGAAAGTGGGGCTTGAAAAGCCAGCGCCCAAGAAGGTGACCACTCTGGCCATTAAAAATTGTCTGGGCAGCCCCGTCGGCATTCCCGGGTAGGGGCGCCTCAGACAGTAAGCAATAAACTTACTCCTCTCCAAAGAGGGGAGGCGAAGCCTGGGAGGGTGGACCTCCTAGAACTGCACAGGACAGACCCATAGACCGGCGTAAATCAAGCCCCGAAGGCCAAGACAATACCAGTCTATGGGGTGCAGTATCCATCGGAACAGATACTACACTTTGATCTTGGCCAACTTTGAGTATTGATTTACTCCTCTCCAGGAGTTAGGCACAAGGCCAGTTTTTATCTTACTCCCACAAGTAAGATGTGACCCAAGGTCGGGTCGGGAAAGTGGGGTTTAAAAATTGCCTGGGTAGCCCCGTCGGCATTCCCCGGTAGGGGCGCCTCAGACAGTAAGCAATAAACTTACTCCTCCCCAAAGAGGGGAGGCGAAGCCTGGGAGGGTGGACCTCCTAGAACTGCACAGGACAGACCCATAGACTGGCATAAATCAAGCCCCGAAGGCCAAGACGATACCAGTCTATGGGGTGCAGTATCCATCGGAACAGATACTACACTTTGATCTTAGCCAAAAGGCCAAGTAACGTTCTGGAGTAGCCAATGACAAAAGAGGTGAAATCAAGATGAAGGAAGGGGGGGGGGGGCGTGTGTGTGCATGCATGTGTGAAGAGGGCAGCGCAAAAACAACAACTAAAAACAACTTTAAAAGAAAGACACTGAGTGCACATGTGGGGGGGGTGGGGGGTGCAGGAAGTCATTCTTTGATTAAACAAGTGTCATCTAACTCCCTTACTACCATGAACCGTTTGAAGTCTTCAGGGCAAAATTGACATTTTCAGAGTGAACTGTCATAAGAGGGAAAAGGAAGGCAAGGCAAGACGGAGAGATAAAGAGAGAAAAAAAAAACAGAAGAGAAAGAAAGAAAAAGAGAGAAATAGAAAGAAATAAAATCCAGCCTAATATCGACGAAAAAATAAGGAGGTAAGGCTCTAGCGATTTTGGCAGAAATCAGATTTTGACCAAAAAGTGGCGAACTAGCATCCATAGGAGGTTCTAGCGATTTAAGCGAAAATCCGCTTTTTTTTTTTTTTAAATATAAAAAGAGGCAGAATTCTGCTAAAAAAAGTAGAGAACTCACATCTCTGAAACGAATACAGTAAATAAACATTCACTCGAAAAGCTTAATTAATTAAATTGTAATTACTCTCTTCTGTTTACAAAAATTCTCTAGGGCGGGCGGACAGACAGACAGACAGACAGACAGACAGACAGAGAAGGTGCTCGTTATATTATAAGTATAAATTATATTTATAAAAAGGCGGAATTCTGCTAAAAAAGCAGAGAACTCACATCTCTGAAACAAATACAGTAAATAAACATTCATAATATGAATGTGTCGAGGGATGGGTATTCTAGTACTTATATCAACTTGAACAGACCAAACGTCCTGTCCAATGATCGAGAATGTAAAAAGTTTGCAGGTAACCAGACACAGATTTCAGCAGGATAAGTTTTGACTGAAGTTGATTTCATTGACTGAAGTTCATAGCAATTTGTTTTATTTGCTTGACTTGTGTTATTTGCTAATGTCAAGTGTTAAATGAACCATAAGTAAAGAAAAGGCTCTACTTGAGCAACCAAACAAATAAATATAAAATAAGGAGAAAACTAGTCAAGAACTGAGCTGTAAAAATATAATATAAATTTTGTCTTCTACAAAACAAAGAATTTTTTAAACACACTTTTTTTTTTATTACTTCCGGTGTCAGTCTTGTCTCCATGAAAATAGTAACTACATTTCCATTCTGTTCTTGCAAAATAATTTGAAATCAACCTAAGAATTCACAAGCTAGTTAATTTGTCATTCAGAATATACAGGGTGATTCATAAGTCACTTAGCTATTTAAAATGATTACCATATGAAGCACAAACATACTATGAACTTTTGATAATTGTTATCTTACTCTCTAATTACTGCTATTTGTTATTTTCAATTTGTTCGTTTATATATTTGTTTCTATATATATCCATTTTTATTTATTTAAATTTGTAAATCATCATATGTGCTTTTATTTTCAGGCAGTATGTCATTTACAATTGAAGAGCGAATTTTTATTGTTATTCATATGGCCAAATTTGATGAATCTCCCACACCTGTTGAAAGGCAATGGAAACGTGATGTGAACAGAAAGCTACTTTCGCACAACACTCAATCAAATATGCTACAAAGAGTCGTAAATTCTTTGCAAAAAAAGAATGGAGCTATGCATGCAGAACGAAGGTGGACATTTTGAAAATTTGCTGTAATTTTAAACTCCCATAAATGAATTTGTTGAATAAACTTTGTTTTGTATTACCGTATATTTTAACTCTAGAATTTCAAAAATAAATAGCTAAGTGACTTATGAATCACCCTGTATATATTTTCAAGGGAAGTCATTCTGAATTACAAATTTTTTTTTTTACATTATACATTTTATTATTAACTAAACTTAACAACAATCTCTGGCAAGTTAGTGAGAGAAAGAGAATTGAACCTCCATATTTGTGGAAGAGACAGTTCTTGGAATCTGCATGGAAAGTGAAAATAAATGTCTTAGACTTCTTCAGCATCAGCAGGTGAATGGTAGAGAAAGTCAGAAAGGAATTGAAAAATTCAGGATTCGACTGAGGTGAAATCAGAGAAAAACGTATGATCGAAGATCTGACGCTATGAGAATGCCAGAGTCCCAGAAGGTGACACAACCACATTTCATCCTTGTTGTCATCAGGCTGAACACCGATGGCTACGTCCATGTTCTGAGCGAAGGAGTGAAACCCTAGATCGACCAGGTAGCTGCAAGTAGGCCGTACTTGTGACAGCAAGACTCAGTGCCCTGCCATACCAGCCAGAAGACTCAGGTCTGGCTGACAGTGAACTTAATTGACTGCAGTTCACCTGACATCTGACCTCCCAGCTGGCCCGACTGCAACCCTAACGTAGATATAATTATTAATGACAATATATGTATTAGTATATACAAGCAGTGCCTTTTTTACTTTGTAGTCTTTTTAAAAGATTCAGCTCGATGATTGTCAATCAGTAACAACAGAGCATATATAAGTCAGATTCATTTTATATTCCAATAACCATGTTTTTATTTTATTATTTGGTTTCACCCAAAAATTAACCACTGTATAGTGTAGGTTTTTTTTCAAGACACTTTAATCCAAGAACTTTTTACTCTTTGTGAATTTTTCTGATGATTTTGTAGTGTTGCAGAGACGATATTGACATAAAAATGTTGTTTGGCTCACGACAAATGAAACGGACCGTAAAAAATATATCACAGAAATGTTATGTTTTTTGGAAATGTGAAAAAATAAAAATAAAAACATGGTTATTGGAATATAAAATAAACCTTACTTATATATATATATATATATATATATATATATATATATATATGGTAAAATGAAAAAGGAAAACCAAAAACTGGATGTTTTTTTATGTGTACATCAACGTTTCGTCTTTATTTATAAGACTTCATCAGGATGATGATATAGGGAAAAGATATCATGCAAGCACGGATACATGTAGGGTAGACATGTTGGGAAGAAAAATAAAATAAAATGAAAAATAAAGAAACGATTAAATGAACATAAAAGGGATATAAAAAACAACAACCCTCTTAGTGCACTTTTCTCCCATGCTCTAGAATATGGTCATGCATTCAAATTTGAACAAGCCAAAATCACTAAACACATCCACAACAAATCTCGGCGAAGATTATTGGAAACTGCACTCATCACATCCTCCACTACTATCAAGCAGCGAAATGGTTTCTTTAACCTATCACCCTTAATAAGCAAGATCATCCTCACAGAACAAAGTCTTTTGCCTGATCATGGCTAACTTTTATTTTCATCTCTAACCTTATGACACTCTTCCATTCACCCACACCCTTCCCTTTTCTCCCTGAATCTTCTCTTATTTTTCCTCATTTTTTTCCCTCACATTTTTAATACTACAGTCCAAATAAACTTTCTCATGTTCCAAATATTTCAAATATATTCCTCACCCACCCTTTCAATCACCCCCCTCCCCCACCCACTCCAATCCCTCACTCATTGCTATCATTTTCCAAATATTTCAAATATTTCACACCCTATCACGACAAATCCTCCCTCTTCCCCCTCTCATCCATTTTCTCCCATACCTTTTCTTAAATTCCCTCATTTTCTTCAAACGCTCTCTAAGACTATAACTTTCGCCCATCCACCAAAATCACAGCCCCCCCCCCCTCCCTCTCTACCCATCCCCATTTCCCTGCATACACCCCACACACACAAACATTCCAACTCACTCTTCCCCTTCAATCTCGACCACAGCCATCTGGTCAAACACCCCCTCCCCCTTTTCCTCCAATCTCTCTCTGCCATCCATTTTACCCCTGCTCATCCCCCACCTCTTTCTCTCATCGCCAGCCACAGTAGTCCTTGCTCCCTCCACCCTTCCCCTTTTTTCTCCCACTCATTTTTCATTCTCTAACAAGTACGGACGTCCAGCTAGACGCTGCCATTATTTTTCATTTTATTTTATTTTTCTTCCCAACATGTCTACCCTACATGTATCCGTGCTTGCATGATATCTTTTCCCTATATCATCATCCTGATGAAGTCTTATAAATAAAGACGAAACGTTGATGTACACATAAAAAAACATCCAGTTTTTGGTTTTCCTTTTTCATTTTACCATCACGTCGGATTACCTTCATCCTTCTATTCCCATATATATATATATATACACACACACACACACACACACACACATAGTAAACAGCTGATGATCCCCGTTTTAATATTTCACGCTTAAGTTAAGGTCCCCTGTTTTTGTTTCACTGTTAAATACTGTAATCCCCTTTTTGTTTTACTTATGAACTTTCCAACGAATGCCAAGTCTGCGATATCTTGGATTTAGTTAGTTTCTCTGGGAATTTAAACTGCATTTTCCTTTTTTCTTACTTTTGTTTAAAATGACTCAAAGCTTCTTTAGACTAATATATATATATATATATATATATATATGGCTTTCTGTTTCTGTTTTGAGTGACAAAAAAGAGTACCTTCCTGTAGTTATATGGCTACTATAGATTTTACAAATGAATGAATGTGAGGAAAAAAAAGGATTATGTTACACTAACACAGCAAATCTGAAGAACTGCCATTCTTGAAAATCAACATATGTTATCCTGATATTTATATAGACTGAAAAAAACAAAAAAAAACAAACAAAAAAAAACAGAAAATAAAAAATAGCTGGCATTGAAATAGAACTCGTAACAACTTTAGCTGTCAAAGTAACCCCTTTTTGTACACGTGTGAATAGGCTATCAAAAAATCTTACCAATGAATATAAAACAAAGATATTTGCATTTTTCCCCACAATGTATTCTGCATCTCAGTAAACACGCACGAACACACACAAATGTACAGACAAACAAAGATGGCTGCCAATATTGAGCTTGGTACGCACTTGATGAAGTTGCTTTATCGGCCAATTGTGTGGCTGGTATGAATTATATTACAGTTAATTCACTACTCTCGAATCTGATATAATTAAGTGAGTGTTTTGAACAAATACAGGATATGGGAAAGACTATCATTGATCCAGAAATTTGGACTTTTGTGAGTGATTCCTGCTCACCTGATATTGCACAACAGAAATCGACGTTTGTATTTATTTTTGTGTATATGATCATCAGGGAAAGCAATAAAAAAAAAAACGAAAAACGAAAGAAAAAAAACAAAAACAAAATCAATTGATTTAAAGTAGTAAAAAAAATAAAAAATAAAAATCTGGATCAATAGTAAAACAATATGAATTTCATTTTCAGTTAATATAAAATAAAACAAATGAAGCCCAGAATTCTGATTGTAACCAAGCACATGTAAACAATTATCCAGAAAAGTGAGTTTGGTGTTTTCATAAAAAGATGGTGAGGATTTGAAAACCGGACCAGCATGAAAGAAAAAACAGGAAATGACTGCAAACAATCAATTGTGACTTGTGCAGAAAAAGAAAAAGAAAAAAAAAGCATTCCACACCTGCATATAAACCAACTTGATTATCCATGCATATCAGATTCTGGAAGCTAACTGCCTGCAAGATCGGACAGATCTTTTGTACGCATGCATATTCATTTCCGAATGTATTATTGGTAAAACGCATGCGCACACGTGTAAACTGTACATTGTCAAATGGTTGCTGATGCATTCAAAACGTTGTACGCGTTTTGTTTCAGGTGAGCGCGTCAATAATTCACCACACGCCCACCTTATTTCATGACCTCGATTAAGAAGTCAGATAAGCATAGATGAAACGCAGTTTGGTTTTATGTCTGGGTAAAATTGTTGTATAATGGATGGATGTATGTGAAGAACGATTACATCAGCTAGTATGGATTTGGTATCTAGGTGGACCAGTGCAAGTTATCTTGACACGAATATCTGGGGAACAAGTCTGCTCTAAGACTAAAAATATAAACAAGCCTGAACTCAGAGATCAGAGGAAGGTCAAATAGGTGTGTTGTGACAGGTTCAGTGTCCCCCTTTGAAGCAATTACATCACAATCGTGGGAATGAGAAAAGAAAGATTTTTAAGTCAGTCCGTCTTTTAGGAACGTGGTGCACGGATGCAATATCGAGATGTAATTCAAAAAAAGGAAAATGAGAATTTACTTCCTAAATGAGTTGATAGCGACTGGTATGCCCCTTTCTTCCTATCCACGTAACTAAGTAGAATTAAGTTAAGAACAATTTGGCCTCTCTCAAATTTAATGAATGTGTGACTTTTATTCGTATGACGAGAAAATCTCTCCCAAATAAAGACCAGTTTAAATTCTCCGCCGGGCTCGCTTTTTTCTTCTCTGCATGAAAAGTTTTGATTACAGACACTAGATGATGATGGCTACGAGATGCGGCCCACTACGACGATGACGACACGAAAGGCAGCACACTGGACAATGATGATGGCGCTGGGCGTCAGTATACAAAAAGAGAATAGTATACAAGGAGACTGAAGTAAGTGCCGATTGATCTAAAAAGAACTGATTTTGATAAACGAGCATGTAACAAAATACCAATGATGCTATTTATCCTGAGACAAATGCAAGAGTAGTATCTTGTTAAGAAGAGGAACCTGTATTTTGCTTTTGTGGATTTGGAGTAAGCTTAAACCGAATATGATGATAGGCCTGGTCTTGTACTGTAGGATTAGGACGAAGACTCAAGATAGTGAAACAGTGTCTTCTAGCCAGCAAAGAACACAAATTCTAGAACAACACTTCACACGGGACTCGATTCCCAGTATGCCGTAACACCAACACTTCACACGGGACTCGATTCCCTGTGCATCATAAAAATAGACTTACACATAAATTCCGATGTGGTCAGACCGAGACCCAAAAGTCAGCTCCGCAACGACTCAAAACCGGCTCTTTATGTCTCCTTCCTAGACCGAAGTCTTGGGCGCAAAATTTAAATCTCTTATTTGCAACAGAGTTATGGCCGCCACTCTGGAGAAATCATTTGAAGAGTCGTCAGGCTCTGACTAATGTGCATCTGTTCCCACAGGAACTGGAAATGTAGGGGATGTGTGGGGTACCTGCAGTGGGTGTTCAAAAGTGATGGGAGACGGACGTTAATCAGGTCGTTACATGAAAGTGTTTTAACATCAATTCCATATGAAATTTTAGTACATTATTTACCTTCTTAAGATATGCTAAAAATAGAAAAAAAAAAAAAAATGGAGAAAACATTACAAATGAATAAGGAATAACAACAGACAGGAGAAAGAAAAGAAAAAAGAGTAAAGCATGAAATTGATTTTTATTGGTATATTAGATGTGTTTATGATATATATCTCATTTAAATACTATACAACAGTGTCTGTTGGGAATACCAGGGTTTCATAAATCTGGTCATCCTGGATTTAGAAGAATGCCCAGATTGATGAAACCCGGGTATCCCAACAGACACTAATGTGTAGTACTTAAATAAAATAATTTATATTAGCTCTTGTAGAATCAATGATCGAGCACTATGTTTTTGTTCAACTAACTTGTGATGCATGATTATATATATATATATATATATATATATATATATATATATATATATATATAACCGTACATATTTCCAGGCAAGGCGTCATAGTCCGGAGGTAAAACGCCAGACTATAGACATCAATATCTTGTCTAAGCCATTCTGATGACTGCTGAAACACGTAGTTATGGATTACTTTTATGTATGTATAAAATAAATATATATATATGCAAGCTTCATTGAAGACCACGGAGGAAGGGAGGAAGGGGAAGGGAGGAAGGGGAAGGGAGGAAGAGGGGGAAGGGAGGAAGAGGGGGAAGGGAGGAAGAGGGAGCAGGACAGGGAAAGAGAGTATGCTCAAATCCTTTGAATTTGTTCAACTCTAAAGTATGATCAGCAACCAATGCTAAAGTCAAGAAATTACATATTTAATAATACAACAAATACTGACCCAATGAGTCACGGATGGTCTAGTGTCTGTTAAAATGATTTTTTTCAAATAAATTTTCTCGCATTTGATTGGATTAGATCTATGTCCTCACTTCATGCTGCGTTTTTTTTTTATAATCTTTTTTTTTTTCTTCTGCTATTTTTATTTAACCTTAAATGTGTTGCTGATTTCATCTTTTACAGTCGAGCGCCATTTGCTGCTGCCAAAGTCTGCTTCTTGACATTGGCCACATGTTCTTATCAGAATATGATGATAATACGAAAATACACATTTCTTTTCTCTATTTAAAATACAGGATAAAACAAAAACTCGTTCAGGATTAATTGAAAATAGGTAATAATTACTATTACCAACATAAATTATTTTACAAGAATTTGGTTTACAAGAATTTCTCAACTGTATGTTGAGAAATTAGTCAAAAACAAATTATTTTGCTTTACAAATTATTTTGCATTAAAAAAATTTTTTAAGTTTAAAATAAGTTTTAAACCAATTTATTTTCTGTAAATAGTGATTGAGTAAAATAATCCGCAGTAGCCATTTTGATTCTGAACGGGAAGTAATTACATAACTGGAGCAGAAGCGAGTCAGGGTTGAATATTTGGCTTCTGCATTTTTGGCCTTTACTCGCTTCAGCGACTTAGTTTCTGTTGAAAATAAAAAATGGCTACCGCGAATTATTTTACTCAATCACTATTTACGGTAAAGAAAGTGGGCTCCCTCTACCGTGCCAGAAAACTTCTCACACGTGACAGTATCCTATATCTCTACAAAACTACCATTCGCCCATGCATAGAGTACTGTTGTCACATCTGGGCTGGTGCACCATCCACAAGTCTCTTTTTCTCTCTTAGACAAGGTCCAAAAAAAGAGTCTCTAATCTAATAGGCCCCTCACTATGCATCAAACTCCAGCCCCTGTCCCATCGCCGCAATGTTGCATCCTTGTGTTTGTTTTACAAGTACTTCAATGAAATGTGCTCCGATCAACTTTCGACATAAAAACACTCGACCAACCCAACAATCAGTTAAATCCCATTCAGTCACTGTGGAGGTCCCCAGATGCCGGAGAGTCTTCTACTCCAATAGCTTCTTTCCTAGAACTTCTGGCCTTTGGAACTCCCTCCCTGCTCCCTGTTTCCCCGACTGTACCGACATGCAAAAATTTAAAACTAATGTGAACAAGCATCTCGCTACACAGCCTCCAATTTAGGATGATCCGCTAAACTTTCACCCTAATTCTCAGTAGCCCCTTACGTCTACGAGGGCAACTTGCCTTGTTTGGGGGAAACTAAGTTAAAAAAAAAGAAAAAAAAAAAAGTAAATTGGCTTAAAACTTTTTAAATATTAAATATCGATTTCTTTTAACGCAAATAGGTCACAAATGAGTAGGTAAACCAAAATAAATTGTTTTTGACTAATTTTCTAACTGTATTTCCTTTAAAATAATTTATGTCGGTAATAGTAATGATTACATATTTTCAAAGGGAGGACGAAAAGGGACGGGGGAGGGGACGAGTACTACTGGTGAGCTCTTCTGGATCTCCGGCACAGGGTAGGTTAATAACCAAGTAAACAATCCCTAATTTCGCCCTCACCCAAACGGGGGCCCTTTTTTCCCCACTGATCGATTTCCCCTCTACATCATGATAGTCTTTCAATTGTGTCCGAAGTTCAACCGCGAATGAACCTAGTACTTGATTTTAACCTACTAGTTTTTCACCCAAGACCGGATCGCAAACTAATAAAACTATGGCGTTTTCTTTGACCTTTGACTTTTGACTTTTGACATTTGTAGGTAAATATTTTACTTTCTGAGGTCAAGAGAATCTAAGAGTTGCGGCCGTTACTTAAATCATGCCTCGTTTTCAACCAAATTAAATTATTAGTACATAGGTCGACATTGATTCTTTGTGAGTAAAGATTTCCAATTCTGAACCCTAGATCGTTCCTCGTTCTCCCTCCATACTTTGATTTCGAGTTCGACCAAACAAAATTATTAAGAAAATAATCCATTCCAGGCAGCTGAAGAATGTTGCCAGGTAACCAAAATCCTTATCTTTGTTATTTTGGTATCTCAGATAAGCAGAGAAGCAAAAGACTTGTAAAATCAAGAAACAAGTTTTAAAAAGAAATCAAGAAATTCTTGCTGCTACTTTCTCAAAAGGTATTCAGCCTTTTACTTATAACGATCTATAATAAATAATAAAATAGATCGACCGTAGTCAAGGGCGACCTGAAGGCTCCCTTTTCGTTATCTACTACACCGAGATGTAGGTGAGGGCGCCACTCCTTTCTCTGGATTGCTCCACTTACCCTTGATCCAACCTTATAATGCTGAGTGGTGAATGCAAGGAGGAATCAAGTACCATTTTTTGAATCTTTGGTACGACTCAACTAAGGATTGAACTCCAGTCTCCTGGTCCATTAGCAAACACTAAACACTCATTAATAACGAGTTCCCAAATATTATAGTCGATCGGCAAATTAAACTTTTTAATAACAAAAAAATTAAGAGTTCTAATCCGAACTAAAAAAGAACATTGAGAATTCTAGTCATGCTCTTGTATTAGGTATCCCAAACCAAAATTTTATTTTCATCAAATCATAAAAGCTTTTAATGTGGCACATAGATCTTTGCAAAACATAAACAATGGTACCAATTTATTTTGGTAGTTCAAGAAGCCACCGAATTATGACCATTCAAAGTTTGTTGGAAATTAGACAATTTGCTGTCTTCTGCGCTATTGGTCCAGAAGCCAAATTGCACATTGTATAACTAAAAATGGCGGCTTCAAACAAGTGAACAACCCTTACAAAAGTATTGTCATGTTGTGATAAATGAAAATGAATCATAATGGAACCAATAATTATTAGATCAAACCAGCTTAAACTTTGGGCAAAATCCTATTAGGCATACCAAACCAAAATGTTTATTATATGTAAAAACTGTTAATGTGTGCACATTGATCTTTACAAAACAAACAATGATACCAAATTTATTTTGGTAGCACAATTAGCCACCGAATTATGACCATTCAAACTTTATTGAAAATTAGAAAATCTGCCCTCTTGTATGATATTGGTTCAGAAGCCAATTTTCAGTCCATAACTAAAAATGGCGGCTTCAAACAAGTGAAAAATCCTTACAAATTTAATGTCATCTTTTGGTAAATGAAAATTAATCATAATGGAACCAATAATTATTAGATCAAACCAGCTTAAACTTTGGGCAAAATCCTATTAGGCATACCAAACCAAAATGTTTATTATATGTAAAAACTGTTAATGTGTGCACATAGATCTTTACAAAACAAACAATGATACCAAATTTATTTTGGTAGCACAATTAGCCACCGAATTATGACCATTCAAACTTTATTGAAAATTAGAAAATCTGCCCTCTTGTATGATATTGGTTCAGAAGCCAATTTTCAGTCCATAACTAAAAATGGCGGCTTCAAACAAGTGAAAAATCCTTACAAATTTAATGTCATCTTTTGGTAAATGAAAATTAATCATAATGGAACCAATAATTATTAGATCAAACCAGCTTAAACTTTGGGCAAAATCCTATTAGGCATACCAAACCAAAATGTTTATTATATGTAAAAACTGTTAATGTGTGCACATTGATCTTTACAAAACAAACAATGATACCAAATTTATTTTGGTAGCACAATTAGCCACCGAATTATGACCATTCAAACTTTATTGAAAATTAGAAAATCTGCCCTCTTGTATGATATTGGTTCAGAAGCCAATTTTCAGTCCATAACTAAAAATGGCGGCTTCAAACAAGTGAAAAATCCTTACAAATTTAATGTCATCTTTTGGTAAATGAAAATTAATCATAATGGAACCAATAATTATTAGATCAAACAAGCCTAAACATTGGGCAAGAATTTAAACCACTACAGTTGTCAACTTTGATCTTTTTTGTTAAAGACAACTTAAAACTTTTGTAGCCTCTTACGTCTACAGTGGCGGCCTGCCTTGTTTGGGGTGAACTATGTTTTAAAAAAAACAAAAAAAAACTATATTAAGCTAACCACATTGACGAGTGGCTCGTTTTCTTTAAGATATCTTTATATGCCTTCTAGACACAGAATATCGTACGCATTAAGTTGAAAAAGACAGCATTAAAAAAAAATAATCGCGTGTCACTGAAAATAGTAGCCTAACTTAAAGTAATACAGAAGAAAAATCTATTAACAACACATAAGAATTGTACATTTATAAAGAGAAAGGGCTAAGCTCAAAGTGTAGCATATGTTCTGCCATAAATCAGGGGAAGAAATCCTTCACTTAGGCAATTTTTATTTTTGTCCCAATCGGCTCTTAACTTTGAACGCTTAGATTATCTGCACTACAAATATTACCTGATAATCAGAACTAGCCAATTAATCCACCTGAATCCGTTACACATGAATAGTATAATTATCATTATGATTATTATTATTATTATTATTATTATCATTATTATTATCATTATTATTATCATCATTATTATTATTATCATTATTATCATTATTATTATTATTATTATTATCATTATTATCATTATTATTATTATTATTATTACTACTGCTCTACTTTTCATGGTATTGGACACGTTTGAATTCAATACTACATAACAAATTTCCAACAAACAACCAAATTTTTTAACGTCCTTCATTTTTATAATGGTTTGTTGATCCGACCAACAAAGTCTTTAGTTTTCTTTTGTTCAATAACTTATTTGTTATATTTGTTGACGACGACTTCTAACTGCTGTTTTTATTTCTTTTTTCGTTAACAGTTTTTGAAAATATTATTTTGGGAAAAAAAATGTTACTTTTCTCGCAGCCAATGCAGAGTGCCCTTTATGTTATTATTATTATTATTATTATTATTATTATTATGATTATTATCATTATTATGATTATTATTATCATTATTATGATTATCATTATTATTATTATTATCATTATTATCATTATCATTATTATCATCATTATTATCATTATCATTATTATCATCATTATTATCATTATCATTATTATCATTATCATTATCATGATTATAATTATCATTATTATTATTATTATCATTATTATGATTATTATCATTATTATCATTATCATGATTATTATTATTATTATTATCATTATTATCATTATGATTATTATTATTATTATCATTATTATCATTATTATCATTATTATCATTATCATCATTATTATTATTATTATCATTATCATTATTATCATTATTATGATCATTATTATCATTATCATTATTATTATTATCATTATTATCATTATTATTATTATTATTATCATTATCATTATCATCATTATTATCATTATTATTATTACTACTGCTCTACTTTTCATGGTATTGGACACGTTTGAATTCAATACTACATAACAAATTTCCAACAAACAACCAAATTTTTTAACGTCCTTCATTTTTATAATGGTTTATTGATCCGACCAACAAAATCTTTAGTTTTCTTTTGTTTAATAACTTATTTGTTATATTTGTTGACGCCGACTGATTTCTTATCACATTAAAGAAACTTCTAACTGCTGTTTTTATTTCTTTTTTCGTTAATAGTTTTTGAAAATATGATTTTGGGGAAAATTTTTTTTACTTTTCTTGCAGCCAATGCAGAGTGCCCTTTATGGGGAGTTTCTCCACATTAAAAGCTGACTATGCATTTAACTTTACTAGGGAGGTGATTAAATAGGAACTCCAACTTAGGGGATGTATTAAGTCATTGACATCAGATTTACAAAAAAATGAATAAAAAATAACCTTCCTATGTTTTTAAAAAACCCTAAATGTTTTCTTCAACTTGTAATCAATGGACATTTTCCCTGATTTGTTGATTAAAAAAAAAATTCCTTTCTAAAATTGAGTTAGAAGAGTACAAGAAAATTTGAATTCTAAATAAACATGTTAGTGTTATCTGAAAATGTGAAAAATCAGGATGGAAAAGAAAAATTACCGATCGTAGTATCTTTCTTTTCATAGAAAATCCGAACATCAAGACATTTTCTTCATATTTTTCATGGGGGAAAATTTTTTCCATTAACTTTTGGTCTAATTGGAAGTTGTAGCTAAAATATTATTTCCATGCAAAGTGCTCAATTAAGCTTCAATCTCTGGTTCCTCCTTGTAAAACTTTCACAGCAAGAACTCGTCTATATACTACCTCTAACGTATGATTCCAGGTTTTTTTTTATCTTAATAAACACACACAAGAAAATGAGTGATGAGAATAAAAATTGTATAAAGTACAATATTTATTAAATCATCAAATAGTTCAAACAAGGAATATATGAATAAACTTTTTTCTTTCCTTAATCCATGGATTTTCAAAAATGTATGTTTTATTCTCATCACTTACTTTGAACTATTTGATGATTTGAGATAATCCATGGATTAAGGGAAAAAAATTTGGTATATCAGAAGAAGAAGAAGTGACCCTTAGTCAGTATGCTGCTATTCCAAATTCACAACAGCAAGCCGCAATTAATAGACTGTCTCTCCGGTCATATTTTTTTTAAAAGTCAAAATCTTTTTCATATAAAAAAATTATAATTAAAACTTGCTGAAAGGAAAAGTTGTGTATTTTTATTTTAAATACTTTCTTTTAAAAAAATAAAGTAATCAAATAAGTGTTTTTTGTCTCGAAACTATAAAACTATAAAATATAAATTTTTCTGCCAATCATAGTGCTGTCGGATCCCAGATATTAAAAAAAAATCCATTTTTACTTTATATTTAATTTTCATTAAAAAAAAATTACCAGCAAGTTTTAATTATAAAGTTTTACATGAAAAAGATTTTGACTTTTTAAAAATTATGACCGGAGAGACAGTTTATTGATTGCGGCTTGCTGGTGTGAATTCGAAATTCAAAATAGCGGCACGCTGACTGCGGGTCGCTTCTTCTTGTGATACGCCAAAAGTTTATTTATTTCTTGTTTGAACTATTTCATGATTTAATAAATATTGTACTTTATACAATTTTTATTCTCACTACTCAATTTCTTGTGTGAATGCTCTATCTTGTATATTGAGCATTGACTTTTCAAGATAGGATATAATTTAAAGATAAAATTTTATCTTTATTATCTCTCCATATATAAGAAATGAAAAAGGAAAAAAAACAGGAAATATTTTTTTCTATATTCATCAACGTTTCGTCTTTATTGTAAGACTTCCTCAGGATGATAATTTAAAGAAAAATGTCATGCAAGTACATCGAAATATTGGGCTGACATGATGGGTTATATATATAGAAATGAAAAAATGCGAAAGTTGGGCCCATTTCTCACACTAACGATAAAGTCAAAATTTTCAAGTTAATTGAACTTTACACAACAGACGCACTATTTTTTTTATATACTGCTTATGTATATGCGATATCAGTCACAAGGTTAACTAATTTGCATATTAGTTTTGATAAACAACATTTTATTAATTAACTATTATTTGTTATAGTTTCTCTAATTCAATGATCGTTTTGATTTTAACATAAACAATACTTCTGTTTTGCAATATTGTTTTATTTTCTGGACAAATATTTAGCATTTGCGTTTCCTTTCTTTAGATGGACTGACTTTAAAAAATAAAAAAAAGAAACTGACTTGATTTTCAACAAGTTGCGATCTATTTCTAAATTGCAAATGAAAAGACAAATTGATTCTTTCTTTGCATTTCTTTACGGTCACATTTAAAAGTGAAATAAATTTGTATCAAAATTTACAAAAATGCTGATCTTTATCGATCTTTTCAGGTTTACAAAGTTATGAATGAAATGTTTATTATTTTAAATTATTAAATTTTAAATCATAAAATATTATTTTAAATTATTAAATTTTAAATCATTAAATATTATTTTAAATTATTAAATTTTAAATCATAAAATATTATTTTAAATTATTAAATTTTAAATCATAAAATATTATTTTAAATTATTAAATTTTAAATCATAAAATATTATTTTAAATTATTAAATTTTAAATCATAAACTATTATTTTAAATTATTAAATTTTAAATCATAAAATATTATTTTAAATTATTAAATTTTAAATCATAAAATATTATTTTAAATTATTAAATTTTAAATCATAAAATATTTTAAATTATTAAATTTTAAATCATAAAATATTTTAAATTATTAAATTTTAAATCATAAAATATTATTTTAAATTATTAAATTTTAAATCATAAAATATTTTAAATTATTAAATTTTAAATCATAAAATATTTTAAATTATTAAATTTTAAATCATAAAATATTATTTTAAATTATTAAATTTTAAATCATAAAATATTTTAAATTATTAAATTTTAAATCATAAAATATTATTTTAAATTATTAAATTTTAAATCATAAAATATTATTTTAAATTATTAAATTTTAAATCATAAAATATTATTTTAAATTATTAAATTTTAAATCATAAAATATTATTTTAAATTATTAAATTTTAAATCATAAAATATTATTTTAAATTATTAAATTTTAAATCATAAAATATTATTTTAAATTATTAAATTTTAAATCATAAAATATTATTTTAAATTATTAAATTTTAAATCATAAAATATTATTTTAAATTATTAAATTTTAAATCATAAAATACCATTTTAAATTATTAAATTTTAAATCATAAAATATCATTTTAAATTATTAAATTTTAAATCATAAACTATTAAATTAATCTTTCAAGTTTTTCAATTGAACTTTGCGAAGCGATAGCAAGTTGACAAAGCCAGCTAGTATATTTATAAAACACAATTTTCAGAACAGACGAAATACAAATTTGAAAGGCGAATTCTATAAAATAAGAAAAAGACAAAATTATTTGTACAGTAGAAAATATTGTTTTAAATTGATTGATT
The DNA here is from genome assembly GCA_963556195.1 of Sepiola atlantica. NCBI lineage: Eukaryota > Metazoa > Mollusca > Cephalopoda > Sepiida > Sepiolidae > Sepiola > Sepiola atlantica. The sequence continues at coordinate 18,890,355 of OY744531.1, read as the reverse complement.
TTACATAATTATTTTATCAGTGAAACTTTTGAGCCTATTCATTCAGTAGAACATTCAGTACATGCACAGAGTTTCACCATTGTTGTTCTTAGATCAACATGATGCAGAAGACAGAGGCTAGTGTTGACATGAGACAGAATTATTAACTCCCACAAGTCGAGAAAGAGTTACAGGACTATTTCAAACCGGTTATCTATCTCGATATCTACGCTTCAGTCTGTTGTAAATTGTTATTTTTATTTTTTAATTTTTATTTTTCTGTCTTGTCTCATGCTGAGGAAGTCTTACAATAAAGACGAAACGTTGATGAATATAGAAAAAAAATATGTTAGACGTTTCGTGAATGACTTCCAACCTTTTCTGTCTGTTGCCATTTTGCTTGTGCCGCCCGCCAAGATCAGGTTGTCATCAACTGATTCCCTCCATATCTTAAGCGGCCTCCCCTTCGGGTCATTGACGTCAACGTGGGACATACTTTAGAGTGTTTCGGACGACTGGTGGTGCAGGACGTGGCTGTACCAGCATTGGAACCCCACCACTAAACCTAACACTAACTGGCAACAGCCCCCCCCCCCCATCCCAAAATACAGAAACAATAATAAATTTTAAAAATTGAAATGAAAAACAATATCGGTCTCCCACCTCCCCCTAAAATTAAAAACATTGGCCTTTTCTTGGCAATCAAAAGAAAAAACAAATTATTGGGGGGGGGGGGGGGGGAGGAGAGAAAAAGAAAAAAACGAGAAAAAAAAGACAAAAGAGAAAAAAAGACAAAAGAAAGAGAAAAAAACGAGAAAAGAGAAAAAAACGAGAAAAGAGAGAAAAAAACGAGAAAAGAGAAAAAAAACGAGAAAAGAGAAAACGAGAAAAGAGGAGAAAAAAACGAGAAAAGAGAAAAAAAACGAGAAAAGAGAGAAAAAACGAGAAAAGAGAAAAAAAACGAGAAAAGAGAGAAAAAACGAGAAAAGAGAGAAAAAACGAGAAAAGAGAAAAAAAACGAGAAAAGAGAGAAAAAAACGAGAAAAGAGAAAAAAAACGAGAAAAGAGAAAACGAGAAAAGAGAGAAAAAAACGAGAAAAGAGAAAAAAACGAGAAAAGAGAGAAAAAACGAGAAAAGAGAAAAAAACGAGAAAAAAAAACGAGAAAAGAAAGAAAAAGAGAAAAAAGAAAAAGAGAAAAAAGAAAAAGAGAAAAAGAGAAAAAAGAAAAAAGAAAAAGAGAAAAAAGAAAAAGAGAAAAAAGAAAAAAAGAAAAAAAGAAAAAAGAAAAAAAGAAAAAAAGAAAAAAAGAAAAAAGAAAAAAGAAAAAAGAAGTGGTTTGTGCTGTTCGTCAAGCGTTTAGGTAGCTATGTACATCACGACTTGGAAATTTCCATAAGTACTGACTTTCTTAGATGACTATTCTGCACGAGCACCTGTTTTTTTTTAACAACTCGCACAAAAAACGGAAAGAAAACAATTTAATAACCAAACGTTGGTAAAATTATCAATAACAACATCTCAAAATAACTGCTTTCATGGAAAACCTTAAAACTAGAAAGAGATTAAGTGATAAAAAGCAGAATGCATGACTGAAGATGACTAGCAAATAAAAATGGCCGATCTGATTAATAATTGTGGAAATAAGAAACTTTCCTTTAACTTTGTTGTTTTTTTTTTTTTTTAAATATGTGAAGATAGTCATGCTTCTGCGACTGAACGGGACACCATTCAGATGCGAGTCGGTGTTCAGACAGGGTGGAAACTGAACAAGAATGGCTTGGTTTGTCTGTTTCATGTCAAATCTGCTTTTTGGGAGTTATTTAATGTTGCAACAATCCATTGTCTACGATTAATTGAATACAAGTTGATATTTTACCAATAACTGAGAGTGTAACCATATTTAATGTAATAACAAGTATGTTACGCAAAACAAGGTTAGCAAATGGAGTGTGAGATTTGGTTGCATCTTGAATTCAAAGCTGGTTTTTTTTTTACAAGTCCTGAATAAGAAATCCGGTAGGTAAATTATTAAAAATAAATATTTGGTTTTGTTGTTTTAGAAAAGAATGTTTGAAAATATAAACAAACATTTGATAAATATGGTTAGCTGATTGGAAATGTTTGGCGATGCTTACTTTAATTTCGACAAACGAGGATTTCCTGTGCTTTACTCCCTATTAGGGAGCCTGCTCAAGATAGATATGTGTGAAAATAAGATGATGTCATCAATCAACAATGCAAAACCCCTTTGTTTGGGTATTCCTGGTCTTTTAAACAGCTGAAAAAAAAAAACCCCTCTAAATAAATGATCGACTGGACATAACCATTTGAAATACATTCTATTTGGAACCCCAATAACAAATATGGAAGATAACACAACACTATAAACATTTGAAGCCACGTTACATAATGATAATCCCGTAAAGTCAGGTTACAAAGATTTGAATCGACATTTGCAATAATGAAGACTGAAATTAGATTATGTTACAGACACTCTACCTAAGAGCTATGTTACAGAACCTCATATTGTTGCTACCACATTACATAATTCTATTTGGTGCTGTGACCAGAATTTTGGGTTCATAATTTTTGAGACAGTATTAGTACATAAATGAACACAATAGATTCTCTAGGATTTGAACTCAGCATAGAAAATTTCATAGTCCATGACAGCATTCATTAGGCCAATCACAAACCCCACAAAATGGAAAAGTGAGGCGATATTTTTTACTTTATGACTGTTTCCCCTATTTAAAATGTATACTGGTCGGTTTTAAAGGGGTGTCTGCTTTTGACATAGTATAGATTCTTTCATTTCGCCCCAAAGGGGGTGGTCTCTTTTGGGCAGTTACCAACCATCAAACCAAATATCTATACTCTTGGCGTTTTAAAGAGTCTTATTTTTAAAATCATCATATTCGGTTTACATGCTGGCACGTGTTAGGGCAGCTTATAGAAATTTACTTCGAAACTAACCTATCTCTGGACAGGTCTTTATCCCTCTTTCTCTCAAATCCATTTTCATCACTTCATCCCACGTTTTCCTTGACCTTCCCCTGCCATCTGACCCTGCTACCTCAACAACTCTCATCCATTTTTTCAATGTGACCATGTCAACAAAGTCTTCTCTTTTACACCCCCCATACTGTCCAGATCAGTCAGATGATGAAACTAATTGAGATTTTGACAACAGGAAGTAGAAGTGTGACCTCAAATTGCCATTCAACTGTTCGAAACATTTATTTCAGTTTTTAAAAAAATAGGATACGTGAAAATAAAGCAGGTGTGGCAATTATCAGAGTAGAGTGTGGTCAGGGCATGCAGTGTTCAAGGTCTGGCACGGCAGTAAAGTTACTTTTTTAATACCCTTCGAACAGGTAAGAATCCATCTCTCATCCTACCTCCCCCTCCCCGAAATAGTAGGGTAGACTAAACCTTGGTAGGACAACT